>MNCI01016981.1:168827-241740 GCA_015680685.1 Gnetum montanum | reverse complement strand
GGACCCCAATAAGAGAATTTTATTAATTAAATAAGAATAAGTACATGATCAACATCTGAACATATTGATGGGTAAATAGGGAGGAGGACAAAGACAAATGCGAGTGTTAAAGGAAAACATCTTGAAACATAATCTCTCTCAGGGTGTGGGAGTACATGCCCGAGAAGGGAGTACATGCCAAAGAGCTACCAAATGCTGGGAATCCTTAGGAATTGCGAGTTTATAAGATCAGGAGAACAACAAGGAGCTCTAAATGCTCAAAATTATGATGATAACACATTCCGATGTAGCAGATCGAGATTGGAAAGAGTGCACGAGTTGGTGTATCTGCTCCAAGGCTGCAAACAAAAAAACAACTGATTAGTATCCAACTTTAACTTAGAAGTATGAGATAAAATTTGGAAATGCACAAGGCGAAGAATTTGAGATTTTTCCATAATATTTAAATGGTTAGAGTTGGACGAATTAGTGTTCTGGAAAAGAGCAGTGCATCTGCGCTTCCATATAAAGTAAAGAATGAGGGGCCTAATGACTTTCCAAAGAAACAGAAGGTCTGAAGAGGGGGTGTCCAAAAAGCCGAATAAGATATCCTCATGGGAAAATGTGCACAAAGGAAAAACCTTAGAAACCCATTCCCATGAAGACTGAGCGAAGGGGCAATGCCAAAAAACATGGACAAAATTTTCAGGACCTCCACAGAGAGGGCAGGTAGGGTTTGAAATCCCAAGGTATTCACGACGTTTGCCGATAGGCAGGCCTTGATGCAAGAGGCACCAAAGAAATTGCTTGATTTTTGGAAGAGTCGGAAGGCGCCATACTCGTGAAAAGAGAGAGAGCCAAAACTGTTCAGACTCTTCTTTGTGCCATGATCGATTGCAACGGTTAACAATCGTAGAGGAATCATGCAACAATTGAAAGGGCACATGAGGTTTATAGGGAAGAACGTTCGATCCATTAGTCCATTGAAGACCATGGAAGAGACTAGGAACCGAAGCTTCCACATGCAAATTCTGATGAATGAAGTGATAAAGTCTGTTGAGGCAATGGTGCATAATTCTGGAAGTCCCGTATAAGTTTTCGAACGTATCCCAAGTAATCCACTGATTGGTGAGACGAAGACAGCTAAGGGAAACAACTCCTTTTTGAAACCAGATGGTGGCTACCCTGGCATTTGAGGTGGCTAGAGGAGTAGGACATAGGGGCAGCCACCAAGGGCAAATCTTAGAAAGAAGAGTAGGATTGATATGGATATTCTTCCAATTCACATGAGAATGTAAGACTTGCCAAGCCTTCCAAATGCTTTTGAAAACATGTGTTCCAGGAATGATAATGTCGTGAGGAGAAAGGATCCAATTAACAGGGTGGATACCCTTCCAGATAGACCTATTCTTAGGAAATGCTTGTCGAAGCCTTAACTGAAGGAGATTCCCAATAATATTGGAGGCATCTAAGTGCTGAATCAACCACTTAGCGACAAGGGTGAGACCTTGCTTAAAGGAGTTCAAAAGGCCCAATCCGCCTTTGTTCTTAGGAAGAGTTACAATATTCCAGGCTACACGATGAAAGCCTTTTTGAGAGTCCTTAGATGCCCACATGAAGTCTCGAAATAAACGTTCAAGCTTTTGATAAGAAGCATGGGAAGGGGCCCAACATGACGAGTAATAAACATGGGTAGAGGCACAGATAGACTTACAAATTAGATACCTTCCGGCAAGGGTGAGGGGTTTGGTTTTCCATTTTTCCATTTTTCTATGAATTCGAGCAATTACTTGGTCCCAGAGCTCGGACGTTGGACCTCTAAAGCGAAAGGGAATTCCCAAGAGCTTAATGATCTCATGATCTTGAGTACGCTTCCAACTATAATTGGGCAAATGCCTGTAGTTATTGGTGAAGCTATAAACAGAAGATTTTTGCCAATTTATGACAGATCCCGAGAGGGAGCAATATTGCTCTACTCGAGACAAGAGACGCTGCACATTATCTGCATTGTTTTGAATAAGGAAAAATGAGTCATCAGCGAAATGCATATTGAGGAGCTGATGATGAGGAGAAGATAGAGGAACCCCAAATAAAACATTGTTTTGAATATCCAAGCTGATTTGATGACAAAGAAAATCAGCCGCTATGATGAAGAGATAAGGAGCGAGAGGGCAACCTTGCCTAACAGACTTATGAATAGAAAAGGGAGAAGTGAGGCCGAAGGTAGTCGCGATTCGCGCAGTGGCATCTGAGAATAAGCATTCTACCATATGAATGAACTTAGGGCCAAAACCCAATTTAGTCATGGTTTGGATAATGAAGTCCCACTTAATGTTATCATAGGCTTTAGCATAGTCAAGCTTCATCAGGAGGATATCTTGACCCTCATCCTCAGCCCACTTAAGACCTTCCCAAGCAGCCACCACGTTATTTAATATGTATCTTCCCGGAACAAAGCCAGTCTGCTGGGGGGAAATAATAGAGGTAAGGACTTTCTTTAATCGTAAGGCTAAACACTTGGCCCAAATTTTGTAAACCACATTAAGTAAGGTGATAGGTCGCCAATTGGAGATACAAGTTGGATCTCCTGTTTTAGGGAGAAGACGAATAATCCCTTGGTTTAAGATTGGTCCCAAAGAGCCGGTAAGCGTAGCCTCTTTGATAACATGGAAGAGGTCAGAACCAACCAGATCCCAATGCTTTTGGAAAAATTCAACTGGAAAACCATCATAACCCGGAGCTTTTCCAGGGCTTAGGGTAAAGCAAGCCTGTCGAAGCTCAACTGGAGTAATATCGGCTTCTAAAATTGTCAGCATAGAAGAATTAACCAGTTTAGGATAATTTAGAGTGGCTGCCGCGAAGGATGCAGGATCCATAGGAGTAGTGGTGAATAAGGCCTCAAAGTGTTCTTTAAGATAAGAGAGAAGACTATTTTGGTCAGTGATAATGGAACCATTTATGGAGAGTTTATCTAACGAGGATGAAGGGGGGGATCGGTTAAGGTACTTAAAGAATTCCTTACAGTGCTCGTCTTGTATGTTTAGCCAGGTGAGTCGACTTTTAATCAAGGCACCTTGTGCCTTATAAACTTCCCAATGTTGAAAGGCAATACGGGCTCTGGCAAGCTCCCCTTGAAGTTGACTATTGAAGGGATCATCAGTTAGTTTGGTCGTAAGGTGCTCGATGGAAGAGCATATGTTGGTGTACTCTTGCCGAGAGCGAGAGGCAACTTCCTTACCAAAATGACGGGCGAAATTCCTAACTCTACTAGTAGTTCGAAGCCACCAGTGGATCCAACCCGTTGAACCTAAGGGTCTTGGTTCAGCATTCCAAAGGCTAGAAAGAAGTTGTTGGGCGGAAGGAGAAGAGAAACAGTGGCTATGTAACCTAAAGAGATGATAATTCCGTCGTTGGTGGTCATTATGGATTTGCATTGATAAAGTAATAGGGAAATGATCAGATAAGGTTGCGTGTTGGTGGACTTTAGTAGTAGAAAGGGTCTGCCAAAAAGAGAGGGTGGAAAAGTAATACCTATCTAGCCGACTATAAATGCGAGCCTGCCCCTTACGAAGATTGTTCCAAGTAAAGCTGTTTAGAGAGCCACTAGCAGTGTTAGCGATGCCGTCCGAAAGATAGAAACGTTTCTTAAAATTTGACCAGGCTTGAAATTCTTGATGCGGAAGTTGAGAGAAAACACCCCCGAGCTTGTCATGAGAGAATTCCATCATGTTAAAATCGCCACCAAAAATCCAAGGAATAGAAGGGAGGCTATGAGTGAGTTCATGCCACAGATGGGCGCGTTCGGTAGAGTCATTGGGGGCATAAATAGAACAAACTCCGAAGGGACCATGTGAGGATGTGAAAACAGCCCAGGTCACTCGGTGACCTAAATCGGACCCGTGATAAAGGAGTTTGTCTTTCCAATAAGCTGGATACAGAATGGCAGCACCACCTTTGCCACACTCATGCGAAGTAGCAAGAACAGAAGAATGGGGAAGAAACCTGTGGGCTGAAAAAGATAATTGTTCAGCTGAGATCTTGATTTCTTGGAGGAGGAGGAAATCCAAAGTGAGATTTAAGCTAGAGATAAAGTTGCTGGCTCTTTTGCTACGAAGCCTGTCAGTTAGGCCTCGGACATTCCAAGATAGGAAGTTCATGGAGAAGCTCTAGTTGTTATGAGTGACAAGGCGGTAGAAGGACTGGGGTTAGGAGTGTCAGTTGTCATAGTAGAGGAAAGAATGGCAAAGGAGTTGCTGGTGTTTACCAGTAAAGCTGGGTTACTTTTGGGCGGAGGAGAGGAAGGAGGAGTGGTGGAGTTAGAAGCTTTAGCCCTTTTTCTTTCCTCGACTATAACAAACTCATCTCGTAGAAGTGAGTCTTGGACTAATTGAGAGTGGATGTTTCGTGCTTTAGACTTGGCCTTAATGAGAGAATGGGATTGAGAGACTCTTGCCTTGAGAGGAGCAGACGAGGAAGAAAGGTGTGAAACATTGGTAGAAGTAGAACTGAACTTAATGGGAACAATTGGTGGGTTAGGTTGAGGAGTGACTGCAGGGCTGGAGTTGGGAGGATTGGTTTGAGATTTTTTCTTAGCGAGAAAGGGACAGGTGGAAATGTGGTGCTCTGCACGATGGCAGTAGCTACAGGAGTTAGGAAGATAAAAATAGTCTACCTTTTGTTTAAAAACCTTACCTCCAGCTCCTAAATTTAAAGTGGTTTTTTTTTTGGAAATGTCTAATTCGATACAATAGCGACGATAGTGAGCCCCGTTAACCTCAATTCCACGGTCAGAGATGACTCGACCTAAGGTGCTAACTATGTCTCGCTCAAGAGGTGAAAAGATTAAAGGAAGATGAGGGAGCTCTACATAACAAGGGATAATATTAAAGGCTGGGTCGTTGACATTGAAATCAAATTTCCAGGCCCGGGCGATGAGGGTAGCATTACGAGCAGGGAAAATGCAGAGAGAGAGAGCTTTCTCGATTTGAGCAACCTCCGAAAGCTCAGCAAGGACAAAATTACGAGCATAATATCGAGCGTGTGAAACTTGAATTCCGTGGGCTTGTAAAATAGTTTTAATATGCATATTAATGCTTAAAGAGCGAGGTAGATATCCTACTATTTGAAAAAAAATAAAACGTGCAGAAAAGTCTTGAGAAAAAGAGTCAAAAATATCTTGAGGTATCAGAAAATCCAAAGGTTCTGAGTTGGGAGAACTCCCCTGAGGAGAAGAAGAAGCAGCCGCTGAAGATTCATCCATTGGAACACGATGGCAACCCTGGAACAACTTGCAGCAATAGCACCACAATGCAGAAGCAATAGCACCACAATGCAGATCTAGCCCTTGTTGGAGTGCGCAGGGTCTGAGCGCCACGGGTCGGAGGCTGCAACAGGAGGAAAAACGGCCACAAGTGGGAGCAGATCGGCCACCACCGTGACCGAAGGAAGAGCTGCCAGGGCCACTGCGACCACTCAACGGAACCCACAGCCGCGCGCACCGGTTAAACTGCGGCACCCGCAGACGCGCGCGCAGTCACCCGCGGCGCAGCGACGAGCGCTCTGAACGGCGCGCAGAAAACAGAAAATGGCAGATCGATCTTCTTGGTCCAACACGTTAAGCTTCTGCTCACGGAGGAGCCGCAACGCAGCACAGCAGCCCACGCGGAGCTAGCGACCCAGAGACCGCAGCGCAGCCCCGCGCGCAATAGAGGAAACCGCGTGAACCGCCCAACGGTCCGCAGGGAGAGTCCAACGGGCAGAAAAAAAACGCGTCTTTACAAAAATAGGAACATGGCTCAAGCAATTTAAAAGTGTACAAGGTTTATAGTTTACAAAAACACAAAATATACAAAAATTATTTTTCAAGTTAAGAGGGTCCATATTGTATAGAATTGGTCCACCTTTCATCCTATGTCCCTTTTCCAATGCTTTCTTATATATTCTAGGCTCTCTACATCAAAATGCAAGAGTCATCAAAACTCCTTTAATATGAAATGTTATTTTATTTTCCTCTTCATGGAGCAGAAAGATTATGGGCCAAAAGTCTTAGGATATGAACTTGCTAAAGGCTTTCAATAAAATATGCAAAAAGGTTGCAAGGTCCAAAAATTTCATAAATTTTCCTTATATCTAAATAAAATTCAAGGATCCAAAGCATATATATATATACACACACACACACTCTCTCTCTCTAATTATTTAATCCCTTATTGTTTAAAGATAGCACAAATTTGCTTAGCAAAATCCAAAGAAAATGTATATTTTAAATAGACATCTCCAAAGGTTAGGTCTTGATTATCCTCACTATCTAAGGGACTCATCAACAAGTCTTAGAATAACCTCACTAATATCATAAGGATTAGCCTCATGACCCCAAACAAGCCACTCATGACCAGGACTTGGCAATAGCCTCACTACTAACATCCTTAATGGCTGAGGCACATGCATCATCGAAAGGATAGTTCTTAACTAAGCCTCATCACACACCAATAGACTTAACTGCTCAGTGCCATGGTCTTGACTAAATCCATAGCCTCACATGAACTTATGAATCAAAATCTAGGGTAGAAAATCCATCCAACAACCCTTATTCTTGTGGAGTATGTCCCACTAAAGAACATACTAGAACTGCATGCAAATGGAGGCATTAAAAGATTCATGGTTACCAGTACCAACTAAGAAAAATTGGTCACACAAATATTATTATTTTATTCCAAAATTTCAAAAGATGCCCAAAATGGCCAAAAATCGATAAAAGATCAAATTTCACAAAATTCTTCCAAAATCATGTTTAGATCCCAAATATTCAAGAAATATCCAAGGACAAGTTGGACATAATTTCCATAATCTTTAAAACTCACACAAATAGGATTAAAATATTTTTTTTCAAAAAAGGTTCAAAATTACAAAAATATAGCAACATATCTTTTGCTTTGACTTTTTTAAAATTTTATTTGATTTTTATTTTTATTTTATTTCCTTTATTTTCAAAATCATTTTTAAAAGTTAATTTTCTTAATTTTCTTTCTTTCCACTTAGCCACTCATATCATGCATACCAAGATCCAACTCAAATTTCATTTGAACCTATGGGATTTTCATCAAGTGCTCTACTAAATCATATTCTAAAATTTCATCTAAGCATGAATTTTTATGTTCACCTAGTTCAAATATCAAAACTTTTACTATATTTTAGCAAACTAGAAAATGCAATATCTCAAGAACTATAACTCCGATTCTAGTGAACCAAGGGTTAAAATCTACATTTTCAAATGTTCCAGACACATTGGTAAGGTCATATTTTAGATAGGACATGATCCTAAGGTAATTTCTAAACAAAGCTAATTTATGCAATATTTAATTGTAATTAAAAATAAACTCCAAATCGTAGTTTAATGATAAAGGGTAATAAGGAATATGGTCTAGGTAGGGTTAAGGTCCATAATTGCTTCATGAATAGAGTATTATATAAGCACATGTACATAATAAAATAACAATAAAATAAAAATATACATGACTAGATGTGCATAGTAAAGCATAAATGTGCATAAAGAAATAAGTATGCATAGCCAAACACTTATAAGGGCATGATAACTGATAAAAAAAAGCTTCATAAGGTAATCGGTGATGAGTGGCGAGGTACCCCTACACTCAACCATATGAATAAAAGTGTAGCATGCACGATCTGGTCAAACTCCATAGACTAAATGCCTACACGCCTCATGGAACACTTAAGGTTAATCATTCGTTGTCTTCCCAGACTTACTTGTAGTTGTCACAGTGTATGGTTAAGTAAGTCCAAGGTATATGATTTTTATATCTTTTTATGTTTTTGTCTCTTATGCTAACAAGGTGAAGGGTTGAGAAACTAATTTCTAACTCTAACTAATGAACTAAGTGTAAATTACCTAGCGTCAGCATCCGTTCCCACTTATCGTACACACCTTGAACAGATGCAACCATGGCTACCAAACGCTAATCGTTACTGGGATACCATGCATAACGCACGTGCTTGAAGTGGTCGTACTGAGGCACTTAACTAGGAGGAAAGGGTTGAGAGAGTCTAATCTAGCCTAAGCGCGATGAGCATCCATTCCTTGATTATCCGTACACATCCTTAAATGCTCGTAATCAAGTTGTACTCATTTTGCGTTACTAGGAGATAAGGGTGAGAAAGAGAAAGCAATAAATAACATTAAATAAAATCCTATTCCATGCACTGTAAGGTTTATCTAGGAAGTTCGTCTTTATTGTCATACACAACTTGTGTTTAGGTACAATGTTGCTCAAATAAAGATTTGTTCACTTTAGGACTCCTACTGCGGGCACATGGAAAATATTCTATCTATGGAGTGATCAATCTACCAGAGTTTCCCTACTTCTAGCTTAGGAGTAGGAAATGAGGGAGAGCCGCCTCTTATTTATAGATTTTGTGGCGGACCGTGATATTGCGTACGTGATATCACAGGGGACAATGCGATATCACAGCCTATGCGATATCGCATCTCATCATACCCCCATGATTGAATGAAAACTCATCCTTGAGTTCCTTAAAAAATATTGGGAAGGTATGGGATTATTGAGGGGAATGGAACTAATGGGATGACATGTGAATAGATCATCATTACAAGACTTGAAAAAACTAGTGTTCATGACAACAAGGGTGAACACCTTATTACATTGACATTAGACCTTTATTTGGTGGCTAAGAAAGAGAGAGAGAAAGAAGCGTTGCAGCTGCTGACGCTTGGATTGTGCCTTTGTTGTTCATCCATAAGCGCATCATCGATCTTGCTCCTTGCATAGCTACTTCAATGCTACTCCATTCCATGTGTTCCTTCCAGATCCTGTCCGTTATTGCATGATTTCCATCTGCATACACAACATAATCTTATATTAGCAAGGGTAAATGAATCATCATGTAATTAATACCTTGCTTCGGTGTAAGTCCATTGGCTAGGTTGTGGTATGGCTAATTCAGATCGAGAGATATATTAATGATAACTACCGAAGGTGTAGGGGTTAGGAAAAAATCAAAAAAATTAGGGCTAGGAGAAAATTAAAAAAATTGGGCCTTGTACCCCCATGACTAATCGCAAACCTCTAGTAGCATTAGAATGGAGAAAGGAAAGGAATAAGAAAGATGAAGAAAAAGAGACAACAATAACACTGATGAAATGGATGTCAAGATGGAAATGAACAAAATAATAATTAATTGCAAAAATGTTAGGGAACAGAAGTTAATTGATGCACCAAAGAGGAATGTTAGTGGGTCCTCCCCAAAGCAGGCTCATGCCCTTAATGCCCTGACAAACCCACATTCAAAGAGTCTGTAGGCTCTGGGAATGTCAATTGGAACAAGAGTTAAAGTCTTAACCACAAGAATTTACCAAAAAGAAAATAATGTGTCAACTAAAATATACACTAATGATACAACCAACAATGAGGTGAACAGTGGAGAGAAGGATAGAGAGAAGAGAATGGAATGGAATCCCAAGAACAAGGTGGTGTATAGCCCCTTATGGATTTCATGATTAATGTGACTTGGCAAGTCTCATTCTAACTCTGGCCTCAAACTAACCACTTCCAATGAGTTCGCATTAATGCATTCGGCCAATCCATCCACTTGAAGTAACAAGAATGCCTTCTCTAAGAGCCACCACCATTTTGACAAAACAAATGAGGAGAGAATGGGAAGCGAGAAGGGCCTTAGTTAGAGGGAACATGTTTAGCTCCATAACCAATGCTTGTAGCCCAAGGAACTATTTTGTCTAAGGGGTGTGCTTTGAATTCTCACTTTCATTTTTTTTTTGTGTTTTTATGCATGAGAACCACATCATGCAAAGACTTTGTTATTTTTATTTGCTCAGCTTCTCGATGATTGGGTAACATCAGAATGGTAAGAAAACTCAAGAAGAAAACATCCAAGCACCCAAGAGAATAACCAACACAAATGCATCAAGTTCCCTTGAAGTCACACCCTTTTCAATCCTTGAGTCCTTCCTTAGTTTGAGAAATGCCCAGTCACTGATTCGTTAAAGTTCTTATTTGAAAAGGAACTATACATTTCCAAGCCGAGAGAGACCATAGAAAGTGTGGATGGATGGATGAAGTGGACTCATTGGCTGCCATATCAGAAGAAACATACCTTATTATCAACATCATGACTTAAAGGTAAAAACCAAACATTAGCAATCAATACGAAAATAGTTCATACCATCATTCCGAACACTTATTGGGTGACAAACTTACAAGGTGGATCACACGCGCGCACACACATAAAAAATGAAAAAGTATAACGATGATGTAAAACAAAAACAAAAAAAGTTAAAGAAATTTGTAAAAAAAAAAAACAAGAAAAGGTAAACAAATTTGTAAAAAAAAATGTGTAAGAAAAAAACGTGTAAAACAAAAATATGTAAAACAAAAACGTGTAAGACAAAAACATGTAAAACAAAAATGTGTAAAACAAAAATCAAAAAAGAACTGAGGGCCCCAAATGATTAGCATAGGTGGCCATCTCCCCCATGACTGAATGGAAAGGGAGAGATCTGAAATAATGAGTGCCTGTTTGAATTTCGTAGAAGTGTCCAACTTCTTCCCATTGATGTTCTCAAATTAAGGGATGGAAGTCAGTGATGCTCATATTCCAATGTGTCTATGCTTTCATTGTTGGCATGGTTTGTTTCCTTAGTTTTTTCCATGCATATTTGGTTGCTCCTTCTAGTAGCTGTCAACCACAGGGTGTCTACTACTTGTTGTGTGGTTGCTACATACAGGCATCTTTGTTTCAAAGTTTCAAGGGCACACCTATTGCATGGAGGAGGTGTTTCCTCCATGTCATCACCCGATGAATCACTGTATGTGATGCATGGAACTTTCCTCTTCTTGATCTTTCCATAAATGTTTATCTTAGAGATTTCCAAGGAAAGATCGCGGATCCTAAGGCATGTGTCTATTGTACTCATCCATGCCTTTCCCATTATAATTTCGAAGTCTCCTTCATTGTTGTTAACTTCAATCATCAAGAAATCAGCTGGGTATGACCAACCACACATAGTGATAACGATGTCCTCCACCAATCCCAAGGGAATGGTGTTGGACTAGTCTGCCAGCTCAAGTTGAATGTTGCTCTTCTTAAGTTGGGGTAGGTTCTAGGCATGATGCATCTCTTGTGAAATTAAGTTGACTCTAAAACTTGAGTCAAGAAGAGCCCTATGTGGTTCATTTTTGATAACTTGGAGGTAGATTAAGGGACTCCCGGGATTAGTTAGTTTTTTGGGAAGGTGGCCTACCTTGATCTAGTTGATTACGGTATGCATTAACATAACCGTCTACATGAAGCTCTGTTGTTGGACAGAAGGGTAATCCGAAGTGTTAGATGGTGGAGGAATGTACATGGGCTTAACCGCTTGTTGTTGCGAGAGTTTGTCTAGGCTTTTGGTTCTAAAGAAGGGTCTTCTCTTTTTACAGTTGTCAGAACCAAAAGTAGGTTGAATATTTACATCTCTCATAATGTGACATTGTTACGGTTGAGTAGGAAGTTCCCCTTGCATTGTTGGAGTAGGAGGTGTTATGGGAACTACTAGTGGAAGAGGTGCGGATGGATTAGGAGGATGGTATGGGTATGGAGCATCTCCCAGAGGAGAAGGAGTCCTCCTAAAGTACTCCTGAACTTGGTAGTGACGGTGGGGAGTTGTGTGACCCATAGAATCACTTGGAGAAATCAGTTGTTGCACATAATATCCATATGGGTCTGGCTGCCGGTAAGGGTACTGTTGTTTTGGCGGTGGCATCCCCCATGACTGTGGGTATTGCCACTGCTGATGTTGCCCGATGGGTTATGGTGGAGTTCCACTTGGATAGTACGTTAACGGTTGGTGGAACTACCTTGGGTTACCTTGGGGATAAGGTAATCTTCGGGGTGTCTGTTGTTGATTAAGACTTGGGTTAAGTGCATGCACCCCAGACTCTTGTAGATGTGAGATGATTGGACAACATCCCTTAGGATGGTCATAGTGACAGATCTCACATCCACTGTCATCGTCTGTGTCTGAATCCACAGCCACATCGGAGTTAGTAATTTTCCCTTTACCCTTGTTATGTGCAGGGCCTAAATCTCTCCACTTTTTCTTATCTTTTTAACTACCTAGTTCCTCCTTAGACTCTTCTACAATTTTTAAGATAGTTTCAATTTTAGATTCTAAGGAACTCCATACGTCATCTACCTTAGCCACTATTTCTGTTGTGAGTTTTTGAATCGACAAGGTTTTTCTATTCACCAACTTTTCGAGTGGTGACTCATCCTCTTCATCACAAAATTTCACTCCCTTCTTTCGAAGAGAGGGATCATGGTTGTATTCTTTCACACTTTTCCTTTTTCGTAGCTCACCTTCTTCTTTTGCTACTTGTTCCAACAAGCGATGTACTTCATGGGATCTAAGTTCTGATAATCACCCTTGGGCATAAGTCCCAAGGGTTCTCTTAGTTTCATACCTTAGCCCATCTATGATGTGGCAGAGTTGATCCCGCTGAGCATAACCATGGCCCGAGCAATGATGTAACAATGCATAGTATCGGGCCATGGCAGCATCCAAGGGTTCATGAATACCTTGCTTCCATCCTTGGATCTACTTATGCAAATTAGACACTCTGGAGTACGTCTGATACTTATCATTGAAGAGTTCTAACATCGTACTCCACCTTCTGATGGTTTCCGGTTCTAAGGACCAATACCAACTGTCTACTTCCTTGGTGAGTGTCCTGGGAAACAACTTAAGTTTCTACCACTCGTTTTCTATGTTTTGCAAGGCGCAAGCATCATGGAATGCCTGTAAATGATGTTGTGGATCTGAGTTGTATCCCCCTTGAAAGTGTGGGATATTTTTCATGTCTAAGCGCTTGATCCGATTATCTTTTAAATGCCTTGTTGGGATTCTCACTACCTCCGTTATATTGAGCATACTTCGGGTTGCAAGTAGGGGCTTGTCATGATCTTCTCTTTCATGACGCCTATGATGTCTCTGTTGTTCCCTACTTTCCCTTCATTCATGCCCTTGTCCTCGCTCTTGACTCTCTCGTCAAGGTCTCTCATTTTTCTTACCTTTATCCTCTCTGTGATGCTCTTGATTATGCCCTGATGTGGAAGGAGAGGGTGAGTGATGTGAAGAAGGGAAAGAAAAAGGAGAACCATCGCCATGATGATGTTCCCTATCTTCTCTTCAGTTACTCTTGCCCCGATCGTGGTGACGATCAGAGTGCCCATCCTTGTTATATGTTGTTGTTCCCTCAGTGAACAATTGGTGTTCTCGGGAATCAAAACCAGGGTTTTGTATCATTGAGCATAGGTTCTGATACCCAACCTCCTCACCATCGTTAGGAGGGGGAACATCTTTTGATAGAGAACCCGTTGTAAGTGGTTCACCATCTCTAGTTTCACTTAGGATGTGTGGGACCTCTTTTCCCTTCCACAGTGTATGTTGGCTCTCCTGCCTTGCATCCCTCATACGTTGTAAAGCTATGGGATGATAATCCCTCATGTCAAAGTTTTCTGCAACGTATTCGATGTATAATTCTGTCATTCCAATCTGTGCCAAGGCACGGAGAAGCATGTTAGAGATTGCACGATCTGGAGGTAACACTATGTTACCATGCAAATCTCTCCAGCACATCTGTTCATCTTGATGAAGGATAAAAGTGAAATTTGGAATATACTCATCAAGATGAGTATATGTCACCCTATATTGTTGAGGAACCAATTGATTTAGGCTATGTGTTTTTGATTACCGACTGTTCTTTGTATGATCCTTAGGTGATGTGCTCTTGTGAGAATAAGAAGAAGACATGATGTCTTATAGGTGTGTTAATTTTACCATTATTTATTTTTTTCTTATTTGATTAACCCTAAGGTTCGTTTAAGCTCCCAACGATGTAAATGATCTCTTATGTTCTACTTAGCACACAAACACTTAGTCCTCAGCAATGACACCAATGATGAGTGGCGAGGTACCCCTACACTCAACCATATGAATACGAGCATAGCACACGTGATCCAGTTGAACTCCACAGACTAAATTCCTACACGCCTCATGGAACACTTAAGGTTAACCATTCGTTGTCTTCCCAGACTTACTTGTTGTTGTCACAGTGTATGGTTAAGTAAGTTCGAGGTATATGATTTTTATATCTTTTTATGTTTTTGTCTCCTATGCTAACAAGGTGAAGGGTTGAGAAACTAATTGCTAAATCTAACTAATGAACTAAGTGTAAATTACCTAGCATCAGCATCCATTCCCACTTACCATACACACCTTGAACCAATGCAACCGTGGCTACCAAACGCTAATCGTTACTGGGATTACCATGCGTAACACATGTGCTCGAAGTGGTCTAACTGAGGTACTTAACTAGAAGGAAAGGATTGAGAGAGTCTAATCTAGCCTAAGTGCAATGAGCATATGTTCCTTGATTTTTCGTACACATCCTTAAATTCTTGTAATCAAGTCGTACTCATTCCACGTTACTAGGAGATAAGGGTGAGAAAGAGAAAGCAATAAATAACATTAAATAAAATCCTATTCCATGCACTGTAAGGTTTATCCAGAAAGTTTGTCTTTATTGTCATACACAACTTGTGTTTAGGTACAATGTTGCTCGAATCAGGATCCGTTCACTTTAGGAATCCTCCTGCAGGCACATGGAAAATATTCTATCTCTGGAGTGATCAATCTGCTAGAGTTTCCCTACTTCTAGCCTAGGATTAGGAAATGAGGGAGAGCCGCCTCTTATTTATAGATTTTGCGGTGGACCGCGATATCGCGTCTCATCAATCAGATTTCAACATTTAATCATAAAATATAGAGTAAATCTATGACTCCAATAACAATCAAATAAAGGATACAAAAATTTAACAAAACATCCTAACAAGCAGATTGCATTCACTTATGTAGGAAATTAGTAACAACAACTACACCAACAATAGTAATAGTAATGATAGTAATGTAATCCCATGTTTTAATTAACAGTATTAGAGCTAATTTATTAAAACACATCTAATAATGTCAAAGTATTAATCACATGCATTAAATTAAATAAATGAACCTTACAAATTATTGGGTTGTGACAATTAGTCTCAAGGAGAAAGCTTGTGTAAGGAAAATTGAGTGAGAGGAAAGAAAGAGCACGTGAGAGAGATTAATAGAATCTTTTATAAGTGTTATGTCTTGAGCTTTGGCTCTATTATGAGTAATTGAGGATTGGCAAGGCACATGTGTGGCCTCTAAGATCCTTGGGAAAGTTGTAATTTAAGCTTAACTTCTCATCTTTGATATATTTCTCTACATTTTGAGAGTTTTCTTAATAAAAGAAAGATTTTCACTATTCCTTTATGTTGTTCTTGTTTGCTAAGCTTCATTTCCTTAGGAAATTTATGAAATGGATCCTTTTTTAGGTCTATTGAGGTATTCTCCATATTAATATTACTAGACTAGGAGCATGTTCTAGGCAGACTTGATTGTTTATTGGAAAAAAGGAAAAACATGGTCAAACTTGGTCAAAATATTTACTAACATCCTATTCATGATATAAAATCTTAGAAATAGTCAAAATACAGAAAATAATATTAAAATATTTATATTTAAGAAATCAAGCAACTCAACAAACAATTATGGAACAAGCAGAAAAACGTAAACAATGTGCCCTAATCAAAATTACCAAAATATAAATGAGAAAAATGCCAAATTACCCTATTTTAAATTAACAACAATGTAATAAGGATCATAGCATGTCTTCAATATCCCAAAGAGGCTTTGAATCCAAGGCAAAATCAAAGATTAATAATAGGATCTAGGTAAGATCTGAAACAAGATTTGGAAATATGGAAATATGGCTTATTGTAGATCTTGGTTGATAATGTAAATCTAGATCTAGCTGTCTCTTGAATTAAATGGAAACTCCCTCTCTCACTCTATTTTCTAGATGTTATCAAGGTAAGACAAAAGGATGCTCTCTCATAAAATAATGTTCAAACTTGTATTCTAGCAATGGTTTGGCAACATTAGTAGTTTTACTTTTAAAAACTAAATTAAAAAGTAGTTTTACTTTTAAAAAAAATTTAAATCCTGTATCTCACATGGCCTAGTACTCAATGTTGGCCTAAAGATAATCTCTTATGTGAATGCTAATGACTATGTCTAATCTCAAGATGATAGCTATGTTTAAGCTCAAACTAATAACAAGGTCTAGTGTCAAAAGCATAGCTAATGGAAGGCTAGTAGATGACCTTCTAACCATAAGATAAAAATAATTTAAAAATTAAAAATCACATTATAAAAGTATAATTTTATCAAAAATATCAATTACCCAAACAAATCATATTAAAAAACAAAGTAGTACACCATGTGATAATGACCCATCTAGTGCTTGATACTTGCTAACTTAAAACTCTAACAAAACAAGTAGTATGCATGTGTTAAATTAAAAGATAATCAAAAATTTCAAAAATTTCAAAAAGTACTAAAATATAAAAATATAAAACTATAAATAGTATAAAAAAACTACCACATGGAAAAAGAATTAAAATTAATTAAAATAATAAGGATCAAAAGGAAAAATAAACATTAGAATATTTTTAAAGTAAAAGGCCAATAAAACTAACATAGCCAAGCACATAGCTCACATCACATATAAAGGCTTAGTTAATATTATAAAGGGGTACAAAAGCATAGACATAGGTTAGCAAACAAAATATTGAAGATTCAAACCATAAACATACCATGGTTTAAGGAGTATCTAGAGTAGGGATATTATATTTCAATTCCCTTTCCCCTCCCCTTCCTTCCCCCTCAGGAATCTTTCTCTTGGAAAATATTAGGGTGTATAGTATACAAATATTTCTTTACTTTTCATGTTGCTTCTTATACTTCATGTTTTTCCTAGATAACTTAATCATCAAAATGACCTACTTCTCAATATTCTCTTTATTCTATCAATAATCTTAACTGGTCATTGTATAAAATTGACATTAAGTTGTAGCTCTACATCTTGCTAATCTATTCTATGACTAGGATCTACAACATACTTCCTCAATAGAAAAACATGAAACATATCATGAATTGATTGCAATTACTATGTAAGCTCAAGCTGATAGTCAACATCTTCAATTTGCCTCAAAATCAAAAAGGGTCTAACGTAGTGAGGAGCTAATTTTTCTCTTCTACCAAATCTCATGATTCCTTTCAGTGGTAAAACATTGAGGAAACTAATATTACTAATGTTGAAATATAATGGTCATATTCTATTATTATCATATTTCATGTACCTATCATGTGCTGCCTATAGTCTATCTTTGACAACCTTAGCCTATTCTATAGCCTCATTAATTATGTCTATTCTAGTCATCTATCTATCCTTTATGGAATCCCAACAAAGATGTGTATAGTAGGATGTTGCATTTAAACTAGCTTCTCAAATATTATTGTATTCAAACTTTGCAAATTAAAGAACTCTATCCTAACTATCTTTGTAGTTTAAAGCACAAGCTTAAAGCATATCCTCTAAAATTTGATTCATCCTCTTTGTATGACCATCTATCTAAGGGTGACACAGTGAACTAAGATTTAGTGTAGAGTCCAAACTCTTCTGAAAAGGCTTCCAAAATTTGTAAGTAAACCTAGGATCTCTCTCTAAAATAATCTTGTTCAAAACTCCATATAATCTAATAATCTCTAACAGTAATAACTAAGTAATCTCTTGTGCACTAGCTACTTCTTTCAAAGTCAAAATTAGGAATATTTGATCAAAATATCTATGATTATAAGGATTGAATATTTTTTACTTTTGGTATTAGGAAAAATAGTGATGAATTCCATGCTAATGATTTCCAATTTTCAAACTAGAATGGTGTGTGGATAAAGATAACTACTAGGCCTTTGATGTTGTGCTTTGATCTATTAACACATCAAACATTTAGCTACATGCTCATCAACATCTTTCTTCATACTAGACCATCAATATTATCTCTTAATGTTATGGCACATCTTATTACTACCTGGATGCATTTGATACTTACTTAAGTGAGCCTCATTAAGTAGTTTCCACCTGAGTATAGGTGGCACATGCATTTTATTCTTAAACCTGAACAAACTAGAACTATCAATTGAGAACATTAGGTTTATTGGAAAAATGTATGCAATTCTCTCCTACCACCAAGAATTTGAAACTTGCTAAGAAGCTATATCATCCTTAAGACTAGACACAATGGTGAGACTATAAAGCTTCCCATCTATCCTACTTAGTGCATTTGCAACGTTGTTTCCTTTATGAGAATGATGCTACACTCTGAAATCAAAATCCACTAATAACTATATCCATCATCTCTATCTCATGTTCAACTATGGATGATTTACAATGTACTATAAACTTTTCTGATCTATCCAAAATGTAATCTATTTACCATATAGATAATTTCTTAAAATCTTAAGAATAAAGATGATGCTCCAAGCTCTAGATCATGAATTGGATATTTGGTCTCATGAGATTTCAACTATTTAGAAGCATAGGCCACCACTGGATTAGGTTCACTCTTGTAGTGCTTGAAAAATTTGGTGTTGGAAACTTAAAAATCTAAGTGCAAAATAGTTTTAACTCTAAGATCCATGGGCCTCAAAAGGATCTAGTTCACCTTAAATGATCTTGCCAATAACATAAGGAATTAAAAAGTCTATTACCAAGTGTTTTAAAATGAGAATACGTAACTGCAAGTTTTAGCACAAAACCAAGACCAAAATGAGAGAAAATAAGAGCTAATATGGCCAAAAAAAAACACTACAAACTTTATATTAAATGCTATGAAAATGTTAGAAACAAACAAGTATAGAAAATACAAATTAGTAGGCTTTAAAAGCCTGAGAATACAAAAATATCCTTTAGAAGGGCTATAAAAGGTTACAAAAAACTATTTGGTTGCTATGCTAAATTGCCAAACAGGTCTTTCTTTTTGCTAGAAAATGTTTTTTCTAGGTGTCAAAAAGATCTGCCAAAAGAGTCCTTAAAATGATGTAGAATCTAGTAAAATTAGGCTTGGAATTCATTGTTCTAATGTCAATTACATTCCCATACACTTTCTAAAGCATTACATTATATTTTTGGCAATTTTCATGGCCAATAAATACAACATATGGGTTATGATTATTTTTTGCTTTTGCTACCATGTTTTGGTAGTGTATTTAAGCTATTTTCATGGCCCAAATTGCAGCCTATGGGCCACCACATTTTTTGACTTTTTCTACCACATTTGACAATGTATTTGGCATTTTAGCCTTCACACACTAGCATAAATGTAATTCAAAGTGTGTGGGTTGTAAATTTTACTTTACGTTTGAAAATAGCTTAAAATTATTGCCAAAACAATTTCGCAGGGTATGATTTTTTATGGGAAAACAAGGTAATTATTTCTACTCTTGAATTCCTATCAAATTACAAGCTGAAAATTTGGCTACCATGCTTCTTGTGCACGACATGAATTTTCTTGAGATGTTTCATTAATCCCTCTTTTTGATGTTTTGAGGATTGACCCAAGAGACATCAACAAAAATGTGAAACATTACTACTAGTTCATCACCAATGCTTCCTCTCCACAGTTGATTTAGTAGCTAGTGAATCATGTCAAGGGATGCTCACAATGATGAAATAGGATCACAACGTGATGACAAGGATTTGGGATGAAATAATTGCTACATTGATTATCGGAGAATGGTGACATGGGCTAACAAAGGGTTTCAAATGTGTTAACATCATGGTTATGGCATAGTAGTGACATATTTGCTAAATGAGGAGGCCTTCATGCTTGAACTGATGGTTACTTGATAATGCTTGAAGTAACCAACCTTTGGTTCTTAGGCTTCTTTTACCACTTAGCTCTCTTTATTTTTTTTTTTTTTGTGGAAGTGAAACCATCATTAGGTTTCATTACCAATACTAAATTTTCACTTCCTCACTAAATGAGATGTGTTACATTCAATGAACTTGATGATTGTATATATCAAGAATGTCACATGACCATGATGCATGAATGTCAAACATAGGTTTTCATTGTTAGCAATGTAAGGAAGGCTATAATTTGGTTATGAGGTTATGGCTCAAAATAAATAATAGAGATGAAGTAAGGCAAGCACTATTGACAAGGTCAAACAAGCTAGCTGAATCTCATGTATTAAGATCACATGGTAACTTACCACTCCAATGAGTTAAATTTTTGCAATGACTTCAAGCTCATCCTAAAAACACAACTCTAAGAGGTCAAGAGAACAATTCAAATAATACATGTGATTATAGAAGGTTACATGATATTACAAGTAAATATAGACCACCATGAGATTGTGGACCTTTTGGTGTGTCAAAATGTTAAGTAAAATAAAGTCAAAGGTTGTTTTCATGGTTGTGTGGCTATTGTGTTTGTAGGACAATGTACATGGGAAACCAAGATGAGCTAAAGCCTACATAGATGACAAGAAATGAACTAGTTTAGAGCTCAAAGGAGAAGGTCATCCATAAGGTATCAAAAGAACATGCGAGAATTCCAAAGAACATGAAGGAGGATTAGATAATGTACAAGCAAATTTGTCATCATTAAAGCATGTGGAAGATCAAGGCTGTGGACAAGGAATGATGGCTTCATCATGCAAAGGAATTTGAAGAAAGACATCTCCAAGAAAAAGTAGACATCTTGGCAGAATTGGAGAATGCTTAGATAAAGCCATCTTCAAGAAACAACAAATTTCTTTCCTCAAGCAAAGACATCTTTACCAAAGAAATATGTCTTCATAGAATGCAGGCTAGATTCAGAAAGACATCTTCCATCCAAAAAAGACATCATCCCAAAATGGAGATTTTAGAAAGACTTCTTTCCTAGACAAAGATGTCTTTCCAAGATAGAAGGAAAATTCAAAAAGACATCTTAGGCACGAAGAATACATCTTCCATGACCGTTAGTGACCATTTCCTAGCTATTGCATGAGTTCCAAGATGGATTTAGAAACATGCTAGCTATAAGAAGACATCATATGCATTGGGAAAAGTGAAAGATTATGTGCAATCATTGTATAATCATTTTTTCAATCATTGTAATCTTTGTTGCTCTTTATTGTATCATCATTTGTTCATTTTAAAGTGTGATGTATCTCACCATGCAAGCATTAGCAAACTAAGTTGCATTCATCCCCTGTAATTTTTCTTCCTTGTTACCCTATGAGGTTGATGTGCTTCTTGTGGGAAGGCATCGTGATTGAGCTTTTTGGGATCCTATGGGATTAAGTGATTAGTGTTGCGGCACAACACTTCGGAGCAAAGATCAAGATTGTAAAGGTTGTGGAAGCTTGGAAACCACATTCCAAGCCTAATGGGACCTTGCAGGATTGAGTGGTTCATGTTGCAACATAATAATCTAGAGTAGGACTTGAAGACTATATAGGGTGTGGACCCTTGAAACCACATTTAAGAGCAGCAAAGTCCAAAGGTGTGCTTGCGATCTACCCTCCAAGTATGGACTACCCAAGTTGGAGAACCACATTCAATTTGGTGTGTGTGCTTTATTTAAAAAAATTTTAACTTGGGGAACTTATTCATCCTCTCCCCACACACACCCCCCCTTTTCTCCCCTTCTAAGTGCAATAATCCACAAGTGGTATTAAATCCTAGTACTCTTCTCTATCATCATCAACTTCAAGAATGAACAATGAAGGGAACATCTTACATAAAGCCATCCATGTTTAATAGATTTGACTTCACCTACTGGAAAGCTAAAATGTAAGGATTCTTTGAATCCATGGAATTTGAAGTATGGGAGTTAATCCTTGAAGGCTATGCTCTGCCTATCAATAGCTCCACTGGCATCATCAAGCCTTGCAACAAATGGTCACAAGAGGAAAGGGATAAGTTCATGTTTGATTCAAAAGAAAAAAGAATTTTATATTATGCATTGAATAAATCTTAATTTAATATAGTAGGATGTAAAATGGCCAAAGATATTTGGAAAACTTTAGAAGCTACTTATGAGGAAACATCTATTGTTAAGCAATTGAAATTATTAGTTTTACAAAGTGAGTATAATAAACTCAAAATGAGAGAAGGTGATAAAATTAAGGATTATTTATCTAGAGCTAATGATCTTGTTTTAGCTATTAGAGGAACAGGAAAAGATATGCCCAAAAGCGATGTCATCATCAAAATGATCAAAACTATACAACCAAAGTTCAAGCCAAAGGTTACACCTATGGAGGAAATTATAAATTTCTTAACATTAAAATTTGAAGAGCTTCAAAGTTCTCTCATTGCTTATGAAATTAATCTCATAAGTGGAGGAGTAATCCAAGAAAGACCTATTGCTCTAAAGACTACCTCCAAGAAGCATGAGTCAAATAAGTATGATGAGAGCAGCAAAGATGAGATTTCCCTTCTCTTAAGAAAAATACAATGATTGCTTACAAGAAGAAACATGGGAGCATCTCAGCAAAGATCCAATCTTTTTAGAGGTAGAGACAAAGGTAAAAACTTTTTCAATGCTTCTAACTTAGATTTTTCTTCTATAGAATGTTGGGTTTGTGGAGGAAGAGGCTGTGTGGCCTTTGAATGTCCTACTGATCCAAATGATAGCAAGGTTCATCCAAAGAATAGATCCAATGATGAGGAAGCGGAAAAGACCAACTTTTATACAAGTTGGGATGATGGTGGGAAAAGTGAAGAAGAAGCATGCAATTCTTCCAAATATTCACATCTCATATGCATGGCACTTACAAATAAAAATTCTTCACATATGGCTGAACAAGATGGTTAGTGTGACAAGAGGTATAGCGAATTTAAAGAAGAAATTTTTCTTTTACATCTTTTGATTAACAAGGTAAAGAAATTAGTACTTTCTAAGCTAGATGTTATTCATGTTAAAGTGAAAGAAGAGATCTTAGACATAAAAGCTAAGATTCGACAACTAACCTATTTTAATAAGGATTGTAGCAAGATTCAAGAAGAGGAGACTCCTAAAAATCAGCCAAATAATTTTGAAGTAACACATGAAGATTCAAGCTCAAGCTCAAGCATAGTAAGTTTTGGTAATTTTGATCATGAGGATAATACTTTATTTGTGTGTAAAAATTGTGGTTGTAAGCAAACTCTTAACTATACTCATGATGATCAAAATAAGATTAATTCTTGGTCTTGTTAAAAAAACTTTGGTAAGGAAATTGTGCAAGTACATATATGTGAGAATGAAGAGAAGTGGAGTATTGAAAATAATGCAAAAAGTGATCAAGGATTGTATCATAAAGAACATGAATAAATAGAGACATCACCTACATGATCTAATGAAAGAGAACCTAAGGATGAGAAGGTACTTCATGATAGGGGACCTCATCTCAAACTCCATTAATCTTCTCTTCTCGTCTACAAGCAAGGTAAGTCAAGGTAAGTTTTTCATCTATTTGCTTACTTGTTAATAAAAATAGTATTTGAAGTCCAAAATTATTTATGTCTTGTCTAGATCAGAATAATGGTGAAATAAGTATCTAGATCATTTCTTACATTCATTTATTGATATAATTAGTTTTGTGAAGATTTATAGTATAGCACTTGTAATGATTTCTTGTCTTGCATTCAATCTTGCTTAATTTGAAATTCTTATGATGATCTGTTTCTATGCTCATAGCCTTTGGGATGTTTTTGCTATTATGAGATAAGACAAGCCTTTAAAAATTTCTATCAATATTGCTAGTTGAAGTCCTTGATCTTCACAATTAAGCTTAATGTTGACATACAGTTATAATGTTTTTGTGATTTACAATATTTAAGACCCAAGATAAGAAGCACATGATAGGGGGATCCTATTCCTCATTACCTATCACCATATTGGAGATCTACAAGGTAGGGGGAGTCTTTAGAAGCTTCACATTGAAAACACAAACTATTCCAAGATGAGCAAGATGGGGACATCAAGAGGTATTGATTAACTAAGTCTTGATTTTGTATCCTTTTGTAAAAATGGGTGTATACATATTTCTCTATCAGCATGAGTTGTGTTTGATAAATGGTTGTGTTGTGTTTGTTGTATTTCTTTATAAAAATACCTATCTATGCTTGTTTCTCTCATAAATTCCCTATCCTTTTCTTTATGTCAGCGATTTCTAGTTAAGAGATACAAGTCATAATGAGGCATTTAGATAGACTTCTTGTTCTTATCTTATCTATCTTTGGTCTTTGGCATCAAAGTTATGTGTCATTTTTGGATTAGTTATAGCTCATTTTTCTTGAACTAATGAGAGAAAATCTTCATGTATCTTCAGCCCACCTATTCAATATTTACTCATAAGTTGAAGTGAGAAGTACCTATTTTTGTAAAGAAATTAGTTGATTTTATTGTTGGCAAAATATCTATAGTTTTATTGACTCATCCATTGAATAATTTGTCTTGCAATGAAGAACCTAGTATTTGGCATGGCTAGTTTCAAATTTTAAAGTTGTATTTCTAAATTCTCCTTATCATAAAGATATGCCCTTTTGCTGATGTTTTAAAAAGATGGAGAATATTTGAACATTAAAATCACCATGTACTACTAATGACTTATTGATTTAGAGATAGGTTACTTATTCTTCAAAGTTTATGCTTCACTTCAAGCTTTAAGATGGAATATCACTTGGAAGTCTTGGATTAGTTCTTTAAACATTAGGGGCACCTATTCACAAAAACTTAGTGCTGAAAAATGTGTACTCCTTAAATTGATTTTTTTTACTTTGCCATATAGTTATGGGATTATGTCATGATGTTTGGTTCTACATATCATCTAAAAATTATTTTTCTTTTATGATATCTCTTTTGAATCAAGTTTGACCTTTTTCCTTTTTACTACTATTCAAAAAGGGAAAGAGTAGTATGGTTATATTTGTATGATCACCAATCCATTTTCTTAAGTTTTGAATATCACCAAAAAGGGGGAGATTGTGGACCTTTTGGTGCATCAAAACATTAAGTAAAATTGAGTCAAAGGTTGTTTTCATGGTTGTGTAGTTATTGTGTTTGTAGGACAACGTACATGGGAAACCAAAATGAGCTAAAGCCTACATAGATGACAAGAAACAAACTAGTTTAGAGCTCAAAGAAGAAGGTCATACATAAGGTCCCAAATGAACATGTAAGAATTCCAAAGAATGTGGATGAGGACTAGATACTGTATAAGCAAACTTTTCATCATTAAAGCATGTAGAAAATCAAGGTTGTGGACAAGGAACAATGGATTCATCATGCAAAGGAATCTAAACAAAGACGTCTCTAAGAAATAGTAGACATCTTGGTAGAATTGGAGAATGCTTAGACAAAGGCATATTCAAGAAATAGTAGATGTCTTTCCTTAGGAAAACACATCTTCACTAGAGAAATACATCTTCATAGAATGCAAGCTAGATTCAAAAAAGACATCTTCCATCAAACAAAGACATCTTCCCAAAATGGATATTTCAAAAAGATGTCTTTTCCAGACAAAGACGTCTTTCCAAAATACAAGGAAAATTCAAAAAGAAATCTTAGGCATGAAGAAGATGTCTTTCATGACCATTATTGATCATTGCCTAGCCATTGCACAAGGTCAAAGATGGATTTAGAAATATGACAGTTATAAGAAGACATCATATGCATTGGGAAACATGCAAGCTCATGCCCAATCATTGTATAATCATTTTTTCAATCATTGTAATCTTTGTTGCTCTTCATTGTATCATCATTTTTTCATTATAAAGTGTGTTGTACCTCAATGTGCAAGGATCAGCAAACTAAGTTTCATTCATCCCTTGTAATCGTTCTCCCTTGTTACCCTATGGGGTTGATGTGCTTCTTGCAAGAAGGCATCTTGATTGAGCTTTTCAGGATCCTATAGAACTGTGATTAGTGTTGTGACACAACACTTTTGAGCAGAGCTCAAGATTGTAAAGGTTATGGAAGCTTGGAAACCACATTCGAAGCTTGATGGAACCTTGCAAAGTTGAGTGGTTGGTGTTGCAGAACAACACTCTAGAGCAAGGCTTGAAGATTGTATAGGGTGTGGACCCTTCAAAGCATATTTGAGAGCAACAAAGTCTAGAGGTGTGCTTGAAATCTACCCTCCAAGTGTGGACTATCTAAGTTGGGGAACCATGTTAAATTTGGTGTATGTGCTTTTTTTGAAAAATTTTTAACTTGAGGAACATATTCATCACCCTCCTTCTAAGTTCAATGGTCCACAAAGATGTGATTAATAGAACATGAGAACTCTGTATCTTGCTCTATAGATTCATGCAAATTTTGTAGTGTTGTAAGATGTCAAAAAGATAGGACGTTATGCAAGCTCACTTCTTGTAGGTTACTAGAGTCATCAACGTCACTCATACATTCAAATCTACAAACAAAGGCTAATAACACTTAAGAAAACATGTCAATGTTAGAAGTAATAAGGATCATGTGAAGGCTTTAATGCTTCCTTGTAGGGATTTGATGATGTCTTGGGCAAACTAAGATTCTAGTGAGGAATTTGGTTTTAGGGTATTCTCCACACCATTATGGGTTGAAATAGGGAATTTGATCAACGAATATTTTGTGATGTTTCTAGCTTCAAGATCAAGACCAATCAGGCCATTCCAAGGTTGTAAGACTACATTTTAAAAAGTTTTTCAAGCTCTAGATTTTAGGCATTCAAGATCCATGAACAACATCACCATAACGATCTGCTTATGCTCAAAGACTAGTTGAATCGCTTCCTAATCTTCCTAGCTCAATCTTGCATGTAACCATAAGCATATCAAGTGGCAT
This sequence comes from Gnetum montanum, assembly GCA_015680685.1. Lineage (NCBI taxonomy): Eukaryota > Viridiplantae > Streptophyta > Gnetopsida > Gnetales > Gnetaceae > Gnetum > Gnetum montanum. The sequence goes on along the minus strand of MNCI01016981.1, from coordinate 214,944 downwards.
ATACATGATAAAATTGTTAAAAAATGTTAAAATAATGCAAAATATTGTAATGATAAAGAAAGATAAGAAAAATAAGGCTTGAAAAGTGCAAGTAAAACAAGACAAGATAAGATCACAACAAGCTAAACTTAGGCTAGAGAAGGTATATTAAGGTGGAACAAGAGATAACAAGAGCCAAATGCTATCAAAATAATGTAAAATTATGTAAAATTAAGTCTAATAAGGTATAAATGATGCCAAATGATGATAAAATAAGGCTAAATGAGGTCAAATGATGTCAAAACAATGCAGAATGGTGTCAAATGATGCCAAATGATGTCAAAATGACATGAAATGGTGTCAAATGGCATCAAATGATACCAAATGACATTAAATGAGGTAGAATGAGATTAATTAAGGTCAAACAAGTTTGAGAATAATATTAAATAATAATATTTATTTTTTATATCATTACATGGTTGAAATAGGAAAAAAATCTAATGAAACAAGGCTATAAAAGGTTAAAAAATAGGTTTTCGTGGTCAAACTAGTTTTAAAAGCTAAAGATTTATTTTCCTAGTGTGGTGAGGCTATTTCCACAACATGTGGACATCATAGACTACATCCATAGCATGTAAGGCCTACGTGGGTAGCATGTGAGCATCATGGACTGCATCCACAATGTGTAGGACCTATGTGGGTAGTGCGTAGGAATCTTGTGCTACATCCATAGTGTGTGGAGCCTAGATCTCTAGCTTATGAATAATTTGAACCAGTTTTATGGCTTATTTAACTTGTTATGATTTCATATAAGCTATATAGGAGAGGTTCGAGGCTTATTCAACCATTTTAGGTAGGGTATAAGTGAGGTTAACTAAGTCTGTGATTTTCCAATGTTCCACATTCTACCCCACAAGCTACCATAGTGTGTGGTAGGTTGGAGTAGCATATGAGGTCAACCACTAGTTTTGACAACATGTGAAGGTTGATTTTTTAGTCAATCTTCTACATACAATGTATGTATTTTTTTTTCCTTTTTTTGGATCTTGTGAAAATCGCTAGGTAGTGTATGAGTAATTTTGGGCATGATGATTATTAGTGTAAGCCTCACACACTACCCCACATGCTACCACAACATGTGGGCAATCCAGGATGAAAACCCTCAACATTTAGACACTCTTAGATGGATTTTTGGAATGTAGAAATTTTGTTGAAGTTTCTTGGATTTTCTAGGACACTCCCAATAGCATGTGAAGCCATATGGGTAACATATGATCCATGTTGACTAAGAAATTTTTTGTTTTTATTCCACATGCTGGTATAGCATGTGGGGCTTATGAGTGTAGTATATGGACTAAGAACCCATGTCTAGAAGTATATGGCCTCTTATTCCTTGGTCAATTTCTCTTATCCATCATATGGAGCTCTTGGTAATTCACATTTAGAATTGTAGGTCCCATCTATCAGTCATTTTGACTAATTTATCATATGAATCCTAGAGTTTAGTTTTAGGTCCATATGCAATGTATTTGATCAATTTTCTAATCAATTTTCTCACCCATAGCATATAGGATTTTTTGTAATTTTTTCAAGATCTTAGGAGCCCAATAGATATCATATAGGCAAGATTGGATAAGTAAATTATTGGTTTTTGCTCCACACACTACTCCAAATGTTGGCATAGTGTGTGGAGCTCATGTGGGTAGTGTATGAACTAAGATAAGACTTCCTTATATTCCACACACTGCCCCACATGCTAACACAATGTGTGGAACTTGAATTCCTAGTGTGTGAAGCTAAGATCTAATTTTGCAATATGTAGAGGTTAATTTCTTGGTGTGGGAGTCTTATGTGCAACATGTGGACACCTAGGAAGGATTTTTACCTTTAAACCTAGCGTATGAGATCTAGATTTATGATAATAAATCCAAATTCATCACATTTCCCAATACTTTTAGCTCTTACTCATCTCTTATGACAACCATGTTGTAACAAATTTAAGAATTTCAAACCTCTTTCTGCAACAATCAAGACAAAACTTACAAATTTTGGTCATCATGATGAAGAAGGTTAGACAAATCATTTTTGGATTTCTGAATCCATTTTCAAGCAAAGAATATTCATCCATGACCACTAGGTATCCATCTTCCATCACTTTTTCCTAGTTTTTAATAAAAATGTAAAAACATTTTCCCACTCCTAAGCTTGTTCCAGTAGAAATTTTGCATTTTGATTATGTTGAATCCATGGTTTAGGTGTTTTGACTATGTTGGGGATGAAATTTGAAATTTTTGGCATCTTGTTGTGGAGATCTAAATTTTTTTCCCAACCCACATATAGTATTGATGCCCTATTTTTGCCAATTTTGGTCAAATTTTATCATTTTTTTCTAGCTCATGCATGATGCAATTCCTATGTTCTGACTTCATAGAATTGTCATTTAAGATCATTCAACCATCTTGGATGTGAACCTAGATGTTTTAGATTTGTTATTGTAAATATTTGGATTTTTTTTAACCCAATGGACAATGCTCTAGCCTATTTTCTGAGATTTTTGTAGTTTTATCCTAGAAAATCTGGCAGTGTTGATTATTTTTTTGATCACAAATGGTTAGCGTCCTAGGTTCCAAGGGATGCAAGATGCAGTGTAGAAGGATTTTAGATGAAGTTTAAATTTTTTTCAGGATTTTTAATACAATCAGTTTACTGCAAACCAAGGTTTTCTAATGAAAATTTTCATAAGAGTTGGGTTTTCTTACATTTGTAAATGCAGCATTGATGGTGAATCTAGGCTATTTTGGATATGTTCTCTGCATCCATGGTCAATGATAATTTTGAATATTTTTTTGGATTTTGTTCCAGTCTTAGAATCTAGTGTTGGTCAATTTATTGCTTAGATGCAGAGTTTTGAGTTTTTTGTTAGTCAAGTTTGATGTGTGATTTTAATTTTGTTTTGTGTTTATGATTACTATGGTTGCTAATGGTTATGTATTTTACTATCCACACATCCCCAGGCAATGGCAATGATGGCCTTGGAAAAATCCCCCTCTTTCTCCCATAGTTGGATTAAAGTTGTTGATGTTGATAATGTGTTATCACATATTAGGTCGTATGGCTTCTAGTTGTTACTAGTTATAGTTTCAAAGGTTGTGTATGTTACAATGTGTAACTATGGTTATTATCATAAACCATTTGGCTATACTTAGGCTCATGTTATCACACTTTAGTTTTAGGTTCTATGCTGCTCTTGGATACAATTTTTTTTTTTTTATGTTTTTCTATTATTTTATATTTTATATAAATAATATATTTAGGCTACATAGTTAAAAAAAAAGTAAAATGCAAGGCTACAAGGTAAAATTTAATAATGTAACATAATAAGATGAAAACTGTAAAACATGGCATAATTATAAACAATGCAATAAAGCAAATAGGTCATAATGCATGCACAAGGGAAAGAAAGGGAGGCCACATATTTACCATTTTTAGGCCCACCAGTTTTAGGCCTTAGCATGTCATGCTTTGCCAATTTTAGGCCTTAGTGGTCATGGCTTTACTGGTTTTAGGCCCTGGCAAGCCATTAGTTTTAGGTCTTGGTAGGCCATGCTCTCACCAATTTTAGGCCCTAGAAAGCCACTAGTGTTAGTTTTAGCCCCTAGTAGGTCATGGTCTCACCAGTTTTAGGCCTTTGAAAGCCACCAATTTTAGGCTTTGGCAAACCATGATGATGCTAGTTTTAGGCCTTGACAAGCCATTGTCTTACCAGTTTTAGCTCTTAGCAAGCCATTGTCTTATCAATTTTAGGCCTTAGTGCATTATGACCACACTTGTCTAGAAAGAATGGGATAATCTCAAGAGAGTATATGAATATAAAATGAATAGGGAAACATGATATAAGACTACAAAAGTAAATAAACGATTGTTGATGAAAGTGGATATAAGATACTTATGATGGATTTATCGCTTTATCTCTAATAGATCAAGGGATCTCTCATGCTCAATCCTAGTTTCACTACTCCTCTTGTTTGATATGGAAAGCAATAGATGTTCTCATTAATTATTTAGTGTTGTAGGATTGGCAATGTTAGCATTGTTATTGGTGTTGTTGCTATTGGCCCTAGCTTGAGTGTAGGGCATTCCATCTTAAAACTTCACCTCTGAACCTTGCTCAATGTTGACATTGTTCACCGATGGTAGATATATGTTATCCTTACAAATCATTATTTTACCACTCTCATATGGCAATTGAATCTCTTGATGTATAGGATATGAGACTACTTAAAGCTTAGCCAACCATGGTCTTTCTAAGATAAAGTTAAAACTGGGAATCTCATCAACCACTAAGAAGTTGGCAGATGTGGAAAACTATTTTCTAGATACCAAGTCTAATGAGAAGGAGCCTCATACTACTACCCATGACCCATTGAATGAATTGAGCATAAAGTTAGGGGTCTCTAAGATGTTTTAATTTAGACATAGTTTCTCAACAATGGTAAATGATATCACTTTAGTTGTTGCCTTGTCATCTACATGGACATGAGTGAAACATCCCAAAGAAAATTCATGTTATAGCCCATAGCCAAAATTCTTTGTAATTTGGTGGAAAAATAAAGGTAGATACAATTGTCTTCTTTTCCCCAAAATGTTGCATTATGGCTTTGTATTACTATAATTTAAGGTAGTTTTTAATGTAAAATATAAGATGTGCAGCTCATACATTGTAAATCTCATACATCCTAGGTTGTGGAAGCTACAAATTCCATGTATGTTAGCTTGAGGGGGTTATAATCCCTTCAAAAGATACAAAATTTGATATCTTAGCCTTGTACACTAAGCATTACAGTTCCATACACTAGATAGCCTATAAGGATAGCGTACAAGATTTGGATTTTAATTCCATGCACTGGGTATGGAAATTTCATACATTGGGTAGCATATAGAGCTAGCATATGGAGAGTAAAAAATCAAATAAAATTATTCATGCACTACATGGAGATCTTCCAAGCACAACATATTGTTCCAAAAATCTATTAGCAATCATGGCACAATTAATTAGTGGTAAATCAAGGACCCATAGCCTATTTAAATGAGAACTTATCTCATTGGAAGGACTTTTGGCATTTCTGCAACTCACTAAACTTGAGAATTTTGAAAGTCAAGAGGTCTAAAAGCCCAAAGTCATTTTTTAAAGAAAATTACTAGAGACATCAAGAACCAATTTACATCTAGATTAAGCAAAGCTAGATCTATGAGAGGATACTATAGAATACATCTTACCTCTTGCATTAGACTTAAAGCCTCAATCTGTATTTTTGGAATCCATTTATTATAGCATTTTAAAACATTTAATTATGAAGTTCTGGTAGCACTGTGTCATATTTTCTTCTATATTTTCTACAATTTTTTTTTATTTTTAGATTCATTTTAACGAATATTTTCTTGCTCATGTACATTTTTTTAACATTCAGTAATAGACATTTAAGTCCTCGAGTGAGTTACTAGACCGTTTGAGGAGCTTTGAATCCTTTTCTAAGGCCTGATTGGATCCAGGGTTAGACTATTCCATGCAAAAACTTTTGGATCTCTAGCACTGAATTTTTTAGTTATTACAGTTTTCTAGCATTAGAAGGAGGACCTAAACGTCCACTCAACTTCTTCACTAAAACCTACTACAAAATTTTCCATTAGTGTTAGCTTTTGCTTATGAACATGTTTCATATAATGAAAATCAGTATTGAAATTTTCCAAAGCCCAACGTGTAGACCAGCACTTATTTTAGCTTTATTTAATCCTTACATCAATGTTGGGTCTTCATAAACTCCAACATCTCCTGCACTACCTTTGCAGTTGTAGCATACATTGCAAATCATTTTTTACACCATTCACATTATCCAATTTCTCAGTCATTTTTCTTCAAGAAATTTTAAAAGAAAAATTTCCATTTGAAGTACAGTGTAGTTAATGTTGTTTAGTCTCATACGCTGAGATTGCTAAGACTTTCATTTGCTTCATATGCTAAAGCTTTCGTATGTTGTGTAGTTAATGCTTCATACACTAAAGCTTTCATTTTCTTCATATGCTAAAGCTTTCGTATGCTATGTAGTTAAGGCTTTGTACACTAAATCTTTCATTTGCTTCATACGCTAAAGCTTTTGTATGATATGTAGTTAAGGCTTTGTATGCTGAAGCTTTCGTTTGCTTTGTATGATAAAGGTTACATAGCTAAGACTGCCTCATACGCTAGGATTACCTGCATCATACGCTAAGGCTCTTATATGCTAAGGTTTCCATAGATATTCTCACAAGTACCTTGTTCATGCATTTTCATCATTCAACAGTATTACTTCACAACACAGCACATATGACCTTTAACCAAGAAGTTGTCCACATATATGATCCTAAGGATCTGACAGTTATAGAATGCAAGCAATCACTTAGATGAGAGGGATAAGAACTAGACTTCACTATTATTAATGAAGAATATTATGATTTTATTTATGCTAACATTCAAATAGGTCTCCTAATCCCATGTTTGAAATCTAAGTCCAAACGTTAGTTTGAGATCATCCATTGAAATGGGAAGGAATACATACTCTCCCCTTACGATCAAATCAACCTAACTGACTTCTATACATATACTTTGTTACAATTGATAGACATCAATGAGTTAAGTGAGGAAGTTAGTTCAAATGAAAATTGAGAAGAACAAGATGAGTTTGAGATGGAATAAGAGCTAGACACTTTTATTGAAAACCTCTTTCAATAGTATGCATCCCTAATGTCCCCTATGGGTTAGATGCCTCAATCCCCTATGTATCCCACCATGTTCATCCCAATGCCTATCATTGCTATGCATGAAAATCAAAATGTGTCTTACTCCACATCATTATTCTCATCGATGCTCTTTGCTAGTCAACCTCACTTCGTGCACCTAGCCCCAATGGTGTTTGTCTACAACATTATCTCTCTTGGCTATACCAATGGGACCCTCATCAAGATCCCAAATTTCACAAGCCTCTTACACTTCCTTTTTCCCCTTTTTTCTCATAAATCCCAACTCAAACATCATTTTCATTATTTAAACCTCCTACTACCATGATTACCTAGCCTCTTCCATCAATACCAATGCCCATTGCATGGTCCCAAGCCTTTCAACTTCCTCCTCCCCACCCTGCCTTCCCCTACATAATCATCAATGCAAGCCCCCCTCCGCAACTTGCAGGAATGCTCAAAGGCCTAGATTAAGTCTTTCAAATAATCCAAGACCCCATGAAAGAGTTGCAAAGTTGAAATCCTCAACCACCCAGATGGTCAAGACCAAAGACTTCTACCAAGATGATCCCATTAGTCATGTCATCCATTAGATAACTCTTCCCACATGCATTCCCATCCTCTAGTTTACTAAATACAATAGAGAGGTCAATCCTAAGTTCCACTTTATTACTTTTCATTCTGAATACTTATTGTTGTAGGCCTAGCCCTACACTGTTATGCATGTCTTCCCTATGTCCCTCACTGGGAAAACCTTGGATTGGTATCATGCATTACCTAGGGATTCTATTGCCTTCATAGAAGATTTAATTTCACAATTTGTAAACCCCTTAAAATATTATTTGAGAATTGATACCACATTAGACCAACTTATGAAGGTCAAACAAGGGTCCCTCAAATCTGTTCAAAAACTTAAACAGAGATGGAATTCTCTCCTTAATAAGATAACTAAACCCATTGTCAAAACCCACCTATATCTCTAAGAAAGTGTTAACAATTTTATTAAGTCTCAATTATACTACCCAGATCCATAATCACTTAGCTAATCCTTTTCCCAAAATAAAAATATAGAGGATGTTGCAAAAGCTAGCAATGATCTAGCATACATAGTGTACAACAACCACCATATGATAAGGAATAGGAATAAATGGAAACAAAACCACATAGCCATAGCCACTATGGCCAAAGAAAACAAGACGGCGTATGAGCCAAAAAAAACTCAACCAAAGGCCCCTATTACTATTGCTCAACCTCCAACATCAACTGCCTCTACCTCTAATCAACCTAGGCCTAACTTTGAAAGAAAGGATTGGTCCAAGTACATGAAGTTACCCTTGAAACTATCTAAGCTTCTTTGCTAGTCGCTCAACAATGGTAGTATCTAGTATAAACAAATAACTAAGAATGCCAACAAGAGGCATGATCATTTATGTGAGATCACTAAAGATCCCACCATAGCAACCAAGGATGATCCACCTGTAGCCAAGTACTCTCTACCCAGATCAAATTCATGCCCTTTCTCACTCATGAAAAAACACTTAAATAAGGTTTAGAATAGAAATATTGCATAGTGCATTTGTAGAAGCACTAATCGTTATTCAAGCCAAGGACTAGCTGCAAAGAGCTATTGCTTACAATAAAGACCTAAGGGATGCTTCAGATAGGAATGCTTTGAGAGAGTAAGGCACTTCACCTCAGTTTTCTCAACCCAAATTTCCTCTTAGAGTGTCTTACATCTATATTTATAAGAGAAGACGAGGCTTCTCAAACACACTAGTGCATGTTAACACACCAAGCACTAACACGCAAACCAAAGAGATAACCATGCCATACACATCATAGCTACAGTCTACGCACTATCAATAGTATACACACTACAGACCTACTTTAACAGACCAACTTTAAGTACAATTATGGAATTCCATGGGAACCCAATGAGTCATCAAAATCTCCATCATCAAGATTTAATGCAAACCAATCTTGATCATGATCAGCTCTGGGCCTAGCAAGATAGCGCACCTTTTCATGACTACCTTGGCCTCAATATTCTCTCAACTGACAATTAAGGTGATACAGTTCTAGAGAGAGAGGAACCCTTTGATGTAGCTCATAGTGTTACTAGATGTCATAAGTATTACTTGTGTAGATGTCCTGGTAGAAGGAAGAACCCCAGGAGTTCATCCAGTCTATTCGCTTTGTAATGCAGAAGACAAAAAAATATTGAGGTGTTGCAAATTGATAAGTGAAATGCCATTATCTAGATTACATATGACCATAATACATATAGTTGCCATATTGTTCATTTAACCTATGATACAACTTCCTTGGATAATTCAGAGGAATATGGATAGGAGAATGGCCAAATTTTGCCCACCAATTCTAGAAAAAAGGGGTTTATAGGATGACTGGTAGGATTTAGGGAAATTTTGTACACATGGTATTCATCTAGTTGGTAATAAAGCCATAGTAAATCATTTTCAACATACAGGTTATGGAAATCCAGAAGTTCCAATGACACAAAGGTATTAAGCTTAAAATGGATTGGAAAAGGTCCTAGAATGGCATTAAAAGGATATGCAGTAAATTCATTCTGGGTTATTTCACTATATGGGGATATGGTATTATTCATAGAAACAAAAGCATCCCATGAATACTCATGAGACATTCTTACCACTTGTTGTTCAAGTATGGGCATATATACCTCATATGTTCCACAAGGTTTGATTCTCCTAGTAGATTGCATAGCAAATCTATGTACACAAAACACAAATACTTCAAATATAATTAGTTCTTAGAGAGATGAAACTCTTTGGTAAGAAAATTTTCTAAACAGTTATGTCTAATGTCTATATACTAAGTTTTGAAATCAAACATAGCTAAAAATAAAGCCCAATGTATAAGATGCATGTGAGCTACTTTATTAAGACTCTTAGTACTCAGATATTTCTCAACATGTTTAAGGCCACTTCTTATGATGAAATTTTTCTCTTGAAGGAATAATCTACATTTTTCTATTTCTCTGATAATTGCTAGAAGCTCCTTATGAATACTATGGTAGTTGAGTTTTTTGGGTGCAAATTTACTAGAAGCATAGCAACATATGTGTGTCATTTCATTCAAATCTTCTTTAAGAGTTGCTCCCCAAAGTTCATATGATGCATCCATTTCTAAGATCAAAGTGCCTATTGTTGGTAGGTGTAGTTGGGGTAAAGATCTGCAATGTTCTTTAATCTTGCTAACCATGTTGGTGTGTTATATTAACTAGGGCTTTGGATTCTTTCCTAATTATTCATTGTGGATCTTGCGGTCTTTTGCAAGATGTTGATAGAACCCTGAAACATAATTCACACAACCAAGAAATCTTTGTAACTAGACCTTACCTTTTAATTCATCTAGAAGATTCTTAATAGATTCCATGATGTGCTTTTGGAGTGCTATGGATCCATTTGTTATTTCTAATCCTAGAAAATTTATAGCAATTTGGGCTATATGCATTTTTTTCTTAGATGGTGAGAGAATAAGCCCATTCTTGTCTATTAATTGATAAAATATGTCTGAATGCTTGAGGTGCTCCTCAACATTCTTACTCATTATCAAGATATCATCCATATATACTATTATGAAATGATATGAATGAAATATTTGATCCATGCATTGCTAAAATATTGATGGTGCTATCTTAATACCAAATGGGAGAACTGTCCACTCACACAAACCTCCTAGAAAAATAAAAGTTTTTTTCCATTAGTCTTCCACATAAACCTAAATTTGCCAAAATCTAGATTTTAGGTCAATCTTTGAATAAATATGAGTATGTAACAGCCTTTGAAACAAGTCATCTTTGTTTGGTATCGGATGTTGTACTGATTTGATAATGTCATTCAAAGGTTTATAATTGACTACTAATCTCTTTTTTCCTCGCACTAATTCCACTCTTTTATTAACAAAGAAGGTTACACAGGAAAAATTACTAGTACTTTTTAAATTAAAACCCTATTTAATAAATTTGTAACCTCTTCATCACATTCTTTTCTTAATTCAAGTGACATACCTATGTGATGAGCTTTTGCTTTTATCTTGAAATCATCTTTTAAATTGATGTGGCACCAATCTTATTTTTTATGTCTAAATGTGGTTGGATCATCAGATACTAATCCTAATAACTTCATTTTTATTTTTTGGAACTAACTTTCTACATTATTTACTTGCCTAATAATCCAATCTATCTTTTTGGGTTTTGGTGGTTTTTCTAGTTGATGAAATCTACTTTCATATGAATTCTTATGTAAAAACTTATGCTATCCTAATGTGATATGTATAAACAAAATACTATATGGTTCTAGCATACTTAGATTATCTATACATATTAGTAGATCATATGATGGTAAAGAAAATTGATATACTTTTAAAAATATTGTCTCTCCTAACCTAGTGATAATGGGAACCTGAGCTTCTTGTTCTATCATCCTTTTCTGTGTATTGAATGTCACAATCATGTGACTTCGTTCTTGCTAATGAAATTGTGGAATGACTCCTAGTCTTGTTAATGAAATCTATGTACCACTATCAATGAGAGAATCTACAAGATATGGCTTAAAACTAGGGAATTTAATATAAAAGGTACATACAAGAGTTGTTAGTGTACTCATATTTTTGTTTCCCAATTGAATGGGTGATACTACTTTTGTTTCTTCTTCATATACTTGCCTTTGTTAACTCGTTTCTTCTTTTTGAAGTTCTTCTATTTCATGGGTTGCCCATTGGATGAATGTTTGTAACTGTTGGATCCTATGGGTTCTCCAAATAGATCTTTCTATGTTTACATCTTTTTGAACTTTTTTCTTAGGAGTGCTAACCCTTTCAGTGTGGTTAGTATTTTCTCCTTCTTCTACTCTTGCTTCTGATTCTAAGAAGTGTTCTAAAGCTTCTTGATCTTTTGAAGAATCTATAGGTTGAGAATCATCATGGAACAACATCTTTTCCTTTAAATGTCTCTTTTGTAGCTTTAATTCCTCTTTCTTTTCTTTAATATAGTTTTCTAAGGCAATGTATTTGTGAATATTTTCAATTGGTGTTTTTCTTAGTTTTTTCTTTAATACTTCTAAATGTCCTTTTATTTCAATATATAGGGGATCATCTTCTAGTTTTGGTGGTGTAACTAGTCCTTGGTGTCTAGATGTTCTATATGATCTAATTGGAGGTCTAAATGATGATGATGGATGATGATGATTCATATTACAAAATACTATATCAAGCTCATCAAAATCACATGCATACTCCCTCCCCCTGCCCACCACACCCAAAACCCCCTGGCCCACCCCATGCCTCCCCCTCCCCTCAAGGGGGAAAAATTGGATCCAATATGGAATGATAATCAGAAGGAGGAAAATACATCCCCTTAGACAAGTAATCATCAAAACTATGTAATAAGATATCACCCTGTTCAAAAGGAATATCTTCATTTGTAACATAATCATAGAATTGTTCAAATAAATGATATTGTTTTATGAAATTAACTTTGTTTTGATAATATTGTTTTCGTGGGCATTGAGTAGAGAAATGTGGACCTTGACATACATAACATTTAACATCTTTACGAGGTAATTTAGTCTTTCTTCTTTTAAACATTCCTGTAAACTGACAGGTTTTAGGTGGTTGGTCCACTAGATATTTGCAACACCATTGTTTCTATGCGGGTTTCCTAAATTTCCAGTTTTGTCATTGAGAGCCAATTTTATAGCAAGATGATTTATAAAATCTTTCTTTTGAACAAATTTCTAAGCATAGGGATTTTCTTATTTTCTTACTTAAGTCATTTACTTGATGTTGTGCTTGTTGATCATAGCAGATATCTTTATTAACATTTGTAATAAATTTTCTAATCTCACTGAAACTCATTTCAGCAAGAGTGAGGTTTTGTCTTTTTAATTCAATAAGATATTTATTACAAAATGGTTGTGGAAGACATCTTATGAGATTTTCTTTAGCACCAACTTCATGGGTTAGTTTACCATTATAATATAATTCTTCCATGGTGTCCAGGAATTTGTGCAAGTCTTGGATCCTAGTCAGCCTGGCCTTAAAGAATCTATCACAATAGAGATGATCTTGATTTGCCTTATCTCCTAGGAATTCTTTTATGATAGCACTAAGAAATATAATATTAGGTGAATTTACCAATTTTTTTATGGGATTAGAAATATGATTCCACCATCGCCTGAAAATTCCTCTAAAATTATAAGTAGCATTTGTTATGGCCATTTTTGTTTCCTTTCTTTCTAATAAAACTTGGACTAATAAGAAACTCTGAATTGCATTGACAGTATCCTATCTTTCTTGAGGACTTTTGTTATCCATGGAGAATGTTGGGAACTTTTCACTAGCTTTTCTAGTTTGTATAACTAATATGTCTATTGGGTCTTCTACATAGGCATCAGCAGTCTTTTTTAACAAGATTTCTTCTTCTATGTTTAGAGATGCTTGGGACTCATCTGATAAAAAAGAACTTGGTCCACTAGTATTACAACTAACTACTTTCTTTTTTCCTTTTGTGTCTTTCAAAGTTTTTTGTTTAGCTTTGTATCGTGCTCTATGGGATTTACCGACAGGTGGCAATGATCTTGTAAAAGGAAGATCTATACTTCTAGTACTTGAAATAGTGCTTTTTGGTACCCATATCTAGTGTATGGCTTTTACTTGAGTATGGATTTTTTTAGTGGTATCCACTATTTCACCTATCCTATGATTTGCCCAATTTTGCAATTGTACTATGTTCAAAGGGGCTATTTGTGTCTTTTTATGAGGAATCATGTAAATTGCTTCTTGATGTAACTTTTCCTCATCTTCAAGTTTTTTATTCATATTTATCCATAGTTTAATTAAAGCATCACATTCTTGATAGTGATAATGTTCTTCTTTTTCTTAACTTCAGAGTTGGGACATGATGGATCAATTGAACTTATTACTAATTGTGTCTCTTGTTAGCTAGAACTAGAGGATTCTTGTTATGTTTCTACATGTGAAGTTGATTCTTCTATTATTTTAAGTTTTCCTTTATCTTTAGATGGAAGTAGTCCTAAGACCATTTCTACATCTATTTTAATATTTAGTTCTTTGAAAACTTTTGCTAATCTATCTACAACTACTAATTTTTCTTCATCTATTTGTTGAAACAGGCTACATTGCGGTGTTTGGAATAGTGGTGGAGAAGCTTTTATGATTTTATCCAAAGGGTCAGTGAAGAGTTTTTACAGTTTTCGTTTTCGTTTTCTAAGAGGATCATGGTCTACCAACTTTAAAGGTTGGAGTTGTACATAGTATTTTCATTTACTAGGTCTAGACCTCTTAGGTTGGATGTAGTCAAAAAACTCTTCTTGTAAATCTATTAATTCTAGATACATCGTATGCACCTGTAAGTCTTTTGTATTAATGTCTACCACATATTCTAGATTTGTAGTACCTACATGTAAGGATTTTTTTCCAAAGGGCAATAATGTTTTAATAGAAATAGTATCAAAGACCTTAAATACTAATCTAGTTCCTATTGTAGCATATACGCTATCTTGCTCCATATCTAAGGGAATATATGTAATTACCATTAAATTTTTTTAATAAATTTGGATCATGTAATGACAACGTAAATTTTGGTAATGTGACTACCAAAGCATCCTTTTCTAATTTACCTTTGGCCTGTGTAATGATCAAATCTCTAAAGTTTCTAAACCTACAATCTATTAAAGCTATCCAATAAGGTGTATTGAGATGATAATTAAAGTGAGGATGTATGTAAATATCTATTTTAGCAACATGAATGTAGCTGAACCCTTCCATAATCCATTTCCTCACCTCCTCCAAGGAGAAAAATTGCAATGCTATGGGACATAAACCAAATCTAGAGATCTAAAGATCACACTTAGATAAGCATTGAATGTAAGAGAAAGAATGAGAAGAACCTGAAAGATTGCATGAAGACAATGCCATGCTTGATGTCATGGTAGAAATCATTGCCTCTCTGCACAACTTACATGCCTCTATCTTTTGGTCCTTTAATGCGCATCTTACTTTGGCAATCAACAATCCTCTGCAATGGCACACAACACTCTTCGCACAATTTATGAGCAACATGGCTTTGATACCATTCTCTGCCTGAATCAAACTCACACCCTTTCTCACTCACAAAACAAGACTTAAATGAGGTTCAGAATAAAAATATTGCACAGCGCATTTGCAAAATCACTAATCTTTATTCAAGCCAAGGACTAGTTGCAAAGAGCTATCGCTTACAATAAAGACCTAAGGGATGCTTCAGATTGGAATGCTTTGAGAAAGCAAGGTGCTTCACCAAAATAGACCAATTATATCATTATCATCAATTTTTTGGTCATGATATCGATCTCTTTTTGGCCTTAAAGAATGACTTTCAAATGATGATAGACAATGGAGAGTTAGTGTTAGACACTTCCAACCCCATTAGGTCTCAGAACCAACACATGCAAGTGTACAAGTATCCCTTACATGCTAACAATGATTCCTATATAATAACCACATTCAATATTAGCAATAATCCTAAACCTAATAGGAAGACATTTGTGATTCAGGTACCTCCTTGTAACGAAAGAACTTCAACTTCATCAAGTTCAAGGACTCCTTTTGTCATAAGGGTACCATCACCTGCATCTTCTAGAGAATAATTTATTATTAGAATGCCCCCTTCAAACATGTCTAAGTCTATGACCCAAGTTGATCAACATCCTCCCATGGTGGCCAATGTCTCAACCTCTTCTCAACTAGATAACAAAAAGTCATTGACAAAACAACAAAAGAAACCAGCCCCTAAGTCATGCAAGACATCTCAAATTTCAAAGAAGATATCTTGAAGTCTGACAAGATATCTTACCCTACTACAAGACATATTAGCTAAGAAACTCTGGTCTTAAGCAAGACATCTCTACAAAACAATAGACATCTTAAGTTGTGGAAGGACATCTTAGCCAAGACATCATAGATCAGGTCAATATGTCTCACCCAAGATGTTCCAGGATAAATGAAAGATCTCACTTGCAAGATGGAAAACATAGTAAGATGTCTCAGGCTCATAGAAGATGTCTCAAGCTCATAGAATATGTCTCAACTAGTTGTTTCTAGCCATGGTATGAATTCCAACATACATATGATGTTCACAAGTCTATAAAAGAAAGTGATACTTTTTTGAGAAAAGCAAGCACTATTCATTTAATCAAGCAATCATTATGTATATCTTTTGAGATATTTTATACTTCATTTTGTTATCATTTATTAAGTTGTTTATTGTTTTGTTAAGCCAAAAAGTATGGAATCAGAAGCTTAGTTCATTTTCTTCCTTGATCTTTTTGTCTCCTATTGTAAGCCTTGAGGGGTTACATGTGCTTCTTGAAAGAAGACATCTTTAAAGCTTGTTGGGACCTTGAGGGGTTGGATGTGTTTTTGAGAGAAAATGACTCTAGCAAAGTTCAAGACTTTGTAAAGGTTGTGGTGCCCTTGAAACCATATTTGTTTTAAGAAACAAAGTTCAGGGGTATGCAAAGATTATACCCTCCAAGTGTGGACATACCCAAGTTGGGGAACCATGTACATCGATTGTGTAAAAATTGCGTATTTTTGGCTAGAACTTATTCAATCTCTCTTCTAAATTGTTGATCCTTAAAAGCATCTTTACCTAAGGTTCTGGAAAATTGACAAATCTTTACATATTTCCAGCTTAGATGTTGGTCTAATAGGATGACTAAATATTCTACTTGGATAACATAATAAAATTTAGGACTGACTATTATATCAATTTGTCCTAGATGAACATAATGATGGCCTTGCTTTTTCATTTTTCAACTTCTTGTTCTATAAAAATGGCAAGAAGACTAGGAAAATTCCTTTTCCTTTAATATCTAGAATTTTCTCAAACTACTTAATGAATCGAGTGATCTTGGTAGAGAAAACATTAAGATTGTAAATATGATCTTTTGTGACCTCTAGAAATTCTAACTTTCCATTACTACCCACATAAGACCGTTTTCTAGAATGGCTTCACGAAAGGGCAAAACAACTTTTTCATTTTCTACTTCAATGGTTTCTGCCTCTTTTTCACTACTTCTAACTTGCATCATTAAGGCTCTCTGGATTTTCTAATCAACACCATCATCCTAGTCATATTCTTCATATTGATGATATGGGTCATCATTCATAAAAATATCTTCTAATGCATTTTCATATTCTTGTTCATCTACTAGGCATATTTTGGAGGAAAACTTAGGCCTTAAATTTAAAACTTCTTTATTTATCCATTGATCATGCATATTAGTGTGAAACATTAGAAAAGTAAACATATCTTCTACTAAAAAAGATTCTACTTCCATAAAATCATCCTTTTCTTTGTACATCAAAACAAAATTAATCTATTGAATAATATCATTAATTGAAGAGAATATTGGTTTACAAAAACTATATGACATGTTCCTCGCTAGTGATAATGGTAGAAATAGAAGATTAGGTTTTGGATCAACATTGTTTCTACTATTGCAACATTTGAAAAAAGTCACAAAATGAACTTTCAGTAGCAATGCATCCTGTAACATGATAATTTTATAACACCCTAGTGTTTCAAACCTAGAATCGTAAGTTGTTACTCATCTTCTTATGCTTGGTTCTTAAGCATAAGGGTATATTTAATATATTGTGTTA
Source organism: Gnetum montanum (assembly GCA_015680685.1). Taxonomy (NCBI): domain Eukaryota; kingdom Viridiplantae; phylum Streptophyta; class Gnetopsida; order Gnetales; family Gnetaceae; genus Gnetum; species Gnetum montanum. The sequence continues at coordinate 197,484 of MNCI01016981.1, read as the reverse complement.
ATAATATATTGTATTTTACTAGTAGTTTATGCTTAGTGTATTCTAATGTCTCTCATATGCTTATGTTTGCGAGTGTGCATCTTGAAGTTTGAATTCTTAACTTCTTATTTACATGCATTGGCATCTTATGATTAATATATATTTACTTATAAGATTGTGTATAGTGCATCTTAGAACAAACCCTCATGTACTAATAAGCATACATGTTTTATTATGTCTAGATATTATGCTTCTTAAGGTTTTGGATCTTTAACCTTGCTCCTATTACATTTTTTTGGAAATATTATTATTTTGTATTTTTTTTCTTAATCATTATTTCTTAGTATTTACTAATGCTTAGTACATCTTGTGAAGGATAAGTTGGAAAGATGGCGGTGGCCATTGTTGGTATTTTATTTATGTTTTGATATTTTATTTTATTCTAAGGTTTTAAAATAAAATAAGAATATGGTTATGCAACATTTTAAAATGATATTTGGATTTAATTCAAAATATTTTTTAATTTCATCTTGAAACCCATTTTTGAACATGTAAGTCATTCTAGTATTCACTTCATGACCTTAACCCATTGGTTAAACATTAAACTCCTTTTTGTATATATGTTACATGATTTTTAAAAAATATATTATTAATTCTTTGTTCTTGGAATTTTTCAAACTATACCTCTTGTGTCTATAAATACTTGGCAATGTTAGCTCTATTAACATCAATTATGCATCTCTCTCTTTCATGCTCATGCTCATGGCTATGCTTGGTGGATCTCTTGGAAATTTTTAGATCTAAAATTGTTCGTACTTGGGCTTAGATCTCAAGTAATCTCCCAAGGTAGAGGAAATGTTCCTTCTTCCATGATTTCTACAAGCAACTTTTTCCTTTGAACCTAATTACCTTATGCTTTTACTCTTGGATTTCATTATCAATCTAAGTCTTATATTTAGTTATCGATCTAACCCTGATCTATTGTTATTACACCATATTTCACCATTTTGTATTTTTTGCTTTTGTCTCCTATACTTTTTGGTATCTTGCAGCATAAACTTCTAGTAGTGGTGATGAAGACGATGTGTCCAAGCATCATGAATTGTGGTTGAAATGAAATTCATAAAGAAATTTACACATTTTCCATAGCAATGTAGACATGGCAATGGTAGCTTCAAGAGACAATGACAAGCAAATGTTTCAAACATGTATGGATGCATTCAACATGTCAAAACCCTTAGGAATAATGAATAGGATGCATTAACCATCATTTCATGACTAATCATCATGATGCAGTTAGTATTAGACCTGATTCTAGGATGGTGGTGTGGAGGTAGGACCTAGAAAAACTAGAGGGTTGATACTAGCCAAAATGTAATCCAACAATTAGTTTGAACATGCATGATGGTTTCTAACCCAATAGTTAGTCTTCTCTTGCATGAGGATTAGTCTAAATAGGTGAAGTATTACACCAAATAGTCCTTGATGGCTAGTTCAATTAGTATTAGCCTTATAATTTTTCCAAAATTTTAATGCTAGAAAGCTCACAGAAAAATCCACAAATAGTGAAAATCATGGATTAATGATAGATTATTACATTATTGGTAATGTTAGTGGTTCGGTTAATAGTTATAATTTGTTTAATAGTTTGATTAATTAGTATTTCGTTGTTGGATCTAACATTGCGCTTTGTAGCATGGGCCCCACCTTCTAGCTTGTTCCAGATGGCACCAAGGTAATTTCCTCTATAGTGAAGATTTTCTAACCTTTCTTACATATGTTTCATAAAGATCTCAGTTAGGAGGCTCAAATGAAAATTCCTAGTCACGTTGTAGATGCTAAATCGTAGTATGGTAAGAGACCATTGGCTTTTGAAGAAGCCTTGCAAACAAAGGATTCAAGCATTGTTATATTTGTGGAGCCATGTTATCATTTTTTAAAATAACTCTTGTAGTTAACTTATGTATCTCTTGTACCTTGTGCATTACATATTTATATTTGAGAGGTTAGAATAACATTACTTGGCTTTTGGTTAAGTGATTTATCATTTATGGGTTGTTCAAGTATGATTATTGGTTTATAAGTTTTATACTTGGTGATTTAAGGTTTTCCAATAATTTAATTTTTGCTTTTAAATTTTGTACATGGAACATATATATCTTTAAGGAATTTAATCATGCCTCTTGAAGTAATTTCATAATTTACCTATGGTTAATTTTGAGGTTTGATAAATTTGCTAATGTCTTCAAGGGAAAACTAGAAGGGCTAATGAGATACATTCAACATCAAATTAATTTCATGCCTATAACTACCATCCCAAATGAGAGAGCCTTCCAGATGAATTCACATCAAAGGAAAAACCTTCACAAGCAAGTGAATTACTCTCTAATGGTTTTACCAAGGAGTCCATTTCCCCATGTGCTATTCCAGCTATCTTATTGCTCAAGAAGGACATGGATGAAATGAAAAAGTGCATTGATTCAAGGGTAGTGAATAAGATAATAATTAAGTACTGACTTTCTATTTCTAGAATGGATGACATTCTTGATGTTTTGGCAAATGCTACAATATTTCTAATATTGGTTTTTAAATGATTATCATCAAATCAAGATTAGACCTAGGGATGAATGAAAAACGATATTTAAAACTTCTAATAATTTGTATGAATGGTAAGTCATTCCTTTTGAGCTAACCAATAGTCCAACCACATTCATGAAGCTTATGTATGAGGTTTTGACAAATTTAATTGGTAAATGTTGCATAGTATTCTTTGATGATATTCTTGTCTACAGTTCTAATGAAGATGAGCATGTACAACACTTGAAAATTATGTGCGCAAAGTTTCATGAAGCACAATTGATCATCAATGCTAACAAATGTTATTTCATGAAGAAGGAAATTTTTTATTTAGGTCATGTTCTCTCCAAGAATCAAGTGAATATGGAGCCAAGCAAGATTAAGGTAATCAAGGAATGGCCATCACCTAGAAAATGTGGAAGAGATGAGATCCTCTTGGTTTGGCTAGTTTCTATAAGATATTTATTAGAAATTTTAAGCTTATTGCATGACCTATATCATCTTGTTTGAAGAAGAACTCAACTTTTACATGGGATGATGCAAAAGAGAAATCATTCCAAATTTTAAAGAAGAATATTTTTAGTGGTCCAATTTTAGAAAGTCTAAACTTTTTGAACTAGAGGTAGATGCAAGTGGGCATGCTACTAGTAATGTGCTTTTACATGAAGGTAATCCCATTACATTCTTTTCTAAAAAAATTGAATGAATCTAGGATAAAGTCTAGTGTATATGAGAAAGTGTTATATGTTATACTTCAATTCATAAAACATTGAAGGCACCACTTATTAGAAGTACAATATTGATAAGGATCCAAACAGGCTAAACCCACTTAGATCTTGGTGCTTTCATAAAATAAATGATTAATTATTGCTAAATTTCTCTTACTTACTAATCATAGAAATGAAAAATCTATTGTTGTGACAAATGCTTTGTTAAGAATTCATGTTGCTCATGCTTATGTTGAGGTAAATGGCTTTAACTCTTTTGCCAATTTTTTATCTTAATGATAATGATTTTAAATAGGTATAAAAAGATTTTAATTCTTCATTATTGAGAAGGGCTAATAAAGGAAAAACTTAACATATTTAGCATGGCATTCTTTTCAATGGTGGAAAAATTTGTGTTGCCAAATGTGACTTCAAGCTGAAGATTTTGAAAGAAAAGAAAAGTAGTAACATGGCTGGATATATGAACAAGATAAAGACATTACAATGGGTGAGCAAAAATTGTTTTTGACCAAGTATTTACAAAGATGTTAAATTTGTTAAGGAATGTTATGCTTACCAAAAATTCATGAGTGAGAAAGATGTTAATGGGCACTATATGGCACTGTCAATTCCAAATACTCTTGGGAAAGTGTTTCTTTGGACTTTGTTTTTTGACATTCCAAGAACAAGGTATGGTCATGATTCTATTCTTATGGTAGTTAATAGATTTATGAAGATGGTTTATTTTATTTTATGTAGTAGTAGTAGTAATGCTGCTCATGTTGCTCATCCATTCTTTCATCATGTTAAATTGCATGGCTTTCCATTGAATATTGTTAAGTGATAGGAATGTCAAGTTTACAAGTCATTTTTGGAGATCACTTTCAAAAGTTTGGTAAGTTATCCATCTCTATAACCTATCATCCTCAAACTTATGAGTAAACTTAAGCTATCACTAGAACTTTGTTGAAGATTTTGAAATGCATATATGAGAATAAACCTAAAAAATAAGAGAATATGTTGGCTCATGCTAAATTTTCATATAATAATGTTATTCATGTCAACATTGGTAAGAGTTCATTTGTTGCAAACTATGGTTTCTCATCCAAGATGGTTGATAAATTGAGAAAATTTAATGATTATGCCTCTTTGAGTACTAATTTTTTTGAGCAAATGAAATGGTTACATCAACAAGTTAAAGCTCAATTGGAAAAGAAGGCCAAGAATATGGTATCCAAGGCCAACAAAGGCGAAAGAAAAATTGAAGTTCAAGTTGGAGACTTTGTGTGGATTCATTTGAGGAAAGAAAGACAAAGAAATGTGCACTTTTACAAGCTTAAGTTAAGGAGAATTGGTCCATTTAGAATTAAAGTCAAGATGAGTCCCTATGCCTGCGAAATTGATTTGCCTAATGACTTTCCTATTTCTTATGTTTAAATGTTTCTAATTTAAGTCCATATCATGCCAACGTTCTTGCATCAAACTTGGAGGATAGGCTAGAAGCCCTCAAGGGTGCAATTAGAGGTCAAGTCAATTGAAGGCATCAAGGAAGTCAATTACATTAGAAGAAAAAAAGGCAAGAAGCATAAGAGACAAGATGATGCAAGAGTAATTGATGCATGGGAGTGATGAAGGACCTAAGAATTTCATATGGATTTATGAAAATGAAGTGGGTTTGTGGGGGCTTAATGCTATCTTCAATTTATTGTCCAATTGACGCAACTATCTTTTTAATAGTAAGGGTAACGATGAGATCATCAACGCATCTTCTTAATGCAATTATTATCCTTTGTGTGTCTTAGGAATCATAGGAGTCATATCTTTGCACTCTAAAGTCTTTTCAATGTGTTTGGGCTTATTTCTAGGGTTTGGGGAGGAACTTGTAAGATGTTGCAAATCGCATTCAATTATAGTCTAAAAATGCAAGTTGTTGTAAGTCACAATTAGTCATGATTTATGTTAAATGTCAAAATTTTAATTTTTATGGCCAAGCAACAAGTTTTAAGTCAATGCTAGTCACAAGAAGTTGAAATGGAAAAATTGTGGGTCATAGTTTATCACAATTAGCCAATAAATACAGAAGAAAATAATCACATTTTGCAAGTGCCAATCATGGTCTGGGATTGTGAGGGGTGGCTTGTAGTTTGGAAAAAGTCATTTTTCAAAAAATATGTGATTTTTAATGGGAAGACCAATGGTTGAGGAAGGTTAAGGCTAATTCCTATGATTTTAAAAGATTGAAGACAAGGGTTCCAATTGCCATTTTGTTCCTTGTAAGCTTGAGAGAGTGACTGTGTGCTCTCCTTAAGCCCTGTGATTAAGTGATCATCCACTTAATGGTCGTCCTTGTATTGTGAGAGTGAAGTAAGGGTTCAACTGATTAATTGTGTATCCTTAAGAGTGTCTAGCTTCCATTTGTGTATGGTATCTCTTTTCTTTTGAGCAAGAATAAAATTCTCTACCTTCCTTATTCAACTATAAACTTGTTTGGGATCTTTAACTCTTGATTGAGCTTGGATTATGAAATCCAATGGAGCTCCTCACTAGCTTATAAGACTTATTAATGTTTCTTAAATCTAATACTAAGATCAGCCAAAATACCACCTTAGTTCTTGTCAATCACCAAGGTAAAAGTACACCTTCATGTTGTGTTGTTTTAAGGCCAATACAACATGAACTTCACTATTGTAGATGGCAAAGAATTGTAGAATGCCTCAGGATTCCTTTAAAACCAACTAGTCCCTTCATGCTAGCTTCACTTGAAAAAAATAGATATTCGCTTTATGAATAAGATGTCCCATGCATAAGAGTCATCAAACTATAAAATAGAAAACATTAGTACAGATAATTCAAACAAATCAAAAGCTAGGAGGTGGGAAAACATAACTAAATTATGTATCAAAAATCAAGTTAAATAGAGTTGAGCTAATGATTCTCAAATGTCGAATTATCAACTCTAAGGTTTATGAGTTCTAATTTCTTCTTCCTCCTCCAATTTAACAGGTTAGGACCACATTTTGGGTGTCAAAACTCAATGTGCAGAATCCTAACAATCGAAGTGGCCCTTTTCTTCATTGTTTCCCATGCCAGCATTTCCACAAAGCACATACAAAATGTCATGACCTACTTTGCAACCCCTAGCACAAGCAACAAAAGTCATGAGAGCTATACAACCATCAGAAAGCATCTCCTTATCCATGATATTGTCACAAAAATGTTTCCTTCTAGATGCCAACTATCAAAGAAGGAATTAAGTCCTAATGTCAAAATGAAATAAAAACCCAAAGTGATCATACTAGAAATTCAAGAGAAAGTAAATTCAAATTAAATCAAAATTAACTAAAATTTATGATGGAATATCGACAAGATAGTAAAACCACAAATCCAAATCCAAATTGCAAAATTATGCATCACAAAAATTCAAAATTACCTAATACATGTCACAAAATTCATTTTACTAAAAAAACACTAATAATGAAAAGTGCATTAACCAAATTGATCCAAACCCCAAATATAGAAGCATTGTACTAAATTTCCCTAACTAAAAACAACACTAACAAAAACCCTTGCATGGCTAAGATCTCCTAATTAGGCTTCATACCCTAAGTTAAGGCAAAGAGTCAATGATTGAATCCAAGCAAGGTCTAAAAGGGAAATCTAAAAAGCAATGCATTTACATAGATTTGGAATGCTGCACATGCTTGGTTGTGGCTCCTCTCCCATTCAATAGGTTTCCTTCTTTGGCTCTAACTCCCAAATGTTGATGAAGCAAATGGATAGTTTCTAATTGAAGGGTTGTAAGATACTTATACTTACAATGGCAAATAAAGGTCAAGTCAACAGTTGACTAAACCCAAAAAAATACATGTAACCCACATCTAAAATTAAAATATAAATTTTATTTCCAAAAAGGGTCAAAATCCAACATTGATCCTCCAAGTATTACTAGGTATCTCCTAGTAAGCTATATCAAAATCACAAGCTAACCATGGTGTAAGGTTCAAATCCAAATATAACCATCTAGGAGGTACTATGCCATACTACTGCTCTAAAAAATAAATTAGAAGATATTTTAATTAAATACCAAACAATAACCAAAACATGCTATTCATATAACCAAAGCATACCATGTCCAATATAGAAACTGATTTAACTATGTCCCCAACCCCCCCTCCTTGGAAAAGGGGTTAGTGCACATAGTTCAAACTATACACATAAACTCAAAATATAATTTTACAAACACCAAGGTACAAGGCACCAACACAAAGGATAAGCTAGTCAAACAACACATCAAAGGTTTAAGCCACAAGACATATCACCTAGGAAGAAGGGGGTGGGAGTGTTGAAACCCCAAAAGAATTGTGATATCGTTAAATTAGAACTTATAACTCAACATTGCCCACCAAAATCAAACCCATGACTTGAAGTTTTCAAACCAAAAAATCTTACCCCTATGGTAACACCTCATTATACCACCTAGGAACAAGTTATCTAGAACCAAGTTGTTATAGTTCCACCATCCCTTATGGGTGTGTCACATGGGGTCTTGGTCTACCAAATAAATAAATATAGGAAACGTATAAAAGCAATTCAAAAGAATTTCCTACTTCAAAGAGAAAAGACAAACACAATATGATATTATGCTTCTTGATGCAAAGATGATGCCTTTGGAAATTAAAGCTACCTACCAATCTATAGCCTATAATCTTTCTGAACTCTCATTGGATAATACTCAAAAAAAAAATGATAATGAAAACCCAAGATAACTTTCATGAATAAGATCTATAGCTTAATAAGGGAAATATCAAAAGCACATCTTTATTCTTATCATAAGTTTACAAATTGCTAAACAAACATTATATCAAAAATTTTGGGAAAATGTATAAAAAAACAAACATTTCTATTTGAATAAGAAGAAACTAATTCAAGAAAAACTTCTGCTGCTATTCCTCACCATTTGCTTGTGATGCACAATTAGCAAAACAAGAACGACATGGCTCAAAATTGTTCAAGAAGAACATCTCCACCCAGCAATACAAATAACATAAAAGATGAACACCACATTTTCAGTATTTTCTAGCGATATCTACATTTCAGCACATTAGACATAAGTTCATTATGCCAAGCTGGGTCATAGCAGCACATTAGACATAAGTTCATCATGCCAAGCTGGGTCATAGAAGGATCAATGGATGAGCAAAAGCAAAGCCTCTTCAAGTGGTTGTACCCAAACTCGAACCTAGATCCTTGACTTATCCCAGGTGGGAATTCTTTGACTTATAATATTTTCAAAACTTAGAATATACATTTTTAATGTCAAATAAATCCAAAGGGTCAAAAGACTAAACCCTAAATAATATATCAGTTCAATATACATACTGCTTTCCTCATCTATATTGTTGACAAAACCAGAAATTGAAAAACTTGATCAGATTGGAGAACCTTCAAGAAGAGACCAAATTGGTAAATTTTGAAGAAATTGATGTAAAAATCGACTATGAACAGGTAAAATTAGCAAAAAGAATAATTATACCCACTAATGTTATTTCCAGAAATTTCCCAAATTCTCCATTGTTGCTCATTCTAACATTGAGCCAGAGAAGAAAGTAAAATATAGAAATTTTACTTTTCGCCGAAGCTAAAATTAGCAACAAACAACATACCATACTGAAAAATCACTAAAAAAATATGACTATACATCCGAACTGATTTTAAATTACAACCTATAGAAAACTAATTACCAGGCAAACGTATTCAAAATGAATCCTACTCTCCTAAAATTAACTTAGAATAACCTCTTACTTTAGCTGTAAGCTTCAACATCTACTTGTAGGATGTATCTACAACTTGCGTCTTAGAATGTATGATACCGACCGACCCTACTGAAACAACCCTTCGTCAAATCATCAACCACAATTATTTTCAAAATTATCTGTGCAAAATAAAACATTATTACAACCCAGGCTAATTGGCTATGGATAAAAGCTGCTGTGTCTATGAATATAACAATTCTCTATTTCTGCCATGTCACACAGCCACCATAGATCCAGGGGATTTCCGTTGATAAAAAGCAATCTACAATTCCACAAGTGTTATACTCGAATGAAATGCGAAAACTGCCAGATTCATGGTTAGCATTCTAATTAAAATTTAATTTCACATTCCTGTAACTGGATATGAAATAAACAAAAAAAATGGATAAGCAGCAATGAAATAAGGAATGGACAAACGTAGCTCGGCTAGAGAGCCAACATAACATTGCATGCACCATGGAATTTAACATCCAAGGGCACGACTTGTAATAGTGTTATCACTGGCTCTTCGTTAGTGTACAGAGCTATATATCTCCCTGCTGAAATGAAACAAATACAAGAGGATTCCTTGAGAAAGGAAAACCAGAGGTATAGTAGAAGATTAAGGTTTATTTACATAAAACTCTTGTCAAGACAACCATATATTTGATGTCCTTAAAATTAAGGTGGGAAAAGTGAAATACGTTAAACGTTCTGAAGTAACATGGGAAATGGTTACCGAAGAAAGGACTGATCCCTTATTCTGACCAGAAGCGCAATAACATACTCACAAGCCTTCTAGTAAGCACTATAAGTGAAACACTTTGAGAAATTTAGCTACAAAGGTCACAAGTAAAACAAAATTTCAACATGAACACAAACTCGCATTCGACGCCTCAGGTAGGCAGTGTACTCATAAAAGAGATCAACAAATTATTTGCATCCTTCTCGAAAATTGAAGAGAGAGATCAGCAGCATCACAACAATCGTCTTCTAAAAGTCCTCGTTGTTGCTTGATACGTGCGCATGACCAACCCAACCCCTATTCCAATTCCAACGCACATCCCAAGACCAATCCCGACACCAACCCTAACACCAGCATTAAACCAAGAAAGCTCTCCATCTTCACCTTCAATAAAACCACCGCCTTGTGTGTAGAAGTCACCTAAACTTGGGTCAATTTTTTCATCGTCAAAATCCTCGTATGCTGGCTCCTCAAGCATCTGTACCAGAAAACAAATAGTGGTGAGTAAATCAAGAGTATATTTTCAACAATCTACTTCTGCCACTGAAAAAACAGAAAAATCACAGAAGACTGCAATTACAGCCAAACTTCAAATGTTGCCAATTGGCTATGTCAACAAGTACAGAAATCCAAACAAATAACGCGGATGCCTAAAGAATAATACATCATGGAAAAAATAAGAGGTCAAAGACTTGAAAGGTTGCAGATACAAGTAATTATCAGACAGATCACAAATCTCACATTAGTCTTTTGCAAACGTTGTTATTATAAATTGTCACTGGTCAAATGGCCTGAAATTCAAAATTCAGAAGCTCAAAATTCTAACTTTCCATTCTCAAACAGGCTAACACAAACGCAAGCATTCCAAGATACTGTGCTTAGCTTCCTCTCCCAGTACAGATCTGTAAAAAAGAGAAGAGCACCTTCCAACAAAGGTGCAGTCTTTGTTTCTTTTAAACTCTTAACAGGTAAAAATAAGATTTCCAGGTAAGAGATGAGTGTGTACATTGTGTAGACTGCTGCAAAATGTATGGTCAAAAATTAAATCATCAACGGGCATTATCTTTCTCACTTTCAGTTGCTTTGCTCTGGAAAATTCTTCCATTTATAGTGGCCTGGAACTTTCCAAAAAACACCTGATCCAATATTTAGGAAATGATATTACTGAACTTGCTCATACTGAAAGTAGCTATTTGTGAAATTTTAATGCCCGCACTGCTTCTGAACAAGTTCCAGTTTTGGACTGGTGTACAGCAAATTTCAATTGTTTGGTATATGATGAATACACATGTTTCTCCTGATATTTCTACAAATCGATTTGGCCAAGAATTAATCTCTTGGAGAAAATGTTTTGATCTTTTAGCTCTCAATGGCATTTCCAAATACCCAGATTCTATGCTACACTTTTGAAGGTTTTCAAGGGAAATCAATCATTGACTTAGTTCTTTGCACTTATGACAGTTTGGGCATCATTTCTAATTTGACTGTTAGTGATAGATTGCTTGAATCATAAATATCAAAGCTATATATGCAAGACTGTCAGGTAAAGCAAAAAGATATATTATGTCAGATTAACAAATAACCAGCAGCAACAATATAAAGCGGAATTCAATAGATTTTGGGGTCATAATGAAGGTCATAAGAACATCATCGAACTTCTAGTAATGGCTGCCTCCAAATGTGACATCATTGTCAAAAGGTAGAGGAAACAACCTGTGGTTCAACACTGTGTATACAAGCTCAATTGTAAGTTAAAAGAGCTAATAATAATCCAGAGGCCATTAAAACATACAAGTCTTATTTGCTCGAAGAAAAAAATCCAAAAAAAAAAATACAAGCCCAACCCAAACCGATTTCTAATCAGCTTCAACTATGGTCTCCAATTAATCGCATTGTGCACAATTAATGGCAGATTTGTCAACATATGTCAGTGATAAGCATGATCTTGTTATGCTAAACCCTAACACGTTCAATCCATACATATGCCACAGGTGAATCTTCAACTTGCAACTTCTTGATTGGCAAGCCAATGAATTGCAGCATAAAAATGCTGATTTGCAGGTATCCATTAACTACAAATCATCGAATCTCCTTGCAGATTAGGAAGATATTGAGAGTAAAATTCACCAAAGCTTATAGCCACATGAGGATATCAATGTCATTCAAGCAGTAATTCACAGGGACACGTCCCTGCCAAAATTTCAACATTTGGGATGTCTTCAAGATGGGGACGCAGCCCAAATGCATCAGGGACACATTGGGGACATGGTTAACTCTGACCACATTCCCAGACCTTCTCAAACGTATTGCATTGCAAATGCAGAACAAAAACAGACTACATTAACAGCAATGCAAAGGAAAAATAGGCTATATCAAAGCTCTGACATCCATATTCCTCAATTAAAATTCATCAGAGGTGGCCTTGCAAGGCGTTCTGCTACATTCTTTGAAATGTCTGCTGCAAATTATAAATAGAAAAACAAAAATCCATGGATATATCCTGGAAATATTGCATAAATATGTATTGCAACCTATATGATACTTGAAGGCCTGGCATCCCCAATGCATCTGGACATCCCCAAATGTGTCCCGACATTCCAACATCCAAACATCTCCGAGACAGGTGAAACATAGCATTCAAGACATTCAAATTCATAGCTTAGAATTTCTAGGATCGAAAATATCACAACCACACATACGGTGATGCACAAAAGGGTGGCGTCTCATACAAGACAAACCAGAAAGTTCAATCCAAAACATGTAATCACAAGAACTGTTGCCAACAAGATCAGCCCTAGAAAGCTCCCCACAGCATTAGAAGAACAATAATACTTGGCATTTATAACACATACAAACATCCTTGTTCAGGCTCATGGAATCCAACAATAAAAACATTAAAATCAGACAGTATAATAAGAAAGCATATTTAAAACGATGACATATATAGGTTAAGCGTAACTACTAGGTTAAGATTATCCTATTTGAAAAATTGACAGATATCAGTTACGCATTACTACAAGGCTGTGCTCGAAAATTTTCTTATTGATAAAACCTTTTTACTTGTACAATTAAATAAAAAAATAACAATAAAGGTCAGCAGAGTCTCACAGCTCAATGATGAACACTCAAACAATAGGTTAAGCTAGCACCAACAGTTAACAAACTCAAACCTATGCTCCTTCAACACTTAACAACTTACCAATAAATAAAAGAACCAAACATAGAACTGACAGTTGAAATTTTCGAATTAAATAAATAACTAAAGCATCTAAGGAAGAACTAGCTGCATTCAATAAATGAATACTTATAATTAAACAGTACAATGACAGAACAGGTTGAAGCCCCAGACAGAGGGTGCAATTTTATTACTGTTCAGAGGCTCAAGTTTATAAAAATTAACCCCTTACAACAATGTAACAATTAAAGATATCCAGTGTTTGGTTGTGAAGTTGCCTTGTCGAATTTAACTATATGCCCGGTAAAGTATACCTAACAGCTTTAACCATATCAAGGAGGCGCCTATCATCCATAATGCTCAGAAGGAAGATCTAAGAAATTTTACATGGGAAAAACAACATAGGCTTGCAAGCAGACAGCAGCTTTTGACAACAAAAGGATTTTGAAAAGTGTGATAATCCAGAGCAAACAAGGCTAAAGATCAAAAGAGGTACTGTATCTGCAAAGCCCTAGACTAAAATTTTCTTTCTCATTTATACTGGCTGCACATGTTTTAGGTACAGCATCTCATGGTCTTTAGGCAGTGAGTAATTTATATCTAGCGTTAGATATCTTAAAAAACTCATGGTGTGAAAACAGACTCTTCCATTTAAAAGGGATAATGGAGGTGACAATATAACAATAAAATTAGAAACAAGTTTGTAACGTGAAGTCTGCAGGTGAAAGCAAGTTTGAGAAATTAATTTTCAAATTTTCATATTTAGAAAATCAAATATTTGATGAAACAGGCCCATGTCTCTAACTGGAAAGGCATCTAGTCTTCAACTCTTTGCCAGCAAGAAAAGAAAAGTTTGCCTACGGTCATTCAGAAATGCGTTAACATAAAATGGCAATCACCCCTGTATGAAGTTTCTTAAAGTAGAGATAGACCTAACGAGACATGCAATGGAATAATTAATAGGGAGATCATAGATTGCAGTGATTAAAGATTAGACATTTGTGCAGAAAAAATGAGAACAAAGAGAGACAAAATTCCTCATACATAAGTCTACCAAGATGATGATAACAAATAGGCATCACCCACATCAGTTCAGGAAGAACAGTGACTTTAGTCTCAATAAAGTCCTATGTCACCATTGAATAAAGTCGATTCTCTGGAAAGCCTGTCGTAATGAGGTTGACATCTTAAACCTTGATCCCCATTAACATCCTCAAAGTCAGGTTCTTGCACCGAAGCAGGCTCATGAGTAACACAGACATTGCAGCTGGCTGAAAACATTCATAAGACATACAGAATACTCATGGTGTAATACTCAAGCCAGGTAGTTACCACTACCACACAGGTAAATAATAAGGGGCCTGTATTCGCAAGATCCAATGGTAACTGACTAGAGGATACCCCATAAGAAAGCTGCAGCACCATTCTCCCCATTAGAAAGTCTGAGAACCTTTAGTGTTGTGATAGTAAAGTAAGCACTATTCCTTGATTCTGTCTCTCCTTAATCTTCAATCAAGGAATTTGCAACTCAGTGTTTCTGTTTTGTCTTGTTTTTTTTTTAACTATGTTTAAAAAAGATTGATGAGATGTAACTAATTAATTGTCAGTCTGGTATTCAGTTAGGCTTATCATTATCCTTAACTGTCAGACTTGACTAACATAATCTACTGACTGAATGCCTTAGATTACGGGGCTGAAGGCAATTTAAAGCAAAAACAGAGAGGTAACAAATGTAATGAGAAATTCACTTCCCTGTCGTTGTTTTACCTCACATTGAGGGGTTTTTCTACATAAATCTGTCTGTCATTTCATGTTTGTCTACTGTCCACAATTGCATGAGTGAACTTATTTTTCAGTTATGGGTTTTAAGCACAACATTTAGTACCCTATCCCTGCACCTCCCCAGCAGCCAGGTCTCTGCACCAAGCAAGACCACAATTGTCCCTCCAACATTCTTCAATACAAAATCCACGACTGGATGAAGAGGAGTAAAACCCAGGAACCAAAATTGTTTTCTTGAATCAGATTTCTTCTTTTAAAGGGTCTAGACCAGGTCAGGTAACATAAGTAAATACGAATTTGGACTTCACTTTTGCAGCTACATCTACATAAAAATTAAACGGGTCTTAACAGTCAGGAAAAAAAAAGTATACGGCATAATTCCTCCGTTAAAATCCGTTGGATCTATTTAACAGTTAAAAAGTCATGGGAAAAGAAAACCAATTTCAAAACTATGTGTGGATGTGATTTTTATCTCATGTTACAAAAGCTTTAAACTTATTTCTAACAAGGAATGAAGGTTAGCTAAGAAACTACAAACTTGCCTGACTGACTTGAGTAGACAGCACCATGCTTTTGTTTATCTTGTCCGATTCATCATCCTCTGGGATAACATCCAACGTTGCCCTGCGAGGTTTTCGTCGGGATGATCCAAGAGAAACAGCCTTTGTCAGGATCAGAGGAGACCCATTAGAGCAGCCAGCAACATAGACCTCTACAGTTGGAGGCCCCGTCTGCTTCACCCCACCTTTACCGAAAGGGAAGGCAGCACCTGACCTCACTGCAGATTTGCAGTTCAAGGTCCAACCATCGTCCTTTTCCAATGCCCCACAGAGAAGCAAGTTTTTTTCCCCATTGCAAACCTCAAAGTCCAGTGTACCCGTGGTCCGCAACATGTCTGTGGTCACATAGGTCGCCTCAGCTGCATCCCTATCTACACGGTCACGTCGCAAAGTCAGGGTAGTTGCTTCCGACGGCGGGATATGTGTGCCGTTTAGTTCCAATGTTGAGCCCACTGTCCTCTGATGGTGTATCAGTTGAAGAACCTGCAGAAATCAGGGTGAGAATCAAAGTTAATGGGGAGAAACATTTCAGTAAGACCCAAAAAAGCCATTTAAAATAAGTTTAACACTTTGAAGATTGGTAGGAACCATAAGGAATGTAAATGCATGCCTTCAAAAAAGAAATTTCTAAATTACATATACATCAACATGCTACAGTTAGCACTACTGAAAATAGTGTAAAATTCAGACACTAAATTTGATAAAAACATTAAAAAATAAATCCAGGACCAAAACTTAATTACAGTGAAATGACATACAACAAACAAGAAAATTGTTGCAGTGACCACTCATAACACTCCTAATGATAAATATGTAAAAGAAATTAAATTCGAGACCGGAAATGCCAAAAAGGGGGTGTTGGAACCGATATAATTTGACTATAGGTATAGGCAACAAGCAACAGCATACATTAGAAGAATGATGGAAACTGGTAATTGGAAATTTTTATTGTATCTAGGAAATCAGGAAATCACATTTTTGAATAAAGTTTAAAACATTGTTAATGTAATGTCCCAAGGAGATATAGTCAATTTGAAAGAAAATAACCAGCAAATTATAGTTAATATTATAATTCATGTAAATAGAGGGCCAAACTAAGGTAAAATAAAATGATATATTCTTCATCCTCAATGCTACTTTGTTTGCAGTATGCAAAGACGTTTTTCACTCAGTAAAGTAAATGGATCCAACGACCTGTCTCAAGAAGGAGATCATGAAAGATCATGCTTACTCTGGTGATTTGATTTTTAAATAAATAGGAATAGCTGAGAGTAGAAGATAGCAATCCTCCCTAACAGTATGTAAATAAAAATAAAAATGCTTCTTTCCAGACGCGTTCAGCCAAAGTTTAGCGAAGACTTTTTCTTTTATAGCCTTTTGTTTAAAGGAAGATCCTCCATTACCATATTCCATGAAGAAACAATAAAAAATAATCACTTGAACCACCTATCGGCGGCCGGAAAAGCTAAAAAAAATTCCGATACTTCCAATGAAATTTCAGGATTCAGTAAGACATGATGCGGACAAACTCCGGCAAAGATCGGATGACGCCCATGCATTTTACAAAATACCACGAAAGCAACCAATTACCAGGGAATGACAGCCAATTTCCACTAAGACTTCAACAAGTTTTAAACAGAAGCCAACACCGATCCCTGTGAAGCGCACAGAATTGGCAAGGAAAAACCCTAGGGATCCAAATCCGAAAATTATCCACAATCCTAAAGCCAAGAGACTAGGGCAAGAAATCTTCCATTGAAACAGCAAACTCTTAAATCGCAATCGTTTCAATCAACGTAAACGTAAAAGCGATTATGCTAACAAGAGCCGAAAGGCTCCGAATCCAAGTAAGTGGCGACGAGATTTGTGGAAGAAAAGAAATCAAGACGAACCTGTGGCGCGCCGTCGAGAGGGCAACCTGAGAAGCGAACATAGAAAAGGCGGACCTCCAGGCAGCACCTGTTGGCCTTGGCCTTGGCCTTGGCAGATTTATCGTCGAACCAGTCCATGAGGAATCCCCACACAACAACACCAACACCAACACCAGCAGCAGATTCACAAAGCACAAACCTCCGACTGCTGTCAAAATTTAACCTTCACTCCTCCACCATCACGCAGGCACACAAAAGCCTCCTCTGCACAAAACCAAGGATCGAGGCCAAAATTCGCACAGACTGAGCCCAGCAGAGACGGCAGCAGCTCTTGTTCAACAATGGAAGCTAAAGCGACTGACTCACTCAATCAGCACACTAAAGAAGACAGGAAACAGAGACGAAGCGGTGACGAAGGAACACACATCACAAGAAGAAGAAGAACATTTTACGCGTGCCTGCGCGCATCCGAATTGACAATCAAAATCCCACAACAGGAAATTGAGGCCCCAAGATTAGCACGCGGCAAAACGAGGATTGACATGGTATTATTCTGGGGAGGCAGCTGGTCATCTGACATCAAAAAATGAAAATTAATTTGGTTACGTGCACAACTTGTGTTGCTCCACGTTCCCTTGACCCCCAACCCACGAGCTGCCTCCAAAATCTCCATATTTCATGGCTGCCCACACGATGCGAATCAAAAACCATTCATTTCCATCCATCCATCCCTGTTTTTTGTTTTCATTTTGAGGGTTCTTAAAACCGTTCCTTTATCCTTCTGTTACGTCCTTGTCCTCCTCGTACAAATAGATGGGATCATGTTCGTCTCCCAGCCCCTGAGCCTTAATAAAAGGATGGATTTTTTTGGCACTTTGGAAAATCTAAGATTCCTCATCTTCTAAGATAAGTTTAGTTGGTGCAGGCACGTGTTCCAAGTTTTGTTAGTTTGAAAAGTTTCTTGAGGAGATAATCTTGGCAAAAAAAATTTTAGGGAAGAATACTTTGATGATGATGGAGAATACTAATGTTTTTAGACATTGTGTAGAGACTACGAAAGATTCTGAAACTTTTGAATTTGTTTTACTTGATGATTTATGTGAATCTTTATAAAAATATATTACTTCTCAAAATATCTTTCTCTAGGTTATTGGATTTAGTTAGCCAAACAACGGTTTTACATGGGTGATTCAAGCTATCCTTGAACACTATGGAAGTATTGTTTTGCATATGCACTACTTTTGTAAATTGTCAAACTAGCTAATTCTAAAATGTTTTAGAAATTCTTAGATCTTAGAGTTTTTATGGATCAGTGTAATTGATGAGTGGCGAGGTACCCCTACACTCAACCATACGAATACGAGCGTAACACGCGCGATCCGATCGAACTTCGCAAATTAAGTGCCTACACGCCTCATGGAACACTTAAGGTTAATTATTCGTTGTCTTCCCAGACTTACTTGTAGTTGTCACGGTGTATGGTTAAGTAAGTCTAAGGTATATGTTTTTTATGTCTTTTTGATTTTATCTCCTATGCTGATAAGGTGAAGGGTGAAAAGACTAATTACTAACTTTAACTAACTAACTAATTAAGTCTTAATTAACCCAGCGTCAGCATCCGTTCTCACTTACCGTTCACACCCTGAACTGATGCAACCTTGGTTACCAAACGCTAATCGTTGCTGGGATCACCAACCATAACGCACGTGCTCGAAGCAGTCGTACTGAGGCACTTAACTAGGAGAGAAGGGTTGAGAGAGAATTAATTACTAATAAAGCGATTAAATGGTAAACAATAAATAACAGTAAATAAAATCCTATTTAGCCTATTCCATGCACTACAAGGTTTATCCAAGAAGTTCATCTTTATTGCCATACACAAACATATGTTCAGGTACAATATTTGCTCGAATAAAGATCCGTTCACTTTGGAGCTCCTACTGCGGGCACATGGAAAATATTATATCTCTGGAGAGGTAAAACTGCCAAAGTTTCGCTAAGGGTTTAGATCTAGATGAGAAACAAAGGGAGAGCCGCCTCTTATTTATAGACTTGGTGGTGGACCGCGATATCGCGTATGCAATATCACGGTGGACGACACGATATCACGGCCCATGCGATATCGCGTCCCATCATACCCCCATGACTGAATAAAAACTCGTCCTCGAGTTCCTTACAAAATATTGAGATGGTATGGGATTATTAACTCAAATGGAACTAATGGGATGACATGTGAACGGATCATCATTACAAGACAAGACAAAACTAGTGTTTACGACAACAAGAGTGAACACTTTATTACATTTGACATCAGGCCTTATTTGACAATTGAGATAAAGAAAAGAAAACGTTTTGCTGCCACCAACACCAAGATTACGTCTTTCGTTGTCCATCCGTAAGCGCGCCATCGATCTTGTTCCTTACATAGCTGCTTTAGCACCGCTCCATTCCAGGTGTTCCCTCCAGATCCAATCCGTTGTTGTATGATCACCACCTGCACACACAACACAGTCTTATATTAGCAAGGGTAAATAAATTCCAATGCAGTTGATACCTTGCTTCGGTGAAAGGTCCATTGGCTGAGTTGTGGTATGGCTGATGTAGGTTTGGAGATATAATAGTGGTTACCGAAGGTGTAAGGGTTAGGAGAAAATCGAAAAAATTTGGGTCTGGACCCCCATGACTAAGAGCGAATCTCCGGTAGCGATAAAATGGAGAAAGAAAAAGAACAAGAAAGATGGAGAAAAAGAGACAACTATAACATCAATGAAATGGATGTCAAGATGGAAATGAACAAAATAATATAGATTGCAAAAATGTTAGGGAAAAAAATTTAACTAAGGCACCAAATAGGAATGTCAGTGGGTCCTCCCTAAAGCAAGCTTATGCCCTTAATGCCCTGACAAACCCACATTCAAAGAGTCCGTAGGCTCTGGAAATGTCATTTGGAAAAAGAGTTAAAGTCTTAACCGCAAAAATTTACTAAAAAAAAAAATAATGTATCAACCAAAATATACACTAATGATACAACCGGCAATGAGGTGAACAATGGAGAGAAGGATGGAGAGGAGATAATGGAATGGAATCCCAAGAACAAGGTGGTGTATAGCCCCTTGTGTAGTTCATGGTTAATGTGACTTAGCAGGTTCCATTCCAAGTCCAGCCTCAAACAAACCACTTTCAGTGACTTCGCATTACTATATTCGGCTGATCCATCCTCTTGAAGTAACAAGAATGCCTTCACCCAAGAGCCACCACCAGTTCGACAAAACAAAGGAGGAGAGAATGGGAGGCGAGAAGGGCCTGGTTAATAAGGCATCCTCTTATTTTAGTTCCATAACCAGTGCTTGTAGCCCAAATGATTATTTTGTCTAAGGGGTGTGCTTTGAATTCTCACTTTTTTTTTCTTTTTTTTTTTAGTTTTTTTTTTAGTTTTATGTGTTTATACGTGAGAACCACACCATGCAAAGACTTTGTTATTTTTATTTGCTTAGCTTCCTGGTAATTGAGTAATGTCGAAACGATAAGAAAACTCAAGAAGAAAACATCCAAGCACCCAAGAGAACAACCAACACAAATGCATCAAGTTCCCTTGAAGTCACACCCTTTTCAATCCTTGAGTCCTTCCTTAGTTTGAGAAATGCCCAGTCACTGATTTGTTAGAGTTTTTATGGGAAAGGGACTGTACATTTCCAAGCTAAGAGAGACCATAGAAACTTGTGGATGAATGGATGAAGTGAACGCATTGCCTACCATATTAAAAGAACCATACCTTAGTATCAACATCATGACTTAAAGGTAAAAATCAAACATTAGCAATCAATATAAAAATAGTTCATACCATCATTAAGAACACTTATTGGCTGACAAACTTACAAGATGGATAACACACACACACAAGAAATGAAAAAGTATAATGATGTTGTAAGATAAAAAACAAGAAAAGTTAAAGAAATTTGTAAAACAAAAATGTGTAAAACAAAAACGTGTAAAACAAAAATGTGTAAGACAATAATGTGTAAAACAAAAACTTAAAAAGAACTGAGGGCTCCAAATGATTAGCATAGGTGGCCATCTCCCCCATGACTGAATGGAAAGGGAGAGATCTGAAATAATGAGCGCCTGTTTGAATTTTTTAAAAGTGTCTAACTTCTCCCAATTGATGTTTTCAGGTTAAGGGGTGGAAGTTGGCGACGCTCATATTCCAATGTATCTATGCCTTCATTGTTGGCATTAGTTGTTCCCTCAGTTCATTCCATGCATGTTGGTCAATCGCTCTTTCAACTAGCTATCAACCACAGGGTGTTCACTACTTGTGTGGTTGCTACATACAAGCATCTTTGTCTCAGAGTTTCAAGGGCACACCTGTTGCATGGAGGAGATGTCAAGCATTCCTCCATGTCATCACCCGATGAATCACTATATGTGATGCATGGAACTTTCTTCTTCTCGATCTTTCCATAAATATTTACCTTAGATATCTCCAAGGAAAGATCGCAAATCCCTAGGCATGCGTCTATTGTGCTTAGCCATGTCCTTCCCATTATAATTGGGAAGTCCACTTCGTTGTTGTTGACCTCTATGACCAGGAAATCAGCTAGGTATGACCAACCACACATAGTGGTAATAATGTCCTCCACCAATCCCAAGGGAATGGTGATGGACTGGTCTACCAGCTCTAATTGAATGTTGCTCTTCTTGAGTTGGGGCAGGTTCCAGGCTTGATACATTTCTTGTGATATTAAGTTGACTCCGGAACCTGAGTCAAGAAGAGCCTTATGAGGTTCATTCCTAGCAACCTGAAGATAAATTAGGGGACTTCCAGGGTCAGATAGTTTCCTGGGAAGGTGGCCTACCTTGATCCAATCAGTTACGGTATGTGTTAACATAACTGTATGTGTTAAGCTCTGTTGTTGGACTGAAGGGTGCTCCGAAGCCTTATGTGTTGGAGGAGCGTACCTAGACTCAACCACTTGTGGTTGTGAGAGCTTTTCTAGGCTTTTGATTCTAAAGAAAGGTCTTCTCTTTTTGCGATTGTCAGAACTAGTAGCAGGTTAAATGGTTACAGCTCTCGTAGCATTACATTGCTACAGTTGAGTGGGGAGTTCCCCTTGCATTGTTGGAGCAGGAGGTATGGGAACTACTGATGGTAGAGGTGCAGATGGATTAGGAGGATGGTATGGATGTGGAGCATCTCCTAGAGGAGAAGGAGTCCTTCCAAAGTACTCCCAAACTTGGTAGTGACGTTGGGGAGTTGTGTGATCCATGGAGTCACTTGGAGAAATCGGTTGCTGCACGTAGTAGCCATAAATATCAGGTTGTCGGTAAGGGTATTGATGTTAGGCGGTGGCATCCCCCATAATTGTGGGTATTGCCACTGTTGATGTTGTCCAATGGGTTGTGGTGGAGTTCCACTTGGATAGTACGTCAATGGTTGGTGGAACTATCTTGGGTTACCTTGGGGATAAGGTAACCTCTGGGGTGTCTACCATCTATTAAGTCTCGAGTTGAGTGCATACACCCTAGACTCTATTAGATGTGAGATGATTGGACAACATCCCTTGGGATGGTCATATTGGTAGATCTCACATCCACCGTCATTTTCTATGTCTGAATCCACAACCTCATCGGAGATAGTTATTTTCCCCTTACCCTTATCACATGCAGGGCTTGAATCTCTTCGCTTTTTCTTATCTTTGTCACTACTTCGTTCCTCCTTAGACTCCTCTACGATTTTCAGGACAATTTCAAGTCTATTATCCAAGGAGTCCTGTATCTGATCTACCTTAGCCGCTACCTCTGTTGTTAACTTTTAAAGTGGCAAGATTTTCCTATTCACCAACTCTTTGAGTGGTGACTCATCCTCTTCATCACAAAATCTCCCTCCCTTCTTTTGGAGGGAAGGATCATGGTTATATTCTTCCGCACTCTCTCTTTTTTGTAGCTCCCCTTCTTCTTTGGCTACTTGCTCCAAAAATTGGTGAACCTCATGGGATCTAAGTTCTAATAATCTCCCTTGGGCATAAGTCCCAAGGGTTCTCCTAGTTTCATACCTTAGCCCATCTACGAGATGGCGAAGTTGATCCTGTTGTGCGTAACCATGGCCTAGGCAACGATGTAACAATGTATAGTAGTGGCCCATGGCAGCATCCAAGGGTTCATGAGTACCTTACTTCCATCCTTGGATCTGCTTACGCAAGTTAGACACTCTGGAGTACGTTTGATATTTATCGTTGAAGAGTTCTAACATCGTACTCCACCTCCTAATGGTTTCTGTATCTAAGGACTAGTACCAATTCTCTGCTTCCTTTATGAGTGTCCTGGGAAATAACTTCAATTTTTGCCACTCGTTCTCTATGTTCTGCAAGGCACAGACATTGTGGAATGCTTGTAAATGATTCTGTGGATCAACATTATATCCCCCTTCGAAGTGTGGGATATTGTTCATGTTTAAGCGCTTGATCTGACTTCTTTTTGATGCTTTGTCAGTATTCTCACTACCTTCGTTATATCTAGCATGCTTCAGGTGGCAAGTATGGGTTCATCATGATCATCTCTTTCATGATGTCTATGATGTCTACATTATTCCCTACTTTCCCTTCTTTCATGCCCTTGTGCTCTCTCTTGACTTTCTCGTCGAGGTCTCTCATTTTGCCTACCTCTATCCTCACTGTTATGCTCTTTATGTTTGTGCCTTGATGTGGAAGGAGAGGGTGAATGACATGAAGAAGGGGAAGAAGAAGGAGAACCATCATCTTGACGATGTTTCTTACCTTCTCTTCTGTGGCTTCAGCCTCGATCATGATGACGATCTAAGTGCCTGTCCTTGTCATGTGTTGTTGTTCCCTCAATGAATAGTTGGCGTTCATGGGGATCAGAACCAGAGTTGTGTATCATGGAGTGTAGGTTTTGATACCCCACGTCCTCACTATTGTTAGGAGGAGGAACATCATTTGATGGAGAACCCATTATAAGTGGTTCACCATCTCCAATTTCAGTTAGGACGTGCGGGACCTCTTTGCCCTTCAATAGTGTATGGTGGCTCTCCTGCCTTGAGTTCCTTAAACATTGTGCTTCTATGGGATGATAATCCCTTGTGTCAAAATCGCCTATAATGTATTCAGCATAGAGCTGAGTCATGCTGATCTGTGCCAAAGCACGGAGGAGCATGTTGGGGACTGCATGATCTAGAGGTAACACTATGTTACCTTGCAAGTCTCTCCAATGCATCTGTTCATCCTGATGGAGGATAAAAGTAAAATTAGGTATATACTCATTAAGATGAGTATATACCACCCGGTATTGTTGAGGAACTGGCTGATTTTGTTTATGTGTTTTAGACTGATGACTGTTTCTAGTATGATCCCTAGGTGAAGTGCTCTTATGAGAAAAAGAAGAAGATATTGTGTCTTATCGATGTGCTAATTAACTATTATATAATTTTTTGTTTAATTAACCCTAAGGGTTCATTTAAGCTCCCAATGATGTGAGTGATCTCCTATGTTCTACTTAGCATACAAACACTTAGTCCCCAGCAACGGCGCCAATGATGAGTGGCGAGGTACCCCTACACTCAACCATACGAATACGAGCATAACAAGCATGATCTAGTTGAACTCCGCAGACTAAGTGCCTACACGCCTCATGGAACACTTAAGATTAATTATTCATTGTCTTCCTAGACTTACTTGTAGTTGTCACGGTGTATGGTTAAGTAAGTCTGAGGTATATGATTTTTATGTCTTTTCGATTTTATCTCCTATGTTGATAAGGTGAAGGGTGAAGTGAGTAATTACTAACTTTAACTAACTAACTAAGTCTTAATTAACCTAGCATCAGCATCCGTTCCCACTAACTGTTCACACCCTGAATTGATGCAACCTTGGTTACCAAACGCTAGTCATTGTTGGGATCACCAAGCGTAACGCACGTGCTCAAAGCAGTTGTACTGAGGCACTTAACTAGGAGAGAAGGGTTGAGAGAGAATTACTTACTAATAAAGCGATTAAATGGTAAACAATAAATAACAGTAAATAAAATCCTATTTAGCCTATTCTATGCACTGCAAGGTTTATCCAAGAAGTTCGTCTTTATTGCTGTACACAAACATGTGTTCAGGTACAATATTTGCTCGAATAAAGATCCGTTCACTTTGGAGCTCCTACTATGAGCACATGAAAAAAATTCTATCTCTAGAGAGGTAAAACTACCAGAGTTTCACTAAGGGTCTAGATTTAGATGAGAAACAAGGGAGAGCTGCCTCTTATTTATAGACTTGGCAATGGACCGCGATATCGTGGGGAATGACACGTTATCGCGTACGTGATATCACGGCCCATGCGATATCGCATCCCATCAGTAATAGTTTTATTGTTTGGGAATGGAAAGTGAACTTTGTTCCCAATTGATGAGTGATAGGTACCACTATGCCCAACCATACAAATCACAAGCCTTCACGTACAATTTGGTCGAATTCCATAGATGGGACTAGTTGTGGCATCTAAATTGTTAAGCATTGATTGCAAAAACACTATCTTTCCACTTGAACCAATGGTAGCTTTGTCATGTATGGTTTAGTCCAAAGTGAGGCATACAATAATAGATGTTGTTAGGCCTTAATTACTTCTAATGATAAACATAATTTATGATGAGACGCGTTGCACATCGACTGCGATATCGCGTCCGATGCGATATCGCATCCCCCGCGATATCGCGTACGCGATATCGCAGTGCGCCGTCATATCTATAAATAAGAGGCGGCTCTCCCTTGTTTGACATCCCAATTAGAAGTAGCGAAGCTCTGGCAGTTTGATCCCTCCAGAGTTAGATTTTTTTCCCATGTTTACCCGCAATGTGGTGAATGTAATTGTATGGTGTCTTTATTCGAGTGTGCCGTACTTGGACACGCACATGACCGGCAATAAAGATCAAGATTACTTCATCATTGTAGCATTCACTTTGTTATTTATTTACCTATTATTTATTTAATGTTATTTACTATTTTCTCTCTCTCACCCTTAAACTCCTAGAATGCGGAACGAGTACGACTTGATTACGAGCATTTAAGTGTGACTACTTGGTAGCCCAGTGGTGTAGCTAGGATCTACGCTTGGTAACCCAGTGGCATATTTGGGATCTGCACTTGGTAATCCCAGTGGCATACCTAGGATCTATGCTTGGCAGTCCCAGTGGTAGTCATACATGAGGTCCAAGATGTGTATGGTTGATCAAGGAATCAGTTGCTCGTCGCACTTAGGCTAGATTAGATTTTCTTACCCCTTTTCCTCCTAGCTTAGCTTAGTTAAATATTATTTTCCACTGCCTTCAAGAGTAGCATAGATTAGAAACACATCGTACACCTCATCTAGACTAAACCATACATGACAAATATACAATACTAGTCCAGGTGGGAAGACAGAAAACTGCAACCTAAGGATAACTATCTAGGTGCCACAACTAGTCCATCTGCGGAGTTCGACTAGATCACGTGTACACGCTCGTATTCGTATGGTTGAGTGTAGGGGTACCTCATCACTCATCATTGGCGCCGTTGTCGGGGATGGTGCTAGTTATCTAGATTAGTTATATCATTCAAGGTCGCTGTAAAGAACTTAACGATATATCTCTTAGAAAGAAGTAATTATAAAAAGTCACACATAAATTCACACACAACAATGCCTCTCCTACAGGATAATAATAGCGTCACACTTAGTGAGGAAGTTCATTGGAGAACCAATGAACTATATAACGATGAAGATTGGAGTATACAACCTGAAGTGGGAGTTTCCTATAAGCATGAACAAAAACAATGTCATCACAATGCACAAAATCCTAACTTACCTGATGACGATGAATCCCCATTGGCCACTACAAGCTTAATGCAAATACAAGAGGCTATTCGAATCTCACATAGGCATCGTAAAGAGAGCTGTCTACCCAGGCTCGATTTAAATAACTTTCCAAAATTTTCAGGAGGCTATGACTTAGATCCGCATCAACATTTACTAGCCTTCTACGATGCCTGCACATGGAATAACATTGATAATAGTTGGCAAAAACTCAAGCTCTTTCCTATGACACTCATTAACCAAGCAAAAGTATGGTATAGATCGTTAAAACCAAATTCGATACGACGCTGGTCAACCATGGTAGAAGTCTTTAGTGAAAAATATCACACCTACGCAAGAGTTTCAGCCTTGAGGAAACAAATCCAAGAGTGGAAACAAGCAAAACATGAACCCTTGGACATGGCCTTAGAAAGATATTATGCACTGTTAAACAACTGTCCAGGCCATGGGTTTTTCGAGGAAAGGCTAATGTAACATATTATTGATGGGATACGTAATGAAACAAGAGAGACCTTAGGAACGTATGCCCAAGGTCAACTATACAACCTACAAATCCATCAAATCCAAGAGCTTATTAAGCGGGTAACAAAAGAAGAAGGAGAAATAGCTACATGGGAGAGTGTTGAAAAACATCAACAGGACCAAAATTTCAACTTAACAAAGGTCCATAATCATAATAAGGAGATATCAACAAATCTCAAGGTGGAAACATCATCTTTGCCAATACAACAATCATTAGAAGAAGCTAAGGCAAAGATCAATAAGATGTTGGAATGGATGAATCAAAAGTGTGAAGAATATATCAACACCATTGGAGATAGAGTTTTGACAATGCAGGAAGCAGGACAAAATAGTAGACATTCGAAAAAAAGGAATAAAGGGAATAAGCACTCAATTGCCAATTTTATGTATGAATGCAACATATTCCTGTACAATCACCCCAAAGGCCAATGCCTAATATTGTTACATCTACAAAAGCATTGGGGAAACATGTTACATCCAGAGTTCGTATAGAGATACTGTGTTAGACCACAGTGGCAACAATCCTAGTTGTGGGGGAATCCACCCTTAGACTGGAGGCACCCTTCATATTTTCTGAATTCAAATGCTTATAACATCCAACATCCTATTTCTCCATTTGGGCCACCATACTCTATCTCACCACAATACTATTCTCCCCAATACCATCAGCCCATGCCTCCAACACAACCACCACCTCGTGCACCTTACATCCCTCCTAACTTTCAACATTCTCATCCTTTCCCTCCTTCCACAATGCCACCAACTGTGTTTGTACCACCGTAACCCACGAACAACACTTGTGCTATTACTACTAACAACAGTGAAGAGCCTCCCCAACATCAAAGGCGTCCTTTCTTTAAACATGGCCGTAGGAAGGGACAACACAATTCAGAGGCCACTGCATCTTCCAACCCTGCACAAGTCCAACAATGTGGTGTACCCTTACCTTTGAACCCAATGCCTCATGTAACTTCATCAGGGCCACCAACTTACACTCCAACAACCATACGGCCCAATGAACACAACCATGGGAGGCATCAGCCCAATCCTTGCATACCATCTAATGGTCCTAAACATCATAGTGGGTCAACTCGTTATC
>MNCI01016981.1:135124-168170 GCA_015680685.1 Gnetum montanum | reverse complement strand
TGGTACTCTCATAGTTGTTCATCATGGGATGAAACAATGCGATGTCACTATTTAGAAGGATGGACTTGGTCCTGATCTTGGAACGATGGGTTAATGACACATTAATCATGCCTTACAAGCAGGATTCATTGTACCCTGGGTTAGTTACCTCATGTCTTGATCTCTACGATCCCTTTCTCTAATTCATCTCATCTCACTGTTTGTGTAATTGTAGCTCATGTCCCGTGTAGCATAGAATTTTCATCTCATTTCAGTGATATTTACATGTGTGTGTTTGGTGGAGTTAGTGCGGATTACATTTAACCCTTCTAGTGCCCACGGACACTTTAAGTGTGGTTACACAAGGACGTAATAGGTTGAAACCTGCTTTGGGGAGGACCCACTTGTGTAATTTTGTTGTAATCTTCATTAATTCTCTAGCTAGAACACACAATTTCTTACCCTTAGCTTAATTTTTAATACCTTTCTGTCCCCATTATTATCCCTCAAAATTTTAACATTCCAATGTACCATTACATTCCCTTTTCTTCATAATCGCCAAATTTTTAATTGCTAAAGTTCACATCATTATCATTCAAAGTGCCTCTCGAATCCATGTAATTACCCTTGAATATATTAATCCTTGCTAATGTCCTCAATTTACACCTTAATTTCAAGAAAAATCATTAAAAATTTGATCTTTTTCATGTGTCTCACCTTAGTTGGGACGAGATATCACGTCCTATTTACTTATAAATAGGAACCCTCGCGACAACACTTAGTGTCATTTTCCCATTTGCGTGGGAGGAATTTTTGAAATTTTTCTCTACGACTTGCGAGTGCATGACCCTTGCTTTCTCACTTATATCTCATGCGCTGGTACTCCGATTTTAATTCCGTTTGAACCTACTTGAACCTAGAGTGTTCAGTTTAGTCGTGGGGGAGAGACACTTGCTGAAAAGTGCCAAACTTTTTTTTTGAGATTTCTCATCGCCCAAAGGACATCAATTAGGGTAATTAATACTAACACTTAGAAAAAATTGTGTCAAAAATCATATGACCCTAGGTACACCAGGAGATTAAAATGAAATCCACCTAGGACATAGGACCTATTATTATAGTTTTCGGGCACAATCACATGACAACATAAGATCTTCAATTAAAGACATGTAGTAAGGTATAACTTGAATTTGAAAGCAACCTTACTAACATTTGGCCCGTGTGATTGCAGATGGCCCCGAAACGTGCACAGCGAGAGGGTCCTGTCCAAGGTGAAGCGAAATAACCTCAGATAGGTGGAAGATGGGTTCCTGCCGGACAACATGCAGAACAGGAGGTGCAATCATTCAACATTCATCAAGAAGAACCTCCTACAAGATGGTCTGGGTAGGCAGAAAGAGGAGCTGCTGCTGCACCTGAACTAGGACAACAACTCACATTGCCCCTGGAATGTGTTCAGGCTATCCATACGAAGGCCACAGTTGCTGCGGTAATCGTGGAGTTGAACTTCGAACCCTTTGCAGAGTTTGCTCCTGAGGCTGTTAGGGATCACCTTAAAGGGTCTCCCTTATGGCCTGTCCTCTCTAAGAGCGGTGCCTAGTACTTAGGTGAAACGTACCTATTCTGGCATAATAAGAAGCAAGGCACCACGGTTAACATTTGTGGTGTGACAGTAGATTTTTTTGCATAGGCGATTTCGGAAGTGTTAAACCTTCCGAATTTAGGTCTCCAGGTTGCTCGGTTATCTACCTGATTAGACCCCGATGTGCGAAAGGATTGGTTAGAGAAGGCTTATGGCAGAGATAAAGCTTTTGGTGAGCTTACAACGGAATAGCTGGTTTATTTCAAAATTGGAACCTATCACCTCTTCCCCACAAAAGGTCTGAAAAGAATATCAACCTATGTGGCAAGAGGATGTGCAGTGTTGATGGAAAAGGTTAACGCTAACCTTCCCCATCTATATTTGATGGAGATCTTAAGGCGATTCGAAGAACGCAAGTTAGGGAAGATGGCCTTGCCTTTTCCCTACCTTATCAGAAAACTATGCCGATGGGCTGGTATTTGGGGATACACAAATGACGTCCTCTGAAAGGTCCAGAATGCTTCTTATGCTAAGTTATTAAAGGTGCCAGCTCCAAGAAAGAGCACTGACAAAGAGCTGGGACTAGATGAAGAAGAAGAACAGATGATTGGATCACCTGCAACTCAACTTGTAGGACCCAGTCAACCTCTAGCTACAGGTCCCAGCCAACAACAAGAAGTAGGTCCCAGCACAGGCCAAGATTAACCATCGCCACAGGACTATAGACTATCGATGAGCCATCTTCGGGCCATCGCCGAGACGGTTAGTTGGGGAAGTTGTGATGACGCAAACCTCTTCCACATCATCTATGATGCCGAACAACCTACTATTTCATTAGATCACACAAGGGATGAGTTATCAATTCAAATAGGAGGAGGGGAAAGTAGATGGTTACAACATATCTCTGGAAACACGACATCTTTTCAAGTGTAGTTAGAGACTAGTGAAGGGGCCACTGTGGTGGTCATGCAACACCAGGATGCCACGAGAGCTGCTGAAGTGGTCACTGACCACATCAAAGAGTCCTTTAATGTGCCTGTTGTGCCACTGGTAGATCTTTTAGGAGCACAGGATGCTTAAACTCTTGCCAGAACCTCAATGACTCTTACAGAACATGAGGATGCACTGGACAGATTGCTTTAAACAGGACAAGTTTTAATGTTTCTGTTTGACATCCCCCAGGATGTAACAGTAATTCAATTAGACCTCATTTCCACAAAGGGGAAGTTGGTCTTATCCGAAGTAAGGGCCAAGCATGCTGAAGTTGAAGTGCGGAAATTACAAGAGCAGCTCGTAACCTTACAAGCAGCACAGCGGGATCCTTTGCGATTTATTCCCGCAGACCAACTGGAAAATTTCAGAATTGAGCAATTAACAAAGCTAATTGCAGAAAATAAGAAGGTGGCAGAAGAAAAGGAGACGACCACTTGGGATGCCTCCACAGCACAAGCGCAAACTCATGTGCATATTAAGGTACTCAAGGCCTTAGAAGAAGAGAATAAGCAGTTGGTTGCAGATAATCTTCAGTTGACTTCTNGCCATTTAGCCAGAGAAAATCGAACCCTCTCAATGGAGGAGGTACACGCTATTCGCCAAAAATCAGCCATCGAGATTAGCATGTGGCAGAATGAGGCTAAACGACACGAGAAGCTGAAGGAGCATTTCTGTGATCAGGTGGGGATGTACAAACAAATCTTGGAGAAGGAGATCCATATGGCCAAGGCTCAAATCAACAACATCAGTGCCTAGCACACTGATTGGAGGGCCATATTGGACACTTACGCCTTCGGCCACCAAGCGGAAATTAAGAACCGGAACCTGCAAATCCAAGATTTGATCGAATACATGGAGTTGGCAAACCTTAGATATGCCAACCGAGCCATGTTAACAGCATGACATCCAAGGTCAGAGCTTGAGCAGTAGGTAGCTTCCACCCACATCAAATATGAAGCAGAATTTGCAGAACGCAAGAAGTTGGCTGAGAAACTAGATGTTGCAAATTCTGAACTTGCGATGGTAAAAGAAAGCTACCAGGGACAAAAAGATGTTGCAACCGATGGTNATGTCAAGGCTAATTAGATGTTTCCGCAACTACCCTGTCCATGGGAAGTGCCGACTTCGTCAAACATCGAAACATTAGCATGGACGGCACAAGACCCTCGGACTGAAGAGGAGAAGCTCCAGGCCATTCTTCAGCATCGTCAACCTTCAAAGCTTGGAGCACGTGACAAAGGGAAAGCACCTATGGAGGAGCCACTGCCACCAGGAACTACATGAGTTCCACATTTTTGTAGTTGTAGCATTTTTTCTCTGTGTTGTGTCTTCCTACACTGCGACATTGTTTCATTTCTTTTTTCAATTAATAATCCCATACCTATCCACAGTGTAATTAATGGAACTTGTTCTCTTTTTAACTCGAGGATGAGTTTTTATTTAGTCATGGGGGTATGATGAGACGCGTTGCGCATCGACCGCGATATCGCATACGCGATATCACATCCGATGCGATATCACATCCCCTGCAATATCGTGTATGCGATATTGCATCTTCCCCTGCGATATCACGTACGCGATATCGCAGTGCACCGCCATATCTGTAAATAAGAGGTGGCTCTCCCTTGTTTGACATCCCAGTTAGAAGTAGCGAAGCTCTAGTAGTTTGATCCCTCTAGAGTTAGATTTTTTTCCCATGTCTACCCGCAGTGTGGTGAATGTAATTGTATGGTGTCTTTATTCGAGTGTGTCGTACATGGACACACACATGACCAGCAATAAAGATCAAGATTACTTTATCATTGCAGCATTCACTTTGTTATTTATTTACCTATTATTTATTTAATGTTATTTACTGTTTTCTCTCTCTCACCCTTAAACTCCTAGAACGTGGAACGAGTACAACTTGATTACGAGCATTTAAGTGTGACTACTTGGTAGCCCAGTGGTGTAGCTAGGATCTACGCTTGGTAACCCAGTGGCATATTTGGGATCTGCACTTGGTAATCCCATTGGCGTACCTAGGATCTCTGCTTGGTAGTCCCAATGGTAGTCATGCACGAGGTCCAAGATGTGTACGGTTGATCAAGGAATCGGTTGCTCGTCGGACTTAGGCTAGATTAGATTTTCTTACCCCTTTTCCTCCTAGCTTAGCTTAGTTAAATATTATTTTCCACTGCCTTCAGGAGTAGCATAGATTAGGAACACATCATACACCTCATCTGGACTAAACCATACGTGACAAATATACAATACTAGTCTAGGTGGGAAGATAGCAAATTGCGACCTAAGGATAACTATCTAGGTGCCACAACTAGTCCATCTACGAAGTTCGACCGGATCGCATGTACACGCTCGTATTCGTATGGTTGAGTGTAGGGGTACCTCGCCACTCATCAATTTAGAATGAAATTTAATCCTAAATCTAACTAATGATAGTAATGTAAATCTACTTTAGCCTAGAGCGATGAGCATTCAATCATGGCTTACAATACATGTATTGGGCTCATGTGACCATAACTGGGTTACCAAGTGTTATGTTACTAAGCGAACTAAGCAATAACACTACTGGGATTATCAAATGATTACACTTAAACACTCGAAACTAGTCATACTCATTCCACTTTACTAATGAACAAGAAAGCAAAGTACTTGGAAATGTAAATGATTAAACTAAGAAAACAGTAAAAACTATGCTAAGTAAAAGAGTAAGAGTAAGTGGATGCTAAAATGATGAAAAGCAATCTCGATCTTTATTTGTAAACATGAATTGTGCCCAAGTACAATTCACTTGAATAAAAATTCCATACAACTACTCAACACCACACCATGGGCATTCACTCTATTGCTAAAACTACAAAACGAAACTACAAAAATCTACCTAAGGGTGGAATGAAAGTTCTTTGGATTGTGCACCCAAGTGCTGTATTTATAGGTAGACATGCATCTTGCGATATTAGATATTCGATGTTGTAACATGTGATCTAATATCAGGAATCCGATATTATAGCTAACAAAAATTAACATTTTATTCAATAGATGTGACGACATGCATTGAGGCATCTACCTTGACACAGTTGCATTGATGCAACCAACCAATACTTCATCACCAATCCTTCCAATTATTCTAAAATCCCCTGTTGGATAGAACTAAAAAATCTCTCTTTTATTTTTAAAGTATTAAAAGCAAAATTGTTAATAGAATTGATACAATTCTCAAAACAAAATCAAAAACATTACTAGATGGTGTGCAACACACATATTAGTTTGTACAGATTAATTTATGGTAGAGAAAAAAAATTAAAATTTGAAATATGTAATCAATGTTTTCCTTAGAAAATTACATACCATAATTTATGATGATGTTGCAATTATTGTTGTCATAAAGGCTATGTTATTGGGATTTATCTTCTTCTTAATAAAAAAGTTGGTAGTGATGAAAAATTAGAACAATTTGCAAAAAAATAGATAATGGTAATATTTAGCAGGCACAAATGAAATCTTCTTTAACTAAGTTCTCAGCCTTTTACTAATCCTTTTAAACTTGAAGACGTTGATAAATTCTTAATATCTAAAGAGAATATGAAAAAAAACTTTTTTAGGAGAGACTAATAATGAAAATGCTAATATAGAAGGATTTTTCTTAGTGCAATGCAAAAAGAAGATGATTACAAATATTAATTTCAATTTAAAACCCCCTAAGGTATTTCTTTTGCTCTCTACTTTTACTACTATTCTAAATGTTTTTTCATTGGATAATGTTTTTACACATATGAGGGATATGAATTGTGATACAAATATTGAGCTTGAAAAATCAATAACAAAGGCTTTCTTCTCCACATCACAATTTTAGTTTTATCAATGAATATTTGGAACCTTTTGAATAGGTCTTCAGAAAAATTTGTTAGGAAGTATCTTTCAAACCAACTTTATCTCCATATTTTTTTTCTTGCAAGAGGTTAAGATTTTAGTGCATAATATTAGTTTTGTGGATAAATGCATTTTAAAGATTGAAGTGTTTTTATTGTTACCGATAAAGTTAATAGAGGAGTAACTATTCTAGTTAATAAAAATTAGACTAGAGAAGTTTTAAATTTTGGCACTAACAACATTGGAAAAGTAATTTGGATTATTTGTCATAGTAAAAGGGGAAACTTTGGAATCTATAATATTTATGCTCTTAATAATTCAAAAAATCAATCAGAGGTTTAGAAACACCTTCTTTCTCTTCTAAAGTTTATTGAATTATTAAAGGTGATTTCAATATGGTTGAAAGTCATTTAGATAAATTTGGTTGTCTTCCTCCTAATATGTTTTTTCAAAAGGAATAAGATTCGTGCAATTTTATAGAAAAATATTTTCTTTCTAATCTTATATCTTTTCTATATCATTCAAATAAGAAAAATTATATGTAATATGATTATTAATAAGAAAATGATAGAATTTATCATCAGCTTAACAAATTTTACTTCTCTAATGTTTCTTTTTGGAAATCTACAAGTAAAATAGAAGTGCATTTTCATATAAATATTTTTCTCTCTAGAATTAATTCTTTTCTCCATTCAAAACCACAAACTTTTTCATATGAATGCTAATATGTTCACAAAACCTAATGGAAAAAATATTTTAAATTCTTTGTGGAATGCATGATGAACAATAAAAGTGTGACTTCAGAAAGATTTGGTCTAAGCTGATGCATTGCATAATTTAGTTAACATTACTTAGTCGGCCAAGCCTACGCTGCATTGATGCAGATACATTGATGTAGTCATAAAAAATGCTTATAAATACAATTCACTCATTAAGCTTATGATAGTATTTGGTTAAGTAGCTTAGCCAAAACTCTAGTAATTTATCTTTATAACTTATAAGAGTTAGCAAGTACCCACGACATGAATATAAGTTGATTGTATGACATCTTATTTGAGTGGATTGTACTTAGACACAATTCATAAATAATAATAGGATTGAGATTGATGCTTATTCATTGTAGCACTTTAACTCAGCATAGAATTTACTTTTAATGCAATTTACTTTCTGATGGGACATGATATCGCATCAGCCGCGATATTGCATCCCTCGCGATATCGCGTACGTGATATCGTAGTCCGCCGCTAGTTCTATAAATAAGAGGCGACTCTCCCTTGTTTCACATTAGAGTTAGAAAGTAGCAAAACTTTGGTAGTTTGATCCCTCCAGAGATAGATTATTTTTCCCGTGTATGCCCGCAGTGTGGTGAATGTAATTGTACAACATCCATTATTCGAGTGTGACGTACTTGGACACGCACATGACAGGCAATGAAGATCAAGATTTCTTCATCATTGCAACATTCACTTTGTTTATTTATTTATTTAATTGTTATTTACTACTTTCCTAGCTAATCTCTCTCACCCTTATCTCATGTTAGAATGTGGAATGAGTACGACTTGATTACGAGCTCTTAAGTGTAACTACTTGGTAACCCAGTAGTGTACCTAGGATTTGCGCTTGGTAACTCTAGTGGTAGTCGTGCATGAAGTCCAAGGTGTGTACAGATAATCAAGGAACGGATGCTCATCGCACTTAGGCTAGTTTAGA
The DNA here is from genome assembly GCA_015680685.1 of Gnetum montanum. NCBI lineage: Eukaryota > Viridiplantae > Streptophyta > Gnetopsida > Gnetales > Gnetaceae > Gnetum > Gnetum montanum. The sequence continues at coordinate 160,036 of MNCI01016981.1, read as the reverse complement.
TTCTCTTATCCTTTTCCTCCTAGCTTAGTTAATCTTACTTTCTATTGCCTTTAGGTGTAGCGTTAGATTAGGAACCACATCATACACCTCACTCTGGACTAAACCATACATGACAAATATAATACTAGTCTAGGTGGGAAGATAGCCAACTGTAACCTAAGGATAACTGTCTAGGTGCCACAACTAGTCCATCTGCAGAGTTCGACCAGATTGCGCATGAAACTGCTCGTATTTATATGGTTGAGTATAGGGGTAGCTCGCCACTCATCATTGGCACCATTGCTAGGGACGGTGCTAGTTATCTAGATTAGTTATATCATACAAGGTCGCTATATAAGGACTTAATGATATATCTTTTAGAAATACAATAATTATTAAAAGTCACATACAATTTCACACACAACTCCACAACAATGCCTCTCCTACAAGACTACTATAACAATGCCACACTTAGTGAGGAAGTTCATTGGAGAACCAACGAACTATATGACGATGAAGGTTGGAGTACACAACCTAAAGTGGGGGTTTCTTATAAACATGAATAAAAGCATGTCATCCCAACACATGAAAGCATAACATACCTGATGATGATGAACCCCCATTGGCCACTCCAAACTTAATGCAAATACAAGAGGCTATTTGAATCTCACGGAGGCATTGTAAAGAGATCCATCTACCCAAGCTCAATTTAAACAAATTTTCCAAATTTTCAGGAGGCTATGACTTAGATCCGCATCAACATTTATAAGCCTTCTACGATGCTTGCACATGGAACAACATTGATAATGGGTGGAAAAAACTTAAGCTCTTTCCCATGACACTCGTTGGCCAAGCGAAAGTATGGTATAGATCATTAAAACCAAATTCAATATGATGTTGGTCAACAATGGTAAAGGTCTTTAACACAAAATATCAAACTTATGTAAGAGTGTCAACCTTGAGGAAANGGGTAGCAAAAGAAGAAGGAGAATTAGCTAGATGGGAGAGTGTTGAAAAACATCAACGGGACCAAAATCTCAACTTAACAAAGGTCCATGATCATAAAAAGGAGAAATCAACCAATCTCAAGGTGGAAACATCATCTTTGCCAATACAACAAACATTAGAAGAAGTTGAGGCAAAGGTCAATACGATGTTGGAATGGACGTATAAAAAGTGTGGAGAATATATTGATATTATTGGAGATAGAGTTTTGACAACCAAAGAAGTAGGATAAAACATTAGACAATCAAAAGGAAGGGATAAGGAAAATAGGAGCTCAATTGCCAATCATATGTATGAATGCAACATATGCCTGTATGATCACCCCAAGGGCCAATGCCCAATATTGTTACACTTACATGAACATTGGGGAAACACGTTACATCCAGAGTTCGTACAGAGATACTGTGTTTGATCACAGTGGAATCCCAGTCATGGGGGAGACCACCACTAGACTGGAGACACCCTTCATATCATTTGGATCCAAATTCTTATCTGATTCAACATCCTATTTTTCCAACTGGGCCAACATACTCTATCTCACCACAGTACTATTCTCCACAATACTATCAAACCATGCCTCCAACACAACCACCACCTTGTGTATCTTATACACCTCCTAACTTTCAACATTCTCATCCTTTCCCTCCTTCTACATCATCACCAACTATTCCTAAGGTGCCTACACCACAACAACAACCCATGAATGCTACTTGTGCTCCTACTACCAACAGCAGTGAAAAGCCTCCTCAACATCAAAAGTGTCCTTTCTTTAAACATGGCCGTAAGAAGGGACAACGTAATTCAGAGGCCACTGCATCCTACAACTCAGCACAAGTCCCACATTGTGATGTACCTTTACCTTCGAGCCCCATGCCTCATGTAACTTCATTAGGGTCACCAACTCACACTCCAACAATTCGACCCAATGAACACAGCCGTAGAGAGCGACAACCCAATCCTTGCATACCATCTAATGGTCCCAAACATCATAGTGGGTCAACTCATTATTCGGGAACTACATCATATAAATTGCCCCACTATGCTCATTATAATCAAGTGTGTAAACTCCGAGGGGATAAGTATGTCTGGGCCCCAATACTTCCAACATGCAAGGATCCTTATCTTTCATTTATTAATCCTTGCCGTCCTCAACCATATAGTTATGGGGGATACCCCCCATTCTAATAACAAGTAGGATTAATAAATATTTTTCAATTTTCTTTAATTTTTCAAGTTTTTGTTTTTCAATTTTTCATTTTTCAACTTTTTGTTTTATCTTTTTATCTTTTTGTGTTTTTGTGCTTTTATGTTTTTTTTATAAGTAATCTCGTCTATGAATAAAACACTCATGTGGATCGTTGGTTGAGGTGTGTTCTATGTTATTAAGTCATGAGTCATCAATTATTTGGAACAGTGAGCCCATTGCACCCACTCATCCACTCTACAAATAAGAGGTTCTGTTCACAGGTACAGTGATATTCTTGACAATCTTAAAACTTAAAATTAATTTTGTGTTCATTGTACCCAAAATGAAGAAGGATGGACCAAGAGGGAATGATTAGGATGTGACATCAAGGGGACTTGTAGATTCTCTTTGGTGACGTCTGTGGGAGTTATCATGCAACGTGGTTGTACTAAGATCCTTGTAGATCTAACGAAAAATGGGAGTAAGAGTAATCAAAAGGGCACTCAAAAATTATGATGTTCTAGGGGGTTCCACTGGAAAGACATGCACCCATGCTTAAAGGTTGGTGGCTTCTCTAGATTTAGTATTCAAAAAAAAAAAAAGAGAGAGAAAAAAAATAGAAAAACAAAGTGCCACAAAAAAAAAGTCACTCCTCCCTTGAACAAAACAACAAGTGATCGTACGCCTTATTGTTATGATACTCTCATAGTCGCTCATCATGGGATGAAACAATGCTGTGTCATTGATTAGAGGAATGGACTTGGTCCTGATCTTGGAACAACGGGTTAATGACATATTAATCATGCTTTACACGTAGGATTCATTGTGCCCTGGGTCAGTTACCTCATGTCCCAATCTCTACAATCCCTTTCTCTAGTTCGTCTCATCTCACTGTTCGTGTAATTGTAGTTCGTGTTCCATGTAACATAGAATTCTTACCTCATTCTAGTGATATTTACATGTGTGTGTTTTGTGGAATTAGTGCGGATTACATTTAACCCTTCTAGTACCCACGGACACTTTAAGTGTGGTTACACAAGGGCAATATAGGTTGAAACATGCTTTGGGGAGGACCCACTTGTGTAATCTTTTATGATTCTCACTTATGACATCGCTCACACACACCATTTCTTACCCTTAGCATAATTTTTTAAAAATGATTTTCTTTCCCTTATTACTATCCCTCTAAATTTTAACATTCCAATGTATCATTACATACCCTTTTTCTTACCACCCAAGGTTTTATTGGTAAAATCCACACCATCATCATTAATTGTGCCTTTGGACGTAATGCAATTGCCCTAGAACCCTTGATAATAGCCAATGTCCTCAATTTACAATGTTTATTTCAAGAAAATACCTTCAAAATTTAGTCTTTTTGTTATGCCTCACATCATTAGGGACAAGATATTGCGTCCTCATCACCTATAAATAGGTCCCCCCTCCCCCCCACAACACTTAGCATCATTTTGTCATTCACACGGGGGGAGTTTTTGAAGATTTTCTCTACGACTTGCTATTGAGTGACCCTTGCTTTTCTCACTATATCTCACTTGCTGGTACTCCGATTTTTATTCCATTTGAACCTTCTTGAACTTGGAGTGTTCAGTTTAGTCATGGGGGAGGGACACTTGCCGAAAAGTTCCTAACTTTTTTGAAATTTATCATCGCCAAAAGGACATCAGCTAGGGTAATGAACTATAATACTTAGAATAATTGTGCCTAAAAATCATTTAATCCCTAAGTATACTGGGAAACTAAAATGGAAACCACCTAAGTCACAGGACTCATTATTATAAACTTTTGGACACTATCACATGTGATAACATAAGCTCATTAATTAAGGCAAGCAACAAGGTATAACTTAACTTCAAAAATGACCTTACTAATGCTTGGCCCGTGTGATTGCAGATGGTCCCGAAACGTGGACAACAGGAAGGTCCTACCCAAGGTGGAAGCAAATGAGCTCGGAGAGGTGGAAGAGAAAGATCTGCCAGAAAACATGTAGAACAGGAGGAGCAATCATTCAACATTTATCAAGATGAACCTCCTACCTAACGGTCTAGGTAGGTAGAAGGAGGAGCTACTCCAGCGCCTGAACCGGGACAACAACTCACATTGTTCCAAGATTGTGTTCNGGAGGACATCATTGGTGTATCCCCAAACACCAGCATGTCAGCAAAGCTTTCTGATAAGACAGGGGAAAGGCAATGCCATCTTCCCTATCTTTCGTTCTTCAAACCGCCTCAAGATCTCTGTCAAATATAGATGGGGTAGGTTCGTGTTAACCTTTCCCATCAACAATGCACATCCTCTAGCCGCATACGTTGATATTCTTTTGAGGCCCTTTGTANGTTTATTTCAAAATTGGAACATATCACCTCTTCCCTACAAAGGGCCTCAAAAGAATATCAACGTATGCGGCTAGAGGATGTGCATTGTTGATGGGAAAGGTTAACACGAACCTACCCCATCTATATTTGACAGAGATCTTGAGGCGGTTTGAAGAACGAAAGATAGGGAAGATGGCATTGCCTTTCCCCTGTCTTATCAGAAAGCTTTGCTGACATGCTGGTGTTTGGGGATACACCAATGATGTCCTCCAAAAAGCCCAAACTACTTCATATGCTAAATTACTAAAGGTGCTAGCTCCAAGAAAAAGCACTGGCGAAGAGCTAGGACTAGAACAAGAAGAAGAACAGATGGTTGGACCCAATCAACCTCTAGCCATAGGTCCCAGCCAACAATAGGAAGCAGGGCCCAGCACAGGCTAGGATTAGTTTCACCGCCGCAAGACTACAGACTGTCAATGAGCCATCTTAGGGCCATCGTTGAGATGGTCAGTTGGGGAAGTCATGATGATGCAACCTCTTTCGCATCATCGATGATGCTAGGAAACCTACTATTTCATTGGATCGCACAAGGGGGGAAGTATCCATTCACACAAGAGGAGGGGAAAGTAGATGGTCACAACAGATCTCAGGAAATGCGGCATCTTTCTAGGTGCAGTTAGAGATTGGTGAAGGGGCCACTATGGTGGTCATGCAACGCCAGAATGCCACAGGAGCTACAAATGTGATCATAGATCACATCAAAGAATCCTTCAACGTACCTATTGTGCTACCGACAGATCTCTCAGGAGCATGGGATGCTCAAACTTTGGCTGGAACCTCAATGAATCCTGTAGAACATGAGGATGTGGTTGATAGATTGCTTCAAATAGGGCAAGTAATGACATCCCTATTTGACATCCCTCAGGCTGTAATAGCAATTCAGTTAGACCTTATTTCCACAAAGGGGAAGCTAGTCTTAACAGAAGTGAGGGCCGAGCATGTTGAAGTTGAAGTGCAGAAAATACAAAAGCAGCTCGTGGCCTTACAAGTAGCATAGCGGGACCCTTTGCAATTTGTTCCTGTAGACCAGCTAGAAAACTTTAGAACCGAGAAACTAACAAAGTTAATTGAAGAGAATAAAAGGATGGTGGATGAAAAGGAGAAGGTTGTTTGGGATGCCTCTATAGCACAAGCACAAACCCATGCACATATTAAGGCACTCAAAGCCTTACAAGAAGAAAACAAGCAACTAGTTGTAGACAATCTTCGGTTGACCACTGTAGAAAAGCAAAAGAACGTTTTTGATGAACACTTTCATTAATTATAAGAACAACTCATCCGGGTCAACCATGACATGAGCTGTTTAGCTAGAGAAAATTGAACCCTCTTGATGGAGGAGGTACGCACCATTCGTCAAAAGTTAGCAATTGAGATTAGTACGTGGTAGAATAAGGCTAAACGACATGAGAAGCTGAAGGAGCACTTTCACGTTCAGGTGGGGATGTATAAATAGATCCTTGAAAAGGAGATCTATATGGCCAAGGCCCAAATCAACACTATCAGTGCTCAACACACTGATTGATGGGCCATAGTGGACATATATGCCTTCGCCCACCAAGCGAAAGTTAAGAACTAGGACCTGTAGATTTAGGACTTGACAGAGTACATGGATTTGGTAAACCTAAGATATGCCAACCTTACCATGTTAACAGCATGGTACCCGAGGTCAGAGCTCGAGCAACAGGTAGCAACCACCCACATCAAATACGAAGTGGAATTTGCAGAACACAAGAAGCTATTAGAAAAATTGGATGTTGCAAATTTTGAACTTGAGGTGGTAAAAGCTAGCTACTAGGGATAGAAAGATGTCGCAACTGACTTGGCTCGATGGCTAATAGACCTTCACGAATACAAGAACAAAGGCAGAGCCTATGAGGAGGAATGATGGGTGTTCGCAGCTTGGTATGTCAAGGCCAATCAAATGTTCTCGCAACTACCTTGTCCGTGGGAGGTGTCAACTCTGTGAAACATTGGAACATTAGTATGGATGGCACAAGACCCTCGGACCAAAGAGGAGAAGCTCTAGGCCATACTTCAACACCATCAAGCCTCAAAACTTGGAGCACAAGATAAAGGGAAGGCACCAATGGAGGAGCCACTACCACCAGGAACTACATGAGTTCCAAATTTTTGTAGTTGTAGCATATTCTGTGTGTTGTGTCTTTATTTTTTTTTCTTCCCACACTACAGCATCATTCCATTTTTTCCATCTAATAATCCCATACCTATCCACTGTGTAATCACTGTAACTCGAGGACGAGTTTTCATTTAGTCGTGGGGGTACGATGGGACACGATATCGCATAGGTCACGATATCGCATACGCGATATTGCATCAATCGCTATATCATGTACACGATATTGTAGTTCACTGCCAGTTCTATAAATAAGAGGTGGCTCTCCCTTATTTCACATTAGAGTTAGACAGTAGCAAAACTTTGGCAGTTTGATCCCTTCAGAGATAGATTATTTTTCCCGTGTATGCCCACAGTGTGATGAATGTAATTGTACGACATCCTTTATTCGAGTGTGACGTACTTGGACACGCACATGACAGGCAATAAAGAGAAAGATTACTTCATCATTGCAGCATTCACTTTGTTTATTTATTTATTTAATTGTTATTTACTGCTTTCCTAGCTAATCTCTCTCACCCTTATCTCATGTTAGAACGTGGAATGAGTACGACTTGATTACGAGCTCTTAAGTGTGACTACTTGGTAACCCAATAGCATACCTAGGATCTGCGCTTGGTAAGCCCAGTGGTAGTCGTGCATGAAGTCCAAGGTGTGTACAGATAATCAAGGAACGAATGCTCATTGCAGTTAGGCTAGTTTAGATTCTCTTACCCTTTTCCTCCTAGCTTAGTTAATCTTACTTTCTATTGCCTTCAGGAGTAGTGTTAGATTAGGAACCACATCATACACCTCACTCTGGACTAAACCATACGTGACAAATATAATACTAGTCTAGGTGGGAAGACAACGAATTACAACCTAAGGATAATTGTCTAGGTGCCACAACTAGTCCATCTGCAGAGTTCAACCGGATCACACGTGAAAACGCTTGTATTCATATGGTTGAGTGTAGGGGTACCTCACGACTCATCACTTTCCATGCACTTAGTTTAATATTTTTAAGTGTAATGTGTAAACATTTAGTAATCTAGCAATGATATTGCTTGGTATACCCAATAGCATGTCACGTGGTAATCCTAATGACAGTTATACTAGTTTAGGATGTATATGACAAGCTAGAAATAAACACTTATTACCCTTAGGAAAGTCTAGGGTTTAATTTCATTATTAATTAGATTAAGCAATTTATTTATTTATTATTGATTAATTTAGTTCAAGGCCCCAACAACATCATTATTATATGCATTAGTTGTACTTAACCATACCTATTAAAAACCACTATGAGTATAACTAGAAAGACAATGACTTGCAATTAAATGTTTAACTATTTAGACATCACACTAGTCCCATCCATGGATTATCATATAGTCTACCATGACATCAATACATTGTATGGTTTAGTATTGGGGATATTGCCACTTATCATTAGCATTGTTGTGGAGGATGATGCTAGTGATATATATTAGTTAGATCATAAATAGTCACTAAAAAACATTAATAATTTATCTTTTAAATAAATTTATTATTTTAAGTCATACACATATTATTAACTAAAACATGGCTTCTTCACATAGGTTCAATAGACAAATGCATGATAAGAACATTGACATTGGCAATGATATGATTCATAGTGAAGAGAATTAAAATGCACCAAGCAAGAGTCTCATATGCTCATTCAGATCATTACTATCTTGATTTTACCTTTATCTTTCACCATGATGAATAGTTTTGGTGGAGGAACTTGTAGGACAATATTGTATTGCCACCCAACTGATCAGCTCCATTAATGCTTTTAGCTTCTCTTCTAAGGTATCGTATTAGTCATGATGTTAATGGCTATTGAGTTACAAGGAATATGTTTAGACTACATCATCCAATAAATATTCAAGTCAAGAGAGATGTCATTATGAAGACTACGCATAAATGTGATAAGGGTATAGATGCAATCCCCTTGACATCATAGTCTAAAAAGGAGAACATAAAATACCAGTCCAAGAGGTTCAATCATTATTGTTCTACTTCTAATGCTCCTATCTTTCATGCTAAAGATCTAATCAATCAAAGACTATGTTTATCTTTAGCAAATAATCCTAGATGGAATGGAATATATTTTAGAATAAGGAGGGCCTAAAGGCCTAAGACCTCGAGGAGATCTAGAAGAGACAAATCAATGAATCATAGGGGAATATATAGAAGCCATGGTGGTTCTTCTAGTTTATCATTTTCATTAATGTACCAACCTTGGCCTGGTAACCTTAGGTCACAGGTTCAATTCTACTAGGTATCATTGAGTTATAAACTTCTATGACTCTTGGGGTATACCTATGTTTCACTTATTTTAGGTTCTAACACCCTAGTTCATCATTTTCCACTTTATCTTCATTGTCCAGCTCTAACAAAGATGAACATAGACAAGAAGATAGAGCTTTATCAATGGATCAAAATAGGCAACATGGTGATCATCACAGAAGAAATATAGATGATCATGATGGAAGGAACCATAATAGACATCCTAGTAGGGATTAAGATGAGAATAGAAATAGAGGTCAAAGGTAGGCTAAAAAGCATCAAAAGGATCATAGACAGGATCATCATGATCATGCAAATAAAGATGGAGATTATGACTATGATATGTCTAATGATGATAAACCCTTGTTGGCTACTAGAAGCATGATTTAGATTAGGAAGATAATAAGAATATCCCACAGGCATCAAAGGGAAATTTTCATTAAAAGGATTAACATGAATAACATTTCTAAATTTAAGGGAGGCTACAACTTTGATGCACAACATCATCTGCAACCCATTCATGATGTGTGCATCTTACAAAACATTAAAAATAAGTGATGAAATATTAAGGTCTTTCCTATAATAATAATAAAGGAAGCTTAAAGTTTGTATGGATTATTTGCACCAAATTCAATCTACTAGTGGTCCATGATACTTGAGCTATTCAAGTAGAAGTATCAAACTTACTCAAGGGTGTCAATCTGAGAAAAACAATCCAAGGATGAAAGCAAAGCAACCATAAACTCCTTAATACAACCCTAGGTAGATACTATTCTCTATTTCATAGATACTTAGGCCATGAATTTTTTTGAAAAGAGAAACTTTATTACATCATAGGTGAGCTTCATAATAGAATGAGGGAGATCCTTTGAATCTATGCCTAAGGAAGACTATTAGAATTGAAATATTATTAGATACAAAGATTAATTGAACTACTAGCAAAAAAAGAAGAGTAGTGCAAAAAAGAGAATACATAAGAGTATAACCAAGATTATCCCTTTGCAAGAAGGATGTTTGTATTTATAATTAGGAAAAAGAACCATCTCTTGATAAGGTGGTTTCATGTAAAACTTTATTGATACAAAAGTCTATCATTGAGATTGCAACAAGGAAAGATAAGATGTGGGATTTGATAGATGAAAAATATATAGCTATCTTGAAAATCATGGAGGAAAAGATAGAGTAAGACAAGCAAAAGACCAATACAATATGAAGAAAAAGAACAAGAAAATACATAGCAACAATTATTAGCAAAAAAGAAAAGTTGTAGAGTGAAAGATGTTATAGACTTAAATTTAAAGAAGGATAATGGTGTGATAGCTATCAATATAAATATCCAAAGGATTGTTTCCTAGTTATATTGCATCTACATGAGTTTGGGACTTATTATTTGAATTCCAAGTTCATGCAAAAGTAAATGTTGAGGAGATTGTCTTATTTACAAGGAAATTACAAGCAATTCTACAACCAACAATACTATCAAAGTGGGACTCCTTCTTAACATTAGGACTATTATCAATAACAATGGTAAAACCCATAGTCATGGGGGATGCCACTACTAAGGTAGCAATACCTCTATTGCTAATTAGATCCTTATAAATACTATGTCCAATAGCTAGTTTCTCCTAATGGTTTTGCTACCTATGTCTATGCTCACTACTACAACCCTCCTAAATATGATTAAATAATAATACATCATGTGGAATTTCCATCTTATGTCTTTCATCATCCATCACATCCTTCTTAACACTCTCACACTTTTCTCATACATGTACCACATCTAACAATGTTGGAAGACTTACCACCATAACCTTAATAAAAGAACATCACTTACATTGTTAACATACAAGTGGATGATAGTGCTTATAGCTTTAAGTGCAAGCCTCAAAAACATCCTTTCTTCAGGATTACTCCACTCTTGTGAATGAAACTAGTAGACCTACTAGCCAATTAGAACCAATGTAAGGTTTATACAATGCAAATCCCTTTTTGACAATAATAACACCTCCTAATCCTATGCAAGAGTTAATAGCCATTACCACTCCACAATAAAACATAAAAATTGTCATGCTTACTCATGCCATGAGTGATTGGATTAAGGTAGGATCTCTTTCCAAAAAAAGAATAAACTTAAGAAATCCCTTAATCTATTTGTAAGTTGCCAAAAATCCATCATACAAAGCTCTATTAGACTTAGGTTTAATTGTAAATTTGATCTCACAAAAAATGTACAAAGCCTAAAATCCACTAGTACTTAAAAATGTATCATTAAATTGGAGCTTATAGATTAATCCATCATTGTTTCCTTAGGAAGGATCAATGATGTAGTTGGCACCATTGGTGGGTGATGATATCTAGTAGAGTTTCTTATAATCAATATGGAGAACAATAAGGGTAAATTTCAAATCATCATGGAAAGTGTTTGAGTTAGCACCATTGATGCTAAGCTTGGAATTCGAGATCTTTTCTTAGAAATTTTCAAGAAGGATGAATGTGGCATGGTACAAAAGTAGATAATTCCATGAATTACTTATGATGATTGATGAGACTTCAATAAGGGAGGCTGTGAAATCCTGTTCCTAGATATTGATAAAATACAATTATTGTTATGTTAAATCATCATTTTGCTTGAAAAAATAACTGAATCACATGTTCAACTTGATAAAGTAATGATGAATGAACATGAATTTAAGTAGAAAAAGAAAATAGTGGTAATTTTATGAATGAAAGGTTAGTACACTATAATGCCCTTTGGTTTATCTTCCTATGGTACTTAGACCTTAGAGGCAATCCAACATTGCCACCATAATTAGCCTCTGCAATTGAAGGGATGATCAGTCCCTTCTTATCCCACTTCATCCAGCTCTCATCACTTGCCAATCTTGGCTTTGTAACTCCATGCTAATATAACCTCTAAGCTAAGCCTTAAATGCCATAGGTTAAATCCATTCTTGAGGGGTACTATGAATAGTTGTAGCTTCTCATAATGAGGCACCTCTTCTTCTAAAGGCTAATTAAATACTTATAGTATGATTCCACTGTTAACAAGGGATGCAATGTTATAATCTACCCTCCTTAAGAATCCAACTTGTCCACAACACTTTTCTATGTCCAACTGTTTAGCAATTGCTTCCTTGTTTTACTCCTCATTTTCATCTTCATTATCATCTGTACACATAAAACTATAAATTAATATATATATAATTCATCACATAAAATAAAATATAATTTATTATTCAATATCATGATAATAAAAAAGTTGAGGATAAGTGTTAAGAATAAACTCCTTGTTTTCACAAGTTTATTGATCACAATTTGACCATTGGGCAAGTACCTTAGTGATGGTTTTATTAATGAGCTTCTTCGTTCCGTGCCTTAATTATAATTGGTTTGAACTTGAAGCTAGTGTTGGATCTCAGGGGTAAGGTATTCCAATCTAGCACATAGAGCACATCATTTTCATGGAACTTCTTTAGTAGACTTACATGGAAAATAGGATTAATTCTTAAATTTGCTGGAAGACTTAATCGATATGCTACTTCACTAATTCTTTTAGAAATTTCAAAAGATCCATAGTATCTTGGGGCTAACTTAGCATAGTTTCCTAACTTACGAGAACTCCTAGTGAGTTTTACTCTTAGTAGTACTTGATCTTTGATTTGGAATTCCTTCTTAAGTCAATGTTGATTTGCATATTCCTGATACTTATCCTAGTCTGCTTACAAATTTTGTTTAAATTTGGTAATAATATTTTCCATTATTTTCATTTCTTATTCCTTCCATTTTGCTTTAAAAGTTGGATCTGCTCAAGTTAGTGTTGTATGGCAATTTTGTCTATATACCACTTCGAATGATGTTTGATGTATGGATTCTTGATAATTATTATTGTAGATGAATTCAACTAGATGCAAGTAATTCTTCCATGTTTTTGGTCTACTTTCAATGTAGCTTCATAGAATTTCTTCTAGCATTTCATTGACATGTTTTGTTTGGTTATCTGTCTCTACATGATATGCCATGCCAAATTTCAATTTGCTCCCAAGTTCCTTGAAAACGTTTCATTAAAATTCAAAGAAAAACTTAGGATCTCTAATGAGCAATGGAAACGCCCTATGCCTAATCATATGAATCATAAGCATTCACATGAATTTCGTTGAATTTTGTGAATAGAACTAGTGTGGTATCTAGATTGTTAAGCATTGATAATAGGTCATTGTCTTCTCACTTGGGCTAGTGGTAGCTTTATGATGTATGATTTAGTCTAAAGTGAAGCATATGATTATGATGTTGTTGGGGCCTTAACCTATCCTTAATAATAACATAGAAATTAATTATTTAATCTAATTAATAATAAGAGGATAAATTCTAAGCTAGCCTAAGGGCAATGAGTGTCCATTTCCAACTTTCCATACATGTTTTGAACTCATGTACCCACTACTTGGATTACCAAGTGTTATACTATTGGGTGAACTAAGCAATAACATTATTGGTATTACCAAGTGAATATGTGTTTATAATTGAAACTGGTCATGCTCATTTTGTCGATTGATTAACATGCATGGAAATGTAAATATTAACTAATTACATGGAAAATAAATTGCATCAAAAGTATATCTATTCTAAGTCAAAGTGCTATAATGAATATGAATCAATCTCTATTTTATTGTCATTCATGGAATGTGTCTAGGTACAATGCCACTCAAATAAGACTTTGTACAATTGACTCAAACCCACATTACGGGCACTCATTGACTATTTAATAAGATTATGAAATAAAACTGCATGAGTTTGGCTATACCATTAACCAAATGGTGTCAAATACGTGGTGAGTGCTCACATATTTATTGAAAAATATAGGCATTGCATCGATGGGGATGTGTTAATGCATTTAGTTACATCGATGGGCATGTGTTGATGAGGATGCATCAATGTATCTAAGATGCATTTTCTATTAATGCATCAACGCATCTAATATGCGTTGTCGATTAATGCATCAATGCATCCTCATCCATACATATGTGTTGATGGGGATGGATCGAAAAAGTTGCCTAATATATCAAGTCTCATCATACCCCCACAATTAACTAAAAGCCCATCCTTGAGTTATATATAAATGGATGAAGTTTCATTACAAAAATTTTAGGGTGACCAAGTTTAGGTTAGCTACCATTATAAAATTGGAGTGCAACATTACATAGTTTTATTTCAGTGGATGTATTACAAAATGATAAAGAGGGACTGGATAGACATCAAAGTTTGCAAAATTGTAGAAGTCTTCAAAGATTTTTTGATGATGAATCTTCTTGTTATTACTAGTAGTGGTAGACTTTTCAACCTTGACTGTTATGTTGATGCTTCTCTTTTATGCTGAACATTCTTGAAGAATGGAATGAAATTTCTTCTCATCATCCCATGGGTTTAACAAACATGTGATGTTGGAGCTTTAATCATTGTATATGCTACTTATTTGTCCATGGGCATCTCCTCATTTGTTCTTATTTTTGTCTCTTTTCCTTGCCTTGCAAAAGACCTTCAAAATTAGGCTTTTAATTTAGCATCACTTGCTATCACCAAAGGATCAATGTTAGTTTTAGTAAATTTTCCTTAATAATTAACCCTTTTTGCATCCCTGGTTAGCTCGAAATTCAAAAAAAATAGCATTTAGGCTCAAGGAAATTTCATAATAATTCTTCCCAAGCCTCTAAGGCAACCAATCATTAAGTTGTTTACATTATTTTGTTTATTTTTACTATTAGTTACCATAATGTTCAAAAATGGGGTGTTTGAAAAATTTCAAAAATTATAGTAGTAACCCCTCCATGATAAATGAGCTTAACTTTGAAAGCTTACAAGTTTTTGAATAATTAAAACCAAAGGTTTGGTTCACAATATGGTAAAGAAATTTTGAATTTAGGGGAAATTTCAATATAAAAGCATTAAGGATAACTCAAGATTGATGAGAATTTAGTAGCAAAAGCACACATAAATTTAGAGAATTTGTCCATGATGTTCTTGAAGATGTGAGGTTTGGTTCAAAGCCATGATCAACAAAAGTTATGCAAGTGGGTCCTTCCCAAAGCAGGCTCCTACCATAATGCCCTTGCATAAGCACTTTTATAGATGTCCATAGGCATCTTAGGAGTTATAGAGAGATCATGCCTTTGTTCTATATAACACACAATTTCCATGGTTATGATCTTGCACTATACTATACAAAACCATTAGGCTCATAATTGCATGTAGTAGTGAGGTGAGTAATGGGATGAGAAGGGATTGCAGAGATTAGGACGTGAGGTACCTAACCATGTCCACAATACATTCTTATGTTAATTGTGATTAAGATGATCATCTTACCTATCCATCCAAGTTTCAGATCAAGTCCATACCATTAATATTGGCCTCACATTGATGTGCCCTTTCTTGCCTACCATCATGAGTCCATAACAACCACAGAGAATGAACATCACTCTACAAAGAGAAGAAGGAAGGAAAGAAGGATAGGCCTTGGTTAGAGGGGTCCCTTTAGGCATGGGTAACATGTCTTTCTAGCCCCATAACCAATGTTTGTAGCCTATTATTATGTTGAAAAAATGTGCTTTGAATTTCCACTATTTTTTCTTTCTCTCTTTTTTGTTTGGTTTTCCTCCTCTTTTTCTCTTTTTTTTGGTGTTTTTCTCTTTTCCTTTTTTTTCTTCTCTTCTATTTTTTTTGGGAATCACACTGATGAAGCACTAAACAGTTGATGTGTCACCTGTATACGCAACTACGTCGACATGACCCCATTGATGCATTCCTCCATGCGTTGATGTGGCCCCGTTTACGCGGAGCTTGTTTTAGCCTATAAATAAGTGGGCTCTCGCCACACTTAGGTACCTTTTTAACAGTTTTAGCAAAGCTCTTGCAGTTTGTTTCTGCGAGAGTTAGAATATTTTCCAAGTGCCTGCAGTAGGTGTAAGAAAGGTGTTTGACTCTTTGTTCAAGCACTGATGTACCTGAGTCCATTGGCGTGAACGGTAATAAAGATGAGCTTTTCAAGCATTCCTTACAACAATTGGAATTAGTGATTTGATGCATCTAAGAGTTTAATATTTCTATGCTTTAATAATTCTTTAAGTTTTTGTTCTTAATATTTTAATCGCTATCACTCTTTTATAGTTCATAGGAACCATAAGTGCGACCATCACGAATGTAAACCCAACACTTGGCAACCCAACGATGCTTAACGTCTGGTAACCCAGTAGTGGTTAGGGGATGCTTAGGATGTGCATGGAAGATGGGATCAGATCTTATGTTAGGAAGAGTTAAGATATAGATTAGGATAATTATAGATTAAGTAATATTCCAATCCTTACTTGCCATTCCAAGAATTAGATGCTAAAAGATAAAGTGAAAAAGCCATAAAAATCATTTGCCTCAATCTCACTTAACCATCACAATTAGAACATCACAAGTGAGGTTGGGAAGATAATGATTGTTCTAACACAAGGTTTTGTTGGTTAAGGTTTGGTGTATGCAAAGTGCTTATAGTCTACGGAATTCGACCGAGTCATGTGTGAACGCCCGTGATTTGCATGGTTGGGCGTAGGGGTACCTAGCTGCTCATCATTGGTGCCGTTGCTGAGACTGTTAGTCTTACATGCACCATTTACCCTAGCAAAATTATCATTCACGTCATTGGAATGGACCCAGGATAGTAAAATCTATGCATGCTAGGCGAACTAAGTAAAAAGTAAGGTACACCAATTAGTGGATCATCTAATATCCAACATGTCTTCTTCTAACAGGTGAGATGGATCTAACCCACTGGTGCCACAAGAATGTTGGGTGGTATACATGCATCCAAATGAATATGTTCCTAACTTCACCTTCATCCTATATTAGGATGAACATCTGCATTGGTGGGACATGGAAGGCAACATCACACTACCACCTGACCGATCGGCTCCTAGAATGCTATTTCACAATCTTGCCAGATTAAGCATCCAAGACCATGGTGTGGAGTACGTCATGGAGGACCATGACTACCGAGACTATTGTCCCACTGAGGCCCAATGGGTATGAGACTAGTAGAAGGCAGAACGGTATGAACACATGAAGGGGAAATAGTTTAGTAACCCCTTATTTTTACAAGGGCTGCAGGATGATGGGAAACCAGTCTTTCACGATTCCCATTCGGCCGAACTTCCTATGGGGCATCAGGTCATTCAATCCATCATCCAGAACAAGCAATCAAGTGACCGAGATCCCCAAGAGGATGGAGGGTCACGTAGGAGAGGTCACGGTATAGGCAAAGATGGGAAGGAGGATTGAGGCCATCATTAGAGTAGAGGGGGAGATCGACATTAGGGTGGTGGCGATTCCTCTCCCTCCTCTCCATCTTCTCACTCCCCTCTACCTTCATCCAGTTTATACTCTGATCATAACTATGGTAGAAAGGAGCGAGGTGATGGTGGTCGTAAGGACCGAAGGGAACGTCATGAGGAAGCATGTGACTAATTGCACGAAGCTCACCATCATGAAAGGAGAGGCAGCCGAAATCATCATAGACATCATGGTCCTCAGTAGGACTATGACTTGGATGAACCATTTTTGGCTACTTGAAGCATGCTTCATATCGCTGAGGTAGTTCAGATACCCAACAAGCACTTGAAGGATAGCTAGATCAAGCGCATCAACATGAAACAACATCCCCATATTTGAAGGGGGATACAATTGTGATCCGTAAACTCACCTGCAAGTGTTTCATGATGCTTGCATCCTACAGAACTTTGACAATGATTGGAAAAAGCTTAAGCTGTTCCTTCACATACTCATCAAAGAAGTAGAAAGTTGGTACTCGTCTTTGGAACCAGAATCAATTATGAGATGGAGTACGATGCTGGAGATCTTCAACGACAAGTATCAAACCTACTCTAGAGTGGCGAATCTGAGACGTCAAATCCAAGGCTAGAAGAAAGGTAGTCATGAACCCTTGGATGCAGCCATGAGTAGATACTATCCATTATTACATCGATGCCTTGGTCATGGATACTCTCAGTGGGCACAGCTTTGCCATATCATTGATGGGATCCACTTTGAAACTAGAAAGACCCTTGGCATGTACGCCCAGGGATGACTATCAGAACTAAGGGCCCATCAACTACAGTGCCTAATTAAGCAAGTGGCTAAAGAAGAGGGGAAACTTAGAAAGAAGGAGAGTGCAAAGGAGTTTTATTGGGATCCCTCCATCAGAAAAAGGGAGGTCTGATTTTGTGAAGATGAGGAGAAATCACCACTGGATGTAGCGATGAACTAAAAAACCTTGCCTCTATAGAAATTTGCCTCTGAAATCTTGGCAAAGGTTGACAAGATGTGGGACTCTTTGAATGAAAAATTCCAAAGTGTTTTGAAGATTGCAAAGGAGTCGAAAGAGCAAGGTAATGATCATGATTGGCGTAGGAAGAAGGAAACTGAACGTGCCCACCATAAAGGTAAGGGAAAAGTTGCTATAGCTGAATAGGTTGCAAACTCTGACATAGAGGAGGATGATGAATGTGACATATGCTAGTACAAACATCCTAAGGGGTTTTGTCCCATGGTGTCACATCTACAAGAGTCTAGGGTGTATGCGTTGAATCCTCGTTTGGCAAAGAGGCAAACACCCTGAAGTTTGCCTTACCCATAAGGCAATCCCAGGTAGTTCCACCAATAGTAAGGATATTATCTAAGTGGAGTGCCATTGCAACCTTATAAATACTTTTAGCAATGGCAGCACCCACAAGCGTGGGGGATGCCACCTCCAAGGTAGCAATACTCGTACCGACAACCAGATCCCTATGGGTACTATGTTCAACAACCAGTCTATCCACGGGACTCTTATAATCATGCAACCTTTCAGAATTACTACCACCCCTTAGAATAATTTGAAACATAATCTCCATCACCTAGGGGAGAGGGCCCACATCTTTACTATCCTCCATCACCTTCTCCTACCATCCCTACTCAGCAACACCCCACTCAGTTACCACATGCTCCACCTATGCAAGGGGAAATCCCACCACAGCCATAGCAACACCACACTAGGAGGGTTGTCAACCTACAATCATCTCCTCAATTGAGTGGACCAGAAGTGAAGCCATGGAAACGTCCCTTTTTCTAGCCCAATAACCTAAACATACCCTCACCCACACCTGTGGCTAGTGCCTTTGAACCTCAAATTGCCTCCATTTTTCCACCTCTCGAGTAGCCTTCAAACCAAATGCCCTCCAATGTACAAAAGATCATGCTCACACACAATGATCGATTGGATAAAGGTAAGTCATCTTCCCTGAAAATTGACTAATCCAGGAAGCCCCATCATCTATCTTCAGATGGCAGGAAATGAGCCATGTAAAGTTCTTCTGGATTCGGGGTTAGGAGTCATTTTGATTTCACATGATATGTACAAGAATTGGAACCTGCCCCCATTAAAGAAGAGCAAATTTTGACTCGAGTTGGCAAACCAATCCATTACTATTCCATTGGAATTGGTGGAAGACATTGTGACCACCTTTTGTAGGTGGTCCTATCTTGTTGATTTCCTTGTCATCCATGTGGAGAATTGCAAGGAGAACTTTCCAATCATAATGGGAAGAGCCTGGCTAAGCATGGTGGATGCAAGACTAGGACTTCGAGATCTTTCTCTTGCAATTTCAAAGAAAAATCCTTTTGGAAAGATCGAGAAGAAGCGTGTTCCATGCATCGCGTACAGTGACTCTGTGTGCAACTGTGTGTAGTAGCTGTGGTCCACTAAGCAGACATCTATTCAAGCATGTAGTCTATGTACCAAGGAATCGTAAGTTCAATAATGCTTGTATGCAGCAGCCACAACTCAAGAAGGCACCCAGTGGCTGACCATTGATCCTGCTAGTAGTACTCTATGCATGGAACCATCTGAGGGGCTTGTATGTGCCTACATAGAAAGCATGGATCAATTGGAAGAGGTTCATCAACAAATATCCACTGTTGATGACCATGATGATGCTTTTGGAAAGTTGCAAATCCCTGAAATTTTCAAACAAGAGCCCTTGGAACTCAAACCCTTACTGGTCCACCTAGAATATGCATTTTTACAGAATGGGAAACCGGTGATTATTAGTGCCACCCTTGCTCTTAAATAAAAGATAAAGTTGCTGAAGATGGTGAACAAATGAGAAGCTACTTTTACGTGGTCATATCTAGAATTAATAGGAGTGGATCCCAGGAATTGCCAACATCAGATTTATATCGATCCCTCTATGAAGCCACAAAGACAACCACAAAGAAAATTGAACCCCAAATTGAAGTAGGTTGTCAAAGATGAAATTGAGCAATTGCTAAAAGTGGGGTTCATCTACTCTATTACTGATAGCGAATGGGTCAGTCCACTCATTATTGTGCCAAAAAAGGATGGCAAATGGATGGTCTATATAGATTTTCAATTGCTCAACATGGCTACCTTCAAAGATCACTTCCCACTTCCATTTGTTGACCAAGTGTTGGATACCATTGTGGGGCATCGTTATTATAGCTCTTTGGATGGTTATAGTGGCTATAACCAAATCCAAATTGCGCTAGAAGACTAGGTCAAGACAACCTTCACAAGTTGCTCGGGGACTTTCGCATACAAAAAGATACCTTTTGGCATGTAATGCTCCTGCCACTTTCCAACGCCTTGTCCTTAGCATGTTCCAGTAGCAAATTGGCAATGGGATAGAAGTCTTCATGGATGAATTCTCTACCTATGGGGCCACATTTGATCAAGCCTTGGACTGCCTTGAGCAAGTTTTGAAAATATGTGTGGACACTAATCTACGGCTCAACTAGTAGAAAAGACACTTAATGGTCCAAGAGGGCATTGTGCTAGGGCACCGTATTTTACAAATAGGGACTAGCATGGATCCTGAAAAAATCAGGGTCATCCAAGGAATTGCCAAGCAACCAAGCACTATAAAAGATGTTTAGTCATTCCTTGGCCACATTGGTTACTACTAGCACTTCATCGAAAATTTCTTGAAAATCATCAAGCTATTGGTGGAACTCACGAAGAAAGATGCTCTGTTCATCTGGACTAGGGAATGTGAATCCGCATTCCAAATGTTTAAATAGAAACTTGTAGAGACTCCAGTTCTATAGGCACTAGATTGGTTCAGATGCTTCCACATCATGATGGATGTGTCGAACTATGCATTGGGAGCCGTGCTTACACAGTGTGATGATAAAAAACACCCATACTATATTCATTGTGCAAGCTGTAGCATTGTGGATGCTCAGCTTAACTACACCACCATCGAAAAGGAGTTGATGACGGTGGTGTTGGCCTTCGAAAAATTCCAACACTATGTGCTCGGGCACAAGGTGTTCATGCATACCGACCATAGTGCCATCCGGTTCTTGATGAACAAACTAACAGTGAGCCCCTGTATCATATGGTGGCTAGTGATTCTTCAAGAATTTGACCTCACTATGGTAGATTGGAAGCGAACCGAGAATGTGGTTGCTGACCACTTGTCTTAGTTATAATGGGATAACACAGAAGAGGAGGAACCACTCTTCGACCAATTTTTAGATGAACTTCTCTTCGCTGAAGCAGTCAATATGCAAGTGCCTAAAGAATCACCTTGGTTCAGCCACATCCTCACCTATCTCACAACCCAGGAATTGCCAAAGGAGTGGGACCATCGGTAGAAATAATAGTTTCTCCATAAGGCTAAGTGCTTCATGGAAATCAATGGCCACCTTTATAAGGTGTGCACAGATGGCCTAGTTCGATGGTGTGTCCTTGATGATGATAAACTGCGCATCCTCCAAGATGCTCACGAGGGCCCTTATGGGGGCCACTATGCTAGATGATGCACAATGGTTCGCCTACTCCTGTGAATGATGTCAGAGAGATGGTGGGATGACTACACGATTGGGGGTACCTCAATAGTTGATCCAACCATTAGAGCCCTTTGACATCTAGGGCATCGACTTCATGGTTCCCATTACACCCCTGTATAATGGGGAGGCATATATCATCATTGTTATGGACTACTACACAAAGTGGGTAGAGGCAGTAGCCATCGTTGATTGTTCCTCAAACATCGTCGCACAATTTGTCCAACAGCAAATCATCAACAGGTTTGGAGTGCCACGTGCACTCATCTTAGATAATGGAACACATTTCACGGGAGTCATTTTTCATAAACTCATGCAACACTTGGGGGTTACCCATAAATTTACAACACCTTATCACCCCCAAGCCAATGGGTAGGTTGAAGTCGCCAATAGGGAGATCACCAAAATCCTCACTCAAACCATCAGTAAATATAGGAGGGACTGGAGCACCAAACTTAACGATGCCCTGTGGGCCTATCGCTCCACTTGGAAACTTCCTATAGGTTACTCTCCCTATGAGTTAGTGTACGCTAAGCTACTGAAACTCCCAATCCAGGTAGAACTCTAGACACTATCCACAACCAGTGGCTTAGGTCTTGACCTACCACTAGCACAATGCGAATGACTTATCAACCTAAGTGTGCTAGATGAGAATTGATTAGTGGCCTTGTATTCAAATGAGATCCAAAAGGCCTACAATAAAAAATGTCATGATCTTAGGATTCGGAAGGTAACATTTAGATGTGGAGATAAGGTACTTTACTAGAACCCCACACATGTACCACAACTGACGAAGTTTCAAACACTATGGGAGGGACCTTACATTATCTCTGAAACCTTCCCATCTGGGGCCTTGCTTATACACAAACCTGAGGATCCCACCAGAACGCAGTTGGTCAATCGGTAACAATTAAAATCTTTCCGTGAAGTCCACCTAACTAGTGTTATCGCCTCATTGTCATCAGGACAACCTCGTTTCATTTTTCACATCTCCTCCTTTTTGTCCAGTCATGGGGGAGACTATCCTCCATGCTAATCCATTCTGCCAAGCTCCCCATTGTTTTTGGAATTTCTTGTTTTACACCTTTATGTTTTTCAACATCGTTCATACGTTTGCCAATTCTTACTAACTTTTTCTTTCTTTAATTACTTTTCCATTTCTTTGTTGATTATTTATGCATGTGTGTGTGTGTGTGTGTTTAATTTTCAATTGGTTACTAATAAGTCATTTTATTGCTATTAGGTTTGGCGTGGATGGTTTTCATTGCAATGGATCACATGAAATCGTCCACCTAGTTTATCTCGCTCTCGCCCTCACATTTTTGTTTTTGGAATTTACATCTATTTTCATCTCATAAAATTGCCAGTGAGTCCACATCATCCACCCATTCACCCACTCCATGGTTTTTCTTCCTTTGGAAACATGCAACCTCTTCACTTAAAAACATTTTAATTAATGTGTGACTTGTGTAGCTCCCAGACTCAAGGATGACCCAATGGTTTGAATTGGGTGTGAATTCAAGGGGAATGCAACATTCGTTGTCCTTTTTTATTCCCTAGGTTACCGGTGTGTCCTTATGGATTTCTTACCACTCCACGTTCTTCTTTACAAGGAAGCTTCTAGGCAATTCAACCTTGCATAGTGTGGTCCTCATCACAAAAATTTTTAAAAAAAAACAAACATGAGGATTGAAAGCACACCCCTTGGTCGAATGCATGCAACCAAGCATGGGTCTTTGCATGGTATGATTCCCATGAACTAACAAGAAAAATAAAAATAAAATCCTAACTATGTGGGAATTCAAAGCACACCCCTTTGAATGCCTCTCACGGGCCATGAAAACTAGTTATGGGACTCACTCCGTCCCCTCTAACTTAGTTCCATTTTACTTCCTTCCTCTCATGCCTATTGGAGTGTTGGTTCTCTATGGGTGCATTCTGGTATACTTGGAGGGTGGAAGGATCTTTACATGTTGCTGTGATGTCACTGGATGTGGTTGGTTTTGGGTTTGATCTCAAGCCAGGTCTGACCAGGTCACTTAACCACAAACTTCACATAGGGTTTCATGTGACTGATGATCGGAATTTGAATTCTCTCACCTTTCTCTTCACCCATTTCTCTCCATGACTCACCTCATTGCTTGTTTTATGTTTTGAAAGGTTGTCGTGATTTCCATTAACTTCTCATGCCTTGTCAGGTTCTCATGGATGGGAGTATTAACTTACGATCACCATTTCTTGGCCCTGGGGCCGACGAACTCCGGTGTTGAGGATATGCAAGGGCTATTGAGGCTACCACCTACTATGGGGAGGACCCACTTGCATAATCCTAGTCCCGTTTGTTAGCACTCCCATCCTTTTGATTTAATTGGTTGATTGTTTTCATGATACCCATTGCTCGATTTCTTCTCCACGGAGTTCTTTTCCCCATGTTCTCCTACCTTTGACTCTTTTTCTAGCCCAGTTTACCTTCCTCTTGTCCTTAGCCGCATTCCCTATTTCTCACACTCTTCAACCACCCCAATTTGGCATTTTAAATTCATTCTTTTTGGATTTTTTCTGGCTGGTCAATGGGTATAACCCCCTGCATATACGGGCCTTGTATACGTGGCTTCGTCGATGTAGCGCTCCACCCCTATATATATGCCCATTGTGCCTTACACTTTTTTCATCTTGCATAGAAATAGGGGGGAGATTTTGCCATTTTTCTACCTCACTTCTTGTTGGCAACCGTTTGGGACGCGACCACCAATGAGTGTCCTCGAATAGGATTTAGGTGCCTGCTGGTCTCTAGCAACACCAAGGCCTAGATACCTCCAAATAAACTCAATAGTTAATGTGAGTATGTGTGTGTGCTATTGCGGCATGCAGTTGTGAAAAATGAAACGATTGCATTATGTGTAAACTATAGATGACTTATCTTAAAGAGATTTAGCCAACTTTGCCAAGTACTGTGAGTTGTTGAGAGTTCCTATTTTGTTCAACTACCTAGTCTACGTAGTCCTTATAATACCTACTTGTAACAAATAAAATTTTGCGAAAACATT
>MNCI01016981.1:95524-131899 GCA_015680685.1 Gnetum montanum | reverse complement strand
CCTATTAGAAATTAATTCATTAATTAATTAATTGATTAAGACTTCGCACCTCCTAAGGGAAGAAATCAAAACAATAGTTTAAACTCCAACTTATCCCTTATTGTTTTTGGTTCTAACCCATCAACTAATACTCCGGGGAATTTAATGGGATGCACGTGCCAGCATCATAACGTAGTCAAATTGAGAAGGTGTATAAGGGCCCTTTTGAGCAGCTTGTGCATAATCTAATTAGTGGTTCTGTTTGATTGTAGATGGCATTGAAACCAAGGCATCCAAGGGGAGAAGGACCATCACAGCCTAAGGACAAGCATCCACGAACGGGAAGGGGACAAGGTGTGCAACACCCAGAGCATGTGGAGGGCTCTCATGCAACTGTTCCCCTCAGCGAAGGACCTAATGTGGAATCTGTCCATTAGATTCCCAAAGAGGAGATTCCTAGCAAGCAATCACAAGGGGATGAAACTCCAGGGATAGCGCCATGGCTTGAGGTCACCCTGACCCAAGCATGTCTTGATGCTATCAAGCTACGGGAAGTGCAAAAAATGGTCCTACAAGAGTTAAACTTTGGACCATTTTTCAAGAATTCACCAAAATATGTGAACATTTAATTGCAAAATTATCCTATGTGGCTAATCATTACAACTAGTGGTGAATGGTACTTATGAGAGACCTATTTCTTCTTGACAAATCGGCAATTGGGGTCTAGAGTAAGAATTAAGGACATCTATGTCTCTTACTTTATGAAAGCAATTGTGCAAGCTTTGGGGTTGCCAGAAATCGAAGCAGATGTGGCAGAGATCCCGAAACAAGCTGACCTTGAGGTAAAAGGGGAGTGGATCAGGTGGTGCTATGGGATGGATCACAAAGAGTTCAGCACTTTGACCACCATGAAGAGAGTGTATTCAAAAATTGCATCTTACCACTTGAATCCAATGATGAGACTCAACAAAATCATTGCTTTCTTCGCTTATGCATGTGTCACCTTAAGTGGAAAATTCCCAATGAGCCTTCCATAATTACTATTCTTGGAAATTGAAAAATGGTTCGCTGAAAGTGAACATGGAAGGTGGGCTCTCCCCTTTTCTTGCCTAATCAGAAAGTTATGCAAATGGGCAGGGATAGCACGGTATGCCAACGATACACTCCGACATGCCCCGATTGCTGCATGGTGGGAAATGATGAAGGACAAGACTCCGACCACCACACAAATCGAGGAAGAGCAACAACCACCTCCACCACCTACACAAATAACAAGGTCAGGTTTGCAAACCATTGCAGAGCACATACATAAAATCTAGTAATCGCTCTTGAGCCAACAAGAGCAATTTGGAAGGACAGGTGGAGGAGAAGACCCTTTGGTCTATTACCCTGCAATGAGCCATTTGGAGCAAGTGGCTCTATCCATAAGTCTGCTAGAAAGAGTAGGGCCAATGTTCTCTATTGCCTAAATGCAGGTACCCACAAGAACTGATCCTAGTTTCTGGGAGGTAATGGTATCCATGCAATAGTTATTTCCTAAAATTTTAGGAAATGCTACTACTTTCTTAGTACGCTTGGAAGATGGTGAGGGGGTGACAGTCTTGGTGATGCAGCACCAAGGATAGGAGGTTACAGCCAAAGTTGTTGCTGATAAGATTGCTACAGTTCTCAATGCACTGGCAGCAGTTGTACTAGACGTACATGGACTCAAAGATGTACAGGCATCCACCAAGACTTCATGTAGTAGGATTGATGTAGCCCAACATGAAGAATTGTTGGATCGACTAGTTGGAATCAAGCAATCACTTCCAGATGTCTTCAACCTTTCGGACAACATCACTACAACCTAGTCAAAGCTACTCTTGGTAAGGGGTGAGAGCCTCATCTTGAAAGGGAAACTTGAAGCTACTCAAGCTAATTGTCAATGGTTGGCAATAGAAGTTGCTCAATTAAGAACCCAAGTTGTCGATCCAGATCTCCTCAACTGTGAGCTCACCAGAGATGAAGCTTTTTAACAACTTTAGGTTAAACTTCAGATAGTTGAGGATGAGCGAGAGTCAACAATCCTTGATAAGTCCTTGGTAGATGCTCATGCATATCATTTAAACAAGGACTTGATAGAGGTTCGCCAGGAGAACGTTAGGTTGACCATGAAAGTTCATCGCCTGCGTAATGTTGGTGCTAAAAAATGAACACATGAAAGACTTTATTCACCAACAGCAGGAGGAGCTAGCCAGGGTGAATGCTGATGTGAGGAGGTTGGCTGCTGAGAATCAAAATCTATCTATGGAGGAGGTTCGAACCTTGTGACAAAAATTGGCCATCGAAATCACCGCTTGGAAGAACAAAGCCCTTAAATTTGAAAAATTTAAGAATCATTACAGGGACCAAGTGGGGTTGCAAAAGGAAGTGAACGAGAAACAGATTCAAGTCACAAAGGCTAAGATGAACCAAGCACTCTAGCAGCTTTGAGAAAGAGATGAGGTATGGCAACCTATCTTTGATGGGTTGAATGTCTACAACTAGGTTGAGATCTCCTCAAGGAACTGTAGATTGAAGAAATGATAGAATACATGGAGTTGACCAACCTTCGCTATACAAATCTGGCTATGCTAACAGCTGGGAGACTACGGTCTGAACTAGAGAAGCAAGTGGCCACCTCGTGTTCTTTATACGAGGGTGAGTTCCAAGTGCATAAGGCAATAAAACAAAAATTAGAAATAGCAAATGCGGAACTCAAGGTTCTCCGCACGTGTTTTGAAGGACAACGTGTGGTCACGAAGAACTTGGCCCATCGAATGAATGACTACTAGTAGCTGCAGACATTAATTTGAGTGTTCAACATTGAGCAAAAATAGTTTGCAGCCTGGTTTGTCAATTTGAAAGAGCTCTTCCTTGTGCTGTCGTGCCCTTAGAAGGTTCTAGTCCTAGCACACATTGGTGAAGCTACTTGGACAATGAATGATGCCAAAAGCAAGGAGAAAAAAATGAGGGCCCTCTTGAAGGATTTTCCTTTGCCTTTAGAGGTTGCAGTTGCTGCGGGGTGACCATTGTTCATGCCATCGCTGCCACGTGGGCCAAAGGCTGGTGAAGGTTCATTAGAACCACTGCCCCTAGGGATGGTGCGATCTTCTCCAGCAATTTTTGCATCTTTTAAGATGGTAGAGAATCTAAGATCGTCAGGGTGTTCAATTTTGTCTCTAAACACCACAATTTTGTAATTTTTCCTTCTCTGTACACTCAGGCACTTGATGCATCAGTAAAATTGGTGTTGTGTCATGTGTGTCAAGTCATGTGTGTTGTAATAAAAAGTTCATACCTTCCAAATTGTAAAGAAACTCAAGGATGAATTTTTACTCAGTCATGGGGGTATGATGAAGTGCTAAATAGTTGATGCATTGACTAGGCCATGTATACGGAACCTTGTATATGCGGTCGCGCCAACACAGCCCTGTCGATGCATCCCTTCATGCGTCGATGTGGCCTCATTTATGCAGAGGTTGTTTTAGCCTATAAATAAGTGGGCTCCCGCCACACTTAGGTACCTTTTTGGCAGTTGTAGCGAAGATCTTGTAGTTTGTTTCTGTGAGAGTTAGAATATTTTCCAAGTGCCCATAGTAGGTGTAAGAAAGATGTCTGGCTCTTTATTCAAGCGCTGATGTACCTAAGCCCATTGGCGTGAACAACAATAAAGATGAGCTTTTCAAGCATTCCTTGTAGTAATTGGACTTAGTGATTTGATGCATCTAATAGTTTAATATTTCTATGCTTTAATAATTTCTTAAGTTTTCATTGTTATTATTTTAATCACTATCGCTCTTTTATAGTTTGTAGGAACCATAAGTGTGACCATCTCAAATGTAAACCCTACACTTGGCAACCCAGTGACTCTTAACGTCTGGTAACCTAGTAGTGGTTAGGAGATGCTCAGGATGTGCACAGAAGATGGGATCAAATACTTATGCTAGGAAGAGTTAAGATATAGATTAGGATAATTATAGATTAAGTAATGTTCCATTCCTTCCTTTCCATTCCAAGAATTAGACACTAAAAGATAAAGTGAAAAAGCCATAAAAATCATTTGCCTCAATAACACTTAACCATCGCAATCAGAACATCACAAGTGAGGTTGGGAAGACAATGACCATTCTAACACAAGGTTTTTCTGGTTAGGGTCTGGTGTATGCAAAGTGCTTATAGTCTACAGAATTCGATCGAGTCACGTGTGAACGCCTGTGATTCGCATGGTTGGATCTAGGGGTACCTAGCTGCTCATCACACCATGAAAAGACATGCTTCTTGTTTATTGGTTGATGATAGGAGTGATGATACATTTTATGAGGAGTCATAGGTCCCAAGAAAAAAATCAAGAAGAGAACTCACAAATCCCCTTGAGATCACACCCTTTACCATTCCCACTTGGTCTTTTCCTCTTTCTTCAAGGCACAATGATCATAAATTAATTTTAGTTTTATGTGAAAAGAACCATATTACTTTCATGATAAAGACCTCTCATTTATAAAACTAGAGAGATGGATGATGTGGTCTAACTACTTCACACAATTATTTACCTAATCATCTTGATAGCATAGGTGATGAGTGTCGAGGTACTCCTATGCCCAACCATATGAATCATGGGCGTTCACGCACAACTCGGTAGAATTCCGCAAACTGCAAGGACTTGCATACACCGAACTCTAGCCAGAATAACCTTAGTTAGAATGGTCATTATCTTCCCAACCTCACTTGTGATACTCTAAAGCAATGGTTAAGTGAGATTGAGGCAAATGATTTTTTATTGGTTTTCTTTTTATCTTTTAAAGTCTAATTCTTTAATTGTAGGAATTGGAAATTTGTGTAAATTATAATTGTTCTACTCTATCGCTTAACTCTCCTTAGCATAAGCAATTGATCCCAACTTTCATGCACATCCTGAGCATACCCTAGCCACTGCTGGGTTACCAAACATTAAGCGTCACTAGGTTACCAAGTGTTTGTTATATGTTTAAGATGGTCATGCCTATGGTTCTCATAAAATATGAAAGGACAATAACAGTAAAGTGATAATAATAAAAGCTTCTAAAATTATTAAAGCATTGAAATATTAAACTATTAAAATGCTTAAGTGATTAAATCCAAATGCTGCAAGGAATGCTCAAAAAGCTTATCTTTATTATCGGTCATGCTAGTGGGCTCAGGTACATTAGCGCTCGAATAAAAAGCCATTCTCACACTTGTTGCAGGCACTTGGAAAATATTCTAACTCTTACATGAACAAACTGCAAGATTTTGACTACAACTACTCCAAAAGATGCCATAAATTCTACGGGTGCACGCATATTTATAGCAAGAGACAGACTCTGTGTTAACAGGGTTGCATTAATGCATGGATGGATATGTTGATAGGGTCACGCCAACCTGGCCACATCAATGAGACTCCATTAATGTGGCCCAGTCGATGTATCAACTGAACACTTCATCAATAGGACAAAGACCCAACACATGGTGTAAACTTTTGCATCATGATTGACAATATTATTAACAGTAACATAGTAGACATTCATAAAACATAAAGGAAAGGAGTCAAGAAAAGAGAAAATTATAAAGAAAAGAAAAATAATAGGAAGCAAAAAACATATTAAGAATTAATATTTTTTTGAAGAAATAGGAAAATGATAAAAAAATGTAAAATAAAAAAGTGAAAATTCACTTACTAGTTCTTGATGCAAGATGGGGCATCTCCCCCATGACCAAACTCATGGGCAAGTATTCGAAAAATGGATCACACATTCCCTTGGTTATATACCATAAGTTTTTTATTTATCATATTTAATGATTTAAGTTTTTACTTGGTAGCACAATTAACATTGATGATAATCATGTTTTGATCATTTGGAGATATATCTTTAGTTGGACTAGAAAGTGTCTTCTTTTTAGGTGGTCTAGACATGTTTATTTGTTTATTTTCTATTTTAGTTCATGTGTCTTCTTGTTTAACATCTTCTTTTGGTGTATAGTTATAGTGTAAGATGTTCTTCTCTAAGTTTTTTGTTTGGTTCATTTTCTTAGAACAATAAGTTATAAGTGGGTTTGATGTACCATGCATCTTTGGAATGGTTTGGTATTTTGATTCTTGAGCCACTAGGTGTCTTTTGGTTTAGTGGCTACTATGTAGAATTGGTTTTGCGCACACACTTGTTCCTTAAGTTTGTCATGGGTTCTTATAGAAATCATGTTAATACTTTGAACCTTCAGCCCACAACTACATCCTTTATTATTATTAGTAATGCATGGAATTTTCTATCTCTTCATAGTGATAGGTTCATCTTTTATGCTTTGTGTTGTAGTGGTAATGGTTGTTCACTTTTGTGTAGGATTAGGAGACATTATTTTTTTTGAGGAAGGGGGTTGCACCAAGTTGTCTTTGTGCTAGTTCTAATGAGCTAGTAGGTCTACTAGTTTTATTCACATGTGTGGAAACTATCTTAAAGAAAGGATGTTTTTGAGAATTTTTCTTAAATCTAATAACATTATCATTTACTTTTATGTTCACAACAGAAGTGGTGGTTGCATTCTTCTATTGAGGTTGTGCTATTAATTATTCCTACATTGTTGGTGGTGACATATGTTGGAGGGAAGTAGGAGACTATTGAGAATGTAATAGAGGATAAGAGGTACAAGATGGTGATCCCATAGGAGATGTTGCAAGTTGATGGTATTTAGAAGAGTGGTAGGAGTAATTTGAGAAATGGGAAGTAAAACCACTTGGAGAAATAGGTTGTTGAACATAGTATCCATAAGAGTTTGGCTGGTGATAAGGGTATTACTGATTTGTTGATGGCATCCCCCATGATCGTGGGTTTTGTCATTGTGGTTGATAGTAGTCTTGAGGTTGATAAGAAGTCCCACTAGGATAGTATTATTGGTTGTAGGTATTCTCCTAGGCATTATTAGTCTTGAGGTTTTCTATAATTACCTTATGGGTAAGGTATTCTCCTAGGCATTTACTTTTCTATGAACTTAGGATTCAAAGAAAAAGCCCTATAATCTTGTAAATGTAACATAGCTGGGCAATAGCCCTTTAGATGTTCATATTGATAGATGTCACATCCATCATTCTCTTCTATATCTGAGTTTGAAATTCTTCTGTTACAACTATTTTTCCTTTTTGCTGATAACTATCCTTACTTATTTTCTTGTTCTTTTTATTCTTCTTGTCTTGATTATTGTATTCTAATTCCTATACCTTTTCCTCTATGATTTTCAAGTTCGTTGTAACTTTTTTCTTCCATCAATTCCCATATCTTATCTACCCTTACTTCAATCTCAGCAATAGACTTTTGTATTATCAATGTTTTTTATGAAATCAACTCATAAAAAATTGTCTCTTTTTCTTGATCATAAATATGGACCTCCATTTTATGAAAAGTTGGATCTCAATTATATTCTTGTACATTCTTTCTTTTACATAGCTCTCCTTCTTCTTTTGCCACTTGTTTAACTAGCCTTTGTCTCTGATGGACTCTCAGTTTTGATAGTCATCCTTGGGCATAGATTCCAAGGGTCTTCCTCATGTTGTTATGAAGTCCATCTATGATGTGGAGAGGCTACTCCTTTTGAGAAAAACCATGGCTTAGACATCTATATAGTAGAGAATAGTATCTATCTAAGGCTACATCCAAGGATTCATGGTTATCTTGCTTCCACCCTTGGATTTGTTTTTTTAGATTTGACACTCTTTTATAGGTTTGCTATTTTTCGTTAATGAGCTCAAGCATTGTGGTCCACTAGTGGATTAAATTTGGTTCCATAGATCTATACCAACTTTCAGCTTCCTCTGTTAGTGTCTTAGGAAAAAGCTTAAGCTTTTGTCACTTACTTTCAATATTTTGCAAGGCACAAGCATCATGAAAGGCTTGTAAATGATTTTGTGGATCAGAATTATAGCATTTCTCAAATTTAGGAATGTTATTCATATCAAGCCTTTTGATGTGACTTTCCCTTTGATGCTTGTGGGGTATTTGAACTGCCTCTATGATTTGTATCATGATTTTGGTAGCCAACAAAGATTTATCATCATCAGACATATCCTAATGATAATCTCTATTTCTGTTTATTTGATTATGATGATCTTGTCTACACTCACTTTGATATCTTTCATCTTACCTTTGATTTCTATTTCTATATTTATCTTAACCCCTTAGTGTATCTCTATCTCTATACCTACGTTCATCTTCGTTAGAACTAGATGTTAAAGATGGTGAACTGGGGAGAATCACTATGGCTCCTATATCTCCTCCTATGGTCCCTTGATTTATCTCTTCTAGGTTTGGAGCAGGTTCTAGTCATTGAGGCCCTCTTTATTCTAGGATTTGTTCCATTCTTTCTAGGGTTATTTTCATAAGTTAAATGCAGTATTTGAATATAGCAAGGGTCAAAATGAGTATATGAGACCCCTAATTATAGTGGTTCACTCCAATTCTTTTCAATATACATCCTATCATTACTATTATTGGTGTTCTCATCCTATGATGGATGATAGGCCCTATGTGAAGGAGACATGTTTTTATATGATAATGTGTATGTGACTTAAAATATTAATACCTTCAAAAAAAAAAAACAAATCATTAATGCTTTTACAGTGATCATTTGTAATATAACTAACCTAGATAACTAGCACCATCCCTAGTAAAGGTGCTAATGATTAGCAGCGAGTACCCCCTATGCCCAACCATATGAATCAAAAGCGTTCACATGCAATTTGGTTGAATTTTGTGGATAGGACTAGTGTGGCATCTAGATTGTTAAGCATTCATTATAGGTTGCTATCTTCTCACTTAGACTAGTGGTAGATTTATGATGTATGGTTTAGTCCAAAGTGAGACATATGATTATGATGTTGTTGGGGCCTTAACTTAACCTTAACTTAACCTTAACAATAACATACCAATTAATTATTTAATCTAATTAATAACAAGAGGATAAATTTTAAGCTAGCCTAAGGATGATGAGTGTCTATTCCTAGCTTGCCATATATGTCCTAAACTCACATACCAACTACTGGGATTACCAAATATTATACTACTGGGAAAACCAAGCAATAATGCTATTGGAATTACTACGCGAATATATGTTTATGCTTAAAACTAGTTGCGCTCATTCTATAAATTGATTAACATACATGGAAATATAAATATTAACTAATTACATGGAAAATAAATTGCATTGAAAGTAAATATATTCTAAGTCAAAGTGCTACAATGAATATAAATCAATGTTGATCTTTTGCCATTCATGGAATGTGTCTAGGCACAATGCCAGTCGAATAAGACTCTATACAATTGACTCAAATTGACACTATGGGCACTCATTGACTATTTGCTAAGATTATAAAATAAAACTATAAGAGTTCAGCTACACTATTGACCAAATGGTTCTAAATACATAGTGGGTGCTCACATAGTTATAGGCAAATATAGGCATTGTGTTGATGGGGATGCATTAATGCATTTAGTTGCATCGATGAGGATGGTTCGATGAGGATGCATCGATGGGAATGCATTGAGAAGGATGCATCAATGCATCTAAGTTGTGTTGACATCAACATGTCCTCATCCACACACATGTGTTGATGCATCTAAGATGCATTGATGGGGATGTGTCAATGAGGCTTCATTGACGAGATGCACCCATGTAATCGAAATACTTTTCATATAAATTTTTAGGTTACCTCTTTAGCTATATTTGTAGATTTTAAGACTATGAAATGAGCCATCTTTGATAGGTGATCAACTACCACCAAGATTGAGTCATTTCCTTTCTTGGTTACTGGTAATTCGACAAAGAAATCCATGGTAATGTCTTTCTATTTCCATGTCGGGATTGCCAAGGTTATAATAATCCACTTAGCTTATTTTTTTTAGCCTTCGCTCTTTGGTAGGTTGGGAAATTTTTAACATAAATGGATACATCGTTCATTATTCTAGGTCAGAAATAAAACTCATGTATCATCACCTAGGTTTTAGCATATCTAAGATGTCCAGCGTATAGCACTTTATGAGCTTCAAGCAATAATTTAAGTCTTTAATTTTCTTCTGGTATACATATCATCTATTCCTTTAGTAGTAGACCATTTAAGGAAAGATAGTAATGAGGCTCAGAAGAAATATTAGCTAGGATTTTCTTAAATTAAGGATCTTCTTTTGTCTATTCCTTAATCTTTTGTTCCATAGGGGTTGTTACAAGACTAATCATTAGGTTAAAATTTGACTAATGGCATTAGCCACTACATTTTATTTACTTGGAATATATTTAATCTTGAAATAATATTCAATTAATAATTCTACCCATCTTCATTGTTGCGTGTTCAAGATAGGTTGTCTCTGTAAAGATTCTAGGATTTTATGATCTATTTTTAATATAAATCTCTTTCCACAGATAATGTCTTCAAACCTTCAAAGCATGAATAATTACTAGCAATTCTAGTTCATGGATTGAGTAATTTACCTCAATTTCTCATAATTTGTGAGACTTAAAACATTTCACTTTATCTTCCTATGAAAGAACTACACTGATTCCTACTCCATAGGTATCTATAGATACTTCAAATGATATTTCTTCATTTGGAATTCCTAGGATAGGTGTTGTTATTAGCTAATCTAGGGAAAGATTCCTTGCATTTTTCATCAAATTTAAACACATGTTTTTCTTGTAAGAGGCCAATCAAAGGGACTACTAAAGTATTATCTTTAATGAAACGTCGATAAAAACCTGTTAAGCCTAGGAAACTATGAATTGCTATAGTATCTATAAGTTCTAACTAGTCATGAACTATGCTAACTTTAGCTTGGTCTACTTGTAGCCCTTTCTTAGATACAATATGGGCTAGGTATGATAATTCTTATTTGAAAAATTCACATTTGATTAATTTTGCGTTTAATTGATGTTCCTTGAGGATTTCCATTATAGTTTTTAAATGTTTAACATGTTCTTCTCTTGACTTAGAGTAAATAAGCATATCATCCATAAATACAATAATAAATTGATCAAGTTAATTTTGAAAGATATTATTCATTAATGTCATAAATTTTATTAGTGCATTGGCTAATCCAAATGACATCACTACAAACCCATACAAACTATGCCTAGTTTTGAATGTAGTTTTCTTAATGTCTTTTTCTTTAGTCCTTATTTGATGATATATTGATTTTAAATTGATCTTAGAAAAATAACATGCTCTTGTAAGTTGGTCAAATAGGTCATCAATCCTAGGGAAGGGATAGGTATTTTTAATTGTTACATTGTTTAATGCCCTATAATCAATGCATAACCTTAATGTACCATCTTTCTTTTTAATAGATAAAATTGGTGTACCTTAAGGTGAGACAACTAATTAAGTTTTTACTTCTTCTAATAAATGGTCTAACTGTACTTTTAATTCCCTTAATTCTAAGGTGGAAAATCTATAAGGGGCCTATGAAATAGGCTATATGTTAGGGAAAATTTTGATAGCATGTTCAACTGTTCTTTTTGGAGATAATTCCCTAGTTTCACCAAATACTAAAT
This sequence comes from Gnetum montanum, assembly GCA_015680685.1. Classification (NCBI taxonomy): domain Eukaryota; kingdom Viridiplantae; phylum Streptophyta; class Gnetopsida; order Gnetales; family Gnetaceae; genus Gnetum; species Gnetum montanum. The sequence goes on along the minus strand of MNCI01016981.1, from coordinate 120,355 downwards.
CCTTATATTCTTCAAGTTCTTTTGGAATCTTAATTTTATAGTATTTTTGAGGTTGAGTTACTTTTACAATTAACATAATAGCACCCTTCTTTACTAGTCTCTGAGCTTGCTTAATAGTTTTCATGTGAATTTGCTTTCCTATTCCTACTTCCCTTAGAACCTTAACTCCATTAGTAGTTGGCACTTTTAAAGCATAGGTTCCAAAATGGGCAATAATATTAAATTTTTGTAAAAATAACATTCCCAAGATTACATCAACATCTTGTATTTCAAATTGAAAGAATTCATAAAAAAATGACATGTCTTGTAGAGTAAAAGTAAAATCTCTATACTTGGTGTGCTTGCTTACTGTCATTCCATATTCAAGTTCTATTTTAACCACTTTCTTTGAAGGTAAGGTTAAATTTAATGACCTAAATAAAGTTGGTAAAATAAAATTATCACTTGCTCCACTATCAATCAACAATGTAATCTTTTCCTTTAATTAATCCTTTGAAAATCAATAAAGCAAATTGAAATTTTCTCAAACCTAACTTTGTTGATGCAACTGTAATAGTAGTTTAAGAATTTATTTTGGCCACATTTGCATTGGATTTTTTTTTCTTATTTGAATATTTCTTTATATTCTTACTCATAGTTTTGGGCAATATCACTTGAAATAATCTTCACTGCAAGCAAAACATCTAGATAGGGTTCTCTTAGTAGATGTCTCTTCTACCATTGCTTGTTGAAGGGTAGTTCATACTTTATTTGATTCCTCCTAATCCTTAGCAATTCTATATGCTTCATTGACTGTTTGGGGATTATGTGTACATGTCTAAGGATGTAGTTATGCATGGAGTCCACCAATGAAATTTGAGACTAGCTCTCCCTCATCTGAGTGGCTTACATACGAAGAGAGATCATAGAATTTCTTGTAATAATCTTTGATGGATTGTCCACATAATCTTAATGAGTCAAATCACATCTTACGCTTGAGAAAGGAATCTTGTACAGGTTTTTGTTTAAAGTCTTAACACAAGTTGAGCCAATTTGTAATCACACCTTGAGATCTTAGTCCATTCCACCATGTTGTAGCAAGTCCTCTTAGATATAAGGAGACTACTTCAAAATGTGCTTGTCTTAATAAATTTAACATATCAAAATAATTCTTAATGTTGTTAACCTAATCTACACTTGATATGGGGGTTCCATCATAATGATCCAATTTTACCTCTTTGACATGATCTTAGGTTAATGACTCTCTTGGTGAATTTTACCTATTCTAATAACCCACACGTTCAAGTTTCACTATTTGGTTGTGTGAAGGGATATCATCACCCTAATGCCCAAAATGTAGGAATTGATCTCTATAATGACCTAGGAGGAAGTTGATCTTGATTTTGTTTGCGGTGATGTTGGGATTGGTTCCTATGTGGAAATTGATTTTGATGGGGATCTCTAGGTGAATAATGATTTCAATTGGAAGGCTAGGTTAAGTGATTAGTTACCTATTTGATGAAATTAGCAAAGGAATCCATCTTTCCTTGTACTTATTACTATTTCCCTTTTGAACATTGGAACAATTTCCTAATTTCTTTAGACATGTTTTGCATATCTATCCCAAATCCATGGTTTGATTGATGGAGTTCCTCTTAGACACCTTTGATTTCATTAATCTATGGTTCAACGGCATCCATTTGGTCATTCACTTAGGACTCCATCATTCTCCAATGTATTCTCTAAGCTTTGAACATTGGTAAGTTGAAGAAACAAGGTAGGTTGATCATTCATTAGTCATTGTCACCCTTTATATGGGTTATGTAATTGTTAATTGGTTTCAAAAGAGGTTAAACTACCATGAACAAATTTTCTCCTCTTGAACTCCCAACTAACCACAAAAGCCTCCAATTATTTCATTTGTTAGGTTTTCTACAAAGCTATTGCATGTTTATGAAGCCTAGATAATGGCTTGAAAAACTAATTTTTCATCTTACATAAGCTAAATTTGGTCATTCCATTATGTCTGGAATGTTCAAATTTGTTGGAAATGGTTCTTGTATTGTTGAAAACAAACTCCAAAATCATAATTTATGGTAGTCTGAAGTTTTAAAAATTTTCATCTTTATCGAGACTTTCCAAGAGGTCACCCATCCCAAGACTACTCCAAGGCATGTGCATTTAATTAAAAAATTTTTATCCCACTTGCTACCAAGGCACGAAATGTTGTTTTGTAAAAATATTTTTACATTTTTCTATTTGAATTTTACCATCCATTATCTTGACATTTGAAATTTTCCATTAATTGATGCAAATTTTTTGGTTGACATTCTTGTTGAAATGGTAGGTCGATGGCATTGGTGGTGCCTATTGAAGCATTGTAAGAGGTTATCTTCCACGATGTCTATAGAGCTTCATGGAAGGCTACCTTGCATGGTGTTTGTAGAGCTTTGCATGAAGTTGCCTTCCATGATGTCCACGAAGCACTGTGGAACATTGCCTTCTATAGTATCTATGAAGTGCCAGGGGAGGTTAACTTCCATGGTGTTCCCAATGTTCATAGAGCTCAAGGAAGGCTATCTTCCATGGTGTTCATAGATCCACTAGTGGAGGTTTCCTTCTGTAGTGTTTGAAATGCTTGTAGAGTTTTGAGGATGGTTACCTTCCGTAGTGTTTGTAATGTTTGTAGAGTTGTGAGGGTGGTTACCTTTTGCAGTGTCCACATAGAATTGGGGGAGGCTACTTTTTACAGTGTTCATGGTATTTGCAGATGTCCAAGGAAGGCTACCTTTCGTGGTGTCTATAGAGTGTTAGGGAAGGCTACCTTCTGTGGTGTTTGCAATGTCCATGGAGTGCTAAGGGAGACTACCTTTTGCGGTGTTTGCTAAGCACTGTGGGAGGATACCTTCCATGGTGTCTATGGTGCTTGTTAGATACTATGGATTGCAAACATTTTTAGTGATCTTTTTGATGAAAACACAGGTGATGGCAGTGGTGGTGGTAGCAAGTGGCACAACGACAGCAAGTGATGGGTGAAGATGCATGGCATGGTGTGAAAGGTGAGCAAGGATTTCAATGGATATTGCCACAAGGGTTTTGGCAGTGTGGAGTAGAGGTATGACATAGCAAAAGGTAGAGGTATCACATGGTGGTAGGTGATGGATGAAGATTCACAACAGAGCAGCAAGTAGAAGATGTGCAGTAGAGTGGTAGGCGAAGGATGCGTGCAATGGTGGATGAGTTGGTAGTGACTGGAATGACCAATAGAGGTAGCACAAAGGAAGAAGAGGTAGGTAGTGATAAGGTGTTGCAGGACTAGATGGTGTAGTGCATGGTAGGCTTATGTGGTCCTTATAGGGTGGCATGGTTCTTGTAGGGATAGTGCTATCCACCATTAGGGTGGCATGTCCCTTGTAGGGTTATCCTTTCTAAATTTTATTTTCATATTTTAAGGTCAATGTTCAAACCCGCAACCCATTGTTGCTTGGGATAACACTGGTTCACTTGACCTATTAACTAGGAAATCAAGAGAAGTTGACATTAGTTAAGTGTTAATGAATAAATAATCACATGTTAACCTAAATTGTACTTATTTTTCTTGAATCAATTATGCCTTTAACCATTACTAGTATTTTTCATTTTCCTTATAAATTCATGGAAACTAGGTCTTTTCACCAAAATCAACCCATCTTGTGTAGCAAATTCTGAGAGATTTTTGCATAGCAAGTTGTGAGATGACTTCTCCAAAGCATCTTGTTGAAGCTTCTCCTACTTCTCCTACTCCCTCAGCTATCTCTACATCTATTTTTATTGATTTTCTTTAGAATAATGTAGTTGAGGCTACTAATATAGTTCATACTTTGCTAGATGTTGTTGGTTTTGAGTATCTTAGAATTTCTAGGTTATCGGAGTTGTTGGGGTTTTCCAATTTTTAACACTATTAAATGCAAGGATCTTATAAGAGGTGTGTGTAATTTTTACCATCTTTGGGAAAGTTTTGCTTCTAGAATGGTATTTGGAAGTCTAATGATTATTCTTAAGGTTATATGAACTACTTTAGGATTTCATGCTAAGGAGGATCCATTTGAACCTAATATGAAATTAGCTGAGTTCAAGCATTATTGTGAAAAGAAAATGTCAAAGTATTTTTCTTATTCCACTCTAGTTCGAAAGGAAATTTATCAAGTTGATTTTAACAATAGTATCAATTTTCAAATATGTCAATTTATACATAGCAAGGTTGTGTAGCATTGTTTGTCTTCTCATGTTAGTTCCTATGCCATTTACCTTCTTCATGGTGCAAAAATTAGTAGAGTGTTTGATTGGTCACTTTCTTATTCGTCTACCTTATTTCTTACCATGGAACTTGCAATAGCTACTAAAAGAAATCCCACAAAACCTTATGCCATCTATTGTGTATTCCTACTCATGACCTTGATCTTAAGTTATAATGCTACAACCAATAGTCTCAACCATTTCAATCCTAATCTACATTCATAATTCCTTGAGGAGAGAATTGTGAAGAGTTAGGTTAAAGGTGCCAAAATGGATCAAAGTTCTCTCATACAAGTTTGCAGTTTGAGGGAATTGATGAGGTATCAATTTTGATTTATCTTGTTGATATTTTTCTTATTTATTAGTTATTTGTTTTTATGATATTTATGTGATAGTGCACTCTAGGGTACAGATCGAACCAGTGGAAGGTACTAAGGAGACAAGTCTAGGAAATGATGATGTGGCAACTATAGAGCTGAGTTCCAAGGTTTATCCTCAATGATACATTATTATTATTATTTAGTTATTTATTCTATTCCTATTTTCTATATTTTTTATTATAAATAGTGCACAAAACAAGGTTTAAGTAGAAAAGTTTTGAGTAAGCAAAAAGGAAAGGGAAAAGAACTAGAGGTAACTTAATTATCAAATAACAATTATGATTTTTGAATACTTCCTTTTTTTTGTTCTTATGTTATGTAATTTTTGTGTAGGTGTCCATGGGTTAATGGTACTTCATCAGGGAGTTGGAAAAGGATTCTTTGCTCAAATCTGATTTTGAATGGAATCTGACTCCACCTCCAAGATTTCCTCACATGTCTTTTTTGTGTGTGACTCTAGTAAAGGATTCCTTATTGTAGGCCATGCCAGCATCCTCTATTCTTGGATTTGTCAACATAACTTCCTTTGTTACCATCATGGATTCACCTTTCTCCTTAGGATAGATGGTGGCTATTATAGAAGAACTTGTTCTTATTTGAAATCTTAATGATTAGATTGTAAAGAATACTCTTTGTTTTTTTTGTGAAGAGTTGTATCACTTGAGGATGTTCAAGGGTGATTACAAGTTGGTGTAGGTTGGTGTTGCATCTAATTTTCATGCTATGTTTGAGGATGTTTTAGATTTTAGCAGCAGTCTTGAATAACTCTTAGATGAACTAGAGAGTGTTCCTTTCTTGGCTTGGTACTTGTTGAATTGTGAGCACATACTCCAAATTGAGAATGATCAACTTTGTATATGTAGTTTCTTTCTCCTCTATCTTCTTCTGTCTTTTTTTTTTATCATTAGATTTTTATACTTATAGCATTGATCTTGCAAAGGAAGGAGAAGGAATGGCAAGAAGATGTGGCATAATGGACCCTTCAAGTGAATCTGTTGGATATGAACTTACAAATGCTAATGAGGCATAGGTTGCAATGAAAAGTGACATCAAATATATTCAGCAACTGTGTGATGGTTTGATTGCATGCTGGGATGAAATTGACAAGGATGATGCTACCAAGGAGGAATACGAAGCCTAGTCCAAAGTTATCATAGATCTCCTTAATGTCTTCAAACTAGATGAGTGATTTTGCTTGTTTCTACTACTTTCCATATCCATCTTCTTGTCATATTCATTCATATATTTCCATATCCCTTTTCTTGATGTATCTCATTCACATATTAATAGTAAAACTTCATATATATATAATTTTATTTTTTGTCTTTTTTCCACTTTGGCTCCTAAATCATGGTTTTCTCTAACATCTCGTTCCTAGATGTTAATGAAATACAATTGTTTGTTGCATTGAATTGTCACATTGCTTGAAAAATAACTCGATCACATGTTCAACTTGGAAAAGTAATGATGAATGAACATGGGTTTAAGTAGAAAAAGAAAATAGTGGAAATTTTATTAATGAAAGGTTAGTACATTTTAATGCCTTCTAGGTTATCATCCTGTGGCACTTAAACCTTAAAGGTAATCTAGTAGTGCCACCATGGTTCGGCTATCCAACTAAAGAGGTGATTAATCCCTTCTTATCTTACTTCTTTAGGCTCTCATTACTTTCCAATCTTCACTCTAAAACTCCATGGCAATATAACCTCTAAGCCTAGTTTTAAATGCCATTGTTCAAACCCATTCCTAAGGAGTACCATGACTAGTTTCAACTCTTCATAATAAGGCATTGCTTCTTTCAAAGGCTAATTACATAATTATAGTACAATTCTACCCTTAACAAGGGATGAGACATTACATAGGCTACATCAATGCATCCCTGTTGATGCATGGTAGGATTGCTTGATGCAAATATGTCGACGTTGATGTAGTCATTACCTATATAAATGTGTGTATTGCTTGCATTTATGGCATATTTTAATTAGAGCCTTAGTCAAATTCTTGCAGTTTCCTTTTCCTAGAGTTAGAATATTTACTTTTCAATGCTCATAGTGTAGATTTAAGAGATTGTATGAAGTTTTATTCAAGTGCCTATGTACCTGAACACATTAGCATGAATGACAAGAAAATCAAGATTTCCTACATACATTGCAATACTTAGGCTAGCTTAAATTTACTTTTTCCACTATAATTTCCATGCATGTTACCTTCATGTTTTTAATTATTTAATATAATTAATCATAAACCCATGAGTATGACCACTTTAAGCATAAGAATTAACACTTGGTAACACTAGTAGTGGATATTTAGTACACCAAGAAATAGCTACTTGGTAACCGAATAGTGTTAATACTAGTTTGGAATGTGTATGACAAGTGGAAACAATTACTCCATGTTAGGATAAGTTAGTTAAAAGATTAGTTAATTAATTAGACATTTAATTATTCAACCTTTAATCAGCTATCTAGCTATTAGAAGAAAAAATATAAAAATACTTATAAAAATATATATCATGTGCCTTAACCCATACTTAACCATATGTACCAACTAGATACAAGTATGAGTTAAGAAGATAATGGTCTTAAAACCTCTCGATTGACTATTATGGATATCGGTCACTTCGGTAACTAGGTCCATAAAATTCAACCAAATTGCTAGTGGATGCTTGTGATTTGTATGGTCAGGTGTAGGGGATACCCATTGCTCATCATTAGCATTGTTAGTATTGCTAAGTTGGCAAAATATTATTAACTGGTGTATTCATATACAAATGTTATGAGGAGAACATAATGAGCTATCTTTCACAATAATAGTAATATTTTTTGAAGGCATACTTACATTTATTTTGAAATGGCTTCTATTCATAGGAAAGAATCTTCATCACATAGAGATAGAAACAACAGATAATAGGAGAGGACACAACGGACTACTAGTGAGAAGCTGTAGTAGATAAAGATCATGAATGCCCATTTGAATTCCTATTATCCAGACTTCACCTTCATCCTCAATCAAGATACACAATTACATTGGGGAAATATAGATCGTAATATCTAGTTACCTTTGGATCAATTTGTTCATGCCATGCCTATGGCCCAACTTTGGAGGCTTGGACTTGAAGTAGTAAGGCTTAAGTATGAATCTATAGATAACATCTGTATGGATTATCAACCTATGGAAATATAGCTTTATAGGAACAAATGCATGGAGGCTCACTATGATACCTTCAAGGGCAAGCATCTCCCATCACCCTTGTTCCTATAAACACATAGAGAGGATGAGGATTTCTTTTTTGGGCACTCTCAGTATATTGATTCTCCTCCTTTCTTTGAGGAAGACACCCTTCACCAATAGTTGTAGTTCACCTTAGAGAACCTTGGTGATGGGCAGAAGAGATCCAAAAATCAAAGGAACTTAAAGGATAAATCTCTGAGTCATTCATCCAAGGACAAGGAGAATGATAAAGAGAAGGATTAAGATCAAGAAAAGAACTAGAAGAAGGACAAAGATAAGGACTAAAGAAGAAGGACTAAAAGGAATCATTCTCCTAGTCCTTCATTCTAATCATCTTCCTCCTTATCAAATTTTGATAGGAGAAGCTATGGTAGAGATAGAAGTAGGGATGGTTAGGATTGAGATGGGGATGATAGGAGGTCACATCATGATGATAGAAGAAGGAATGAGTGATGCCATAGAGATGAGAAACAACATCACTGTGAAAGGAAACATAGCAAACATCATCATAGGAGACATCACTATGGGAGTGATGCCTGTGATGAGCTATTGCTAGCTACAAGAAATATGCTAAATGTTTTAGAAGTAGTGAGAATTCACACCAAGAACAAAAAGGATAGCATAATCAAATGGTTGGATATGAACAGTATCCCTAAATTTGAAGGGGGATATAATGCAAATTCACAACATCATTTACAAGCTTTTCATAATGCTTGTGCCTCGTAGAACATTGAGAATTATTGGCAGAAGTTGAAATTATTTTCGAGAACACTCATCAAAGGAGAAGAAAGTTGGTATTGATCCTTAGAACCAAAATCCATTTGCCAATGGGGTATGATGTTAGAACTATTTAATGAAAAATACCAAATCTACTTCAAAGTATCTAATTTAGGAAGTAGATTCAAGGATGGAAGCAAGAAAATCATGAATCCTTAGATGCGGCCTTGGGTAGGTATTACTCCTTGTTGCATTGATACCTAGGCCATGGATTCTCTCAGAGGAAGCAACTTTGCCATATCATAGATGGGCTCTATAACAAAACATGTGAAAATCTTAGGGTCTATGCCTAAGGGAGACTTTTATAGAGTAGGTGGTCAAAGAAGAAGAGCTGAAAAATAGGAAAGTATAGAAGAGTATAATAGAGATTGATTTCTTCACAAAAGTGAGGTGCATTTCTACGATCCAAAGGAGGAAGTATCACTAGAAGAAGTGGTACAAAGAAAAACCTTATCGATACAAAAATCTATCTATGAGATATTAGCTAAGGTAGATAAAATGTGGGATTCATTAGATAAGAAGTTTCAAACTACCTTGAAAATAATAGAGGAGAAAGTAGGATAAGGAAGCAGTGATCAAGATAGAAGAAGAAGGAAAGATACAAATAAGAGGTATTTGCAACAAAAAGGTAAGGTTTTCATGGTCATTGAGGTTGTATATTTTGAAATTGATGATGATAGATATGATATCTATTAGTATGAACATCCCAAGGGATATTGTTTAATGATGTTAAATTCCCAAGAATCTAGGATGTATGTCTTGAATCCAAAATTTACAAAAGGATAACTACATAGGAGATTGCCTTATCCTTAAGGCAATCCAAGATCGTAGCTTTATCAAATACAATACTATCTAAATGGAGTGCCACCTTAATCTCAAGAACAATATCAACAATGGTAAAATCCATAGTTGTGGAGGATGCCACCACCTAGACAGTAGTACCCTTATCAGCAACCAAATCCTTATGGATACTATGTCCAACAGCTTGTATCTCCTCATGGCTTTGCAAGCCACAATCCTTTCAATTATCATTACTACCTTCTAGAATATTATCAAATCCATACTTCATGAATTGATTCTTCCTCTACTTATCCCCCTCCTTATCCATCATCCAACACTACACCATTTAACATAACTCCTTTACCACTTGCTTCATCTATGCAAGGTGAGATTCCATTGTAGTTGTAGTAATGAAATACAACAAGGGTTGTTAACCTTTAGCCAAATCATCATCTGCATGGTTTTTGACTGAAACCTTTAAATAGGACTTTCTTTAGGACCAACAATCCACCAAAACCCTCACAAACACCTACATCTACTAACCCTACATCCACCACTTTTGAAATAACCATTAAGCATCCTTCAAACTAACTGTTCTTCAATGTACATACTATCATATTAACCCATGCAAGTACTAATTGGATTAAGGTTGGCTATCTTCCTAGGGAAACAATTTGATCCTAGGAGTCCCCTTAGCTAACTATAGATTATCAAGAATGATTTGTGCAAGGCTCTACAGGATTCAAGTTTTGGAGTAAATATAATCTCATAGGAAATGTAGAAGTCTTGGAACCTACCTTCATTGAAGAAATGTAACATTAGACTAGAGCTTGTTGATTAGTCCATTATTATGCCCTTGGGGCTAGTGGAGGACATTGTGACCACTATCTATGGGTGATCTTATCCTATAATTTCTTGGTGATTCATGCAGACAACTACAAGGGGGACTTCTCTATTATAATGGAAAGCACTTGGATCAACACAATTAATGCCAAGATGGGGATTTGAGACCTTTTCTTGCAAATTTTCAAGGAAAATAAATTTGGAAAATTTGAGAAAAAGTAAGTTCAATGTATCATATACAATGACATAGGCTGCCATTACGTGTAGAGATTATGAACTATAAAGAGCACATCTATTAAAGCATGTAACTAATGGGCTTAGATATCTACTATCCAAAGGTGACTGTATGTAACAACTACAAAATATGAAGGTGTCTAGTGGTTGATAATAGATAATGGAATGGATTTAGGAATATGCATGAAACCAATTGAAAGTCTCATGTGCTTACATCGAGCACATGGACAAAATAGAGCAAATCGATCATCAACTCTTCCATACACAAGCTGAGATGGATTGGGGAGAGTTAGAGATCCCAGATCAATTTAAGTAGGAGCTCCTTAAACTTAAAATCTTATTAGATAATCTAGAATATGGTCACCTTGATAATAGCAAGCCAGTAATCATAAATGCTAATCTTGCTTCAACATAGAAATAGAAGTTGTTGAAAATGATTAACAAATGATCCATAGCCTTTTCCTGGTCATATCATGAATTGACAAGAATAGATCATGCTAGCATTAGATCTACAAAAACCCCTCCATAAAATACAAATGATAGTCATAAACCTTCAAAGATCATTTTCCATTACCATTTGTGGACCATGTTCTAGATAATATTACAAGGCATGGCTACTACAACTTTTTGGATGGTTATAGCAGCTATAATCAAATCTAGATTGTACTAGAAGATTAGGCCAAGATAACCTTCACAAGTCCTTGGTAGAATTTTGCATACAAAAAGATGTCCTTTGGCCTTTGTAATACCCTTGCTATTTTCCAATGCTTGGTGTTTAACATCTTTTAGTAGCAGATTAGTAGTGGGGTAGAAGTCTTCCTGGATGACTTCTCTACCTATGGTACCACTTTTGAACAAGCCTTAGACTATCTTGAGCAAGTGTTGAAATGCTATGTGGAGAAAAACCTACAACTTAATTGTTAAAAGAGCCATCTAATGGTCTAAGGAGACATAGTATTAGGGCATCAAATTTTAAAGAATGGGATTAAGGTGGACCCAGAAAAAGTATGAATCATCTAAGGAATCATCAAAGAAACTAAAATAGAGAAAAACATGAGGTCATTCCTTGGGCATATTGGCTACTATTAGTGATTCATTGAGAACTTCTCCAAAATTTCCAAGCCTCTAGAAGAGCTATCAAAGAAGGATGCATCCTTTGACTGGACTAAGGAATGCAAACATGCATTTCAATAATTAAAGCAAAAGCTCATAGAAACTCCTATTCTACAAGCTTCAGATGAGTTCATACCCTTCCACATCATGATGGATGCATTCAACTATGCATTATATACATTGTACCAATAGAAGTATTGTGGGTGCACAACTAAATTACACAATAATTAAGAAGGAACTCATGGTAGTGTTGTATGCCTTAGAGAAATTTAGGTACTATGAGCTTGGATATCATGTTTTTGTGCATACAAATCATAGTGCAATTGGCTTCCTAATGAACAAACTAGAGGTAAGCCCTTGTATCATATGATGGTCGGTGATCTTATAGAAGTGTTATGATGTTGGATAGAAAGGGAATTGAGAATGTGGTCATTGATTACTTGTCTTGGTTGCAATAAGATAGAAAAGAGGATGAAGAGCCTATATCTAATCAATTTTTAGATGAAGTTCTCTTTGCTAAATCCCCTAATATTTAAACTTCCAAGGATACCAAGTGGTATGATGATTTCTTTTTCTATCTTCTCACTCAGGAGACTCCACAAGAATGGGATAAGAAGAAGAAACAATAGTTTCTTCACCAAGCTAAACACTACATGGAAATCCAAGGCAACCTTTACAAGGTTTGTACCAATGGCTTAGAATGATGGTGTGAACTAGATGTTGATCAATTATGAATTCTTCAAGACACTTATGAAGCTTCCTGTGAGGACCATTATGTAGGAAGAAGGATGATTGTAAAGATCCTCAAGATAGGCTACTTTTGACCTACCATTTTCAGGGATGGCTAGCATTTCTTCCATTCATGTAAATGCTACCAATGAGATGAAAGAATGACAACCTGAATAGAGGGGCAATAATAGTGAATCTAAACACTAGAGCCTTTTGACATTTGGGGCATTGACTTCATGCGATCCATCACTTCCATGTCCAATGAAAATGTGTACATTGTTATAACTATTAACTACTTCACTAAGTGGGTTGAATCTACAACCATCACTAATTTTTCATCTTCTATTGTAGCATGATTTATTTAACAAAATGTGGTAAATAGTTTTGGTGTGCCAGGAGTAGTTATTTCCAATAATGAAACTCATTTTATAGGGGCTACTTTTTAAAATTGATGTAACACTTGGGGGTGCAATAAAAACTAATAACCCCCATCACCCCCAGACCAATGGTTAAGCTAAAGTTACTAATAGGAAGATAACTCAAATACTAACATGTACAATTAGTAAGTATAGGAAGGACTAGAGCATGAAACTCAACGATGCTCTATGGGCTTATCGATCCACATGAAAAATTTCTATAGTGTACTCTCCTTATGAGTTGGTGTATGGAAAGTTATCCAAACTCCTAGTTCAAGCTGAGCTCCATACACTTTCAACTGCTTCTAAGCTTGACCTTAATCTTGATCTAGCACAACAAGAATGCCTCATAACTTTGAATGTGCTAGATGAAAACTGATAGGTAGCCTTAACTATGAATGAGGTGCACATGACACATGCCAAACAACATCATGATGCATGGATAAGGAGAGTTATTTTTTAACCCAATGATAAAGTCTTATACTAGAATCCCATTCATGTACTTTAACATACTAAATTTAAAATGCTATGAAAAAGACCTTATATCATTCATACCACCATTCATTCTAGTGTCATAGCAATTTACCATCCTTCAAGCCCAAAGAAATGACTACTGATCAACATCCAACAAGTAAAACCTTTCCTAAAACCTTAAGTAACTAGCAACACTAGCACCTCAACATCCATACAAGCATGCTCTAGTTTTTAGATCTCCTCATCTTAACTTAGTCATAGGGGATGACTAACCCAATTTTCACCTTTTTATTTTACACTATTTTTTATATGTTTTTCATTTTCTTGACTATTTTATTAATTATTATATATATTTTTTCTTTTTATTTTATCTTCCTTTTCAGTATTTTTATCATAATTTATATGGAATCTTTTGATTTGCCATTGTGACTATTGTATTAGAAGATAAAGAATGCAGAAATTAATGAAATGATTGATTTCCTAAATGGACAAATTATTTTTGCCTTTGGATTATGACCTCTATTAACAAGTTGTCAAGTTTTTGATAGTAGTAGGTAGTGAGACCATGACATTCATCCATTCCATTCATTCTACAGAGGCTTTGTATCTTGGGAGCATGAGGTCCTTCCAAATGAAATTAAAAGTAACTACTGATTTGGCTTCTTAAAACACTTGGAATGGACCAAGAAGGAATAAAAAAGGATGCCACTTTAATGAAAATTTTCGTATTCTTTTTCCAACTTCTTTCTTAAGTTTTATGATTCTTCTCCATTAGTATCTCACCACTTGTTGAGCTGCAATATCGCATACGCGATATCGCATTTGCCACGCGATATCGCATTTGCCACGCGATATCATGTCCTGCCTCATCTTTTATAAATAAGAGGTGGCACCCTTTGTTCTGGGGAGTTAGACTTAGACCCTTAGCTAGATTCTTGTAGTTTTGTTATTCTAGAGTTAGAATTATATTGTGTGCCTGCAGTAGGAGTCATAGAGTGAACAGATCTTTATTCAAGCAATTTATACCTGAGCACAATTTTGTGTACAACAATAAAGACGAACTTTGTGATAAACCTTGCAGCATATAGATTAAGCTAACTAGTAACTAATTATTATTTAATTCTTTTCTAATTAATTAATATCTCTCTCAACCTTCAACCCTCTTAGTTAAATACACTCAGTACGACCACTTCGAGCATGCGTGTAGCGCTTAGTAACCCAGTGATGATTACTGTTTGGTAATCCTAGTAGCATTGCACTGGTTCAGGATGTGTATGACAAGTGGGAACAGATACTGGTGTTAGGAACATTTAGAAACTAGTTAATGAGTAGTTAATGTAAGTTAGTCACTTAGTTCTCTCTCCCTTTCCTTTATTAGCAGAAGACATAGAAAATATAAAAGCTATAAAAATGATGTACCTCAAGCTTACTTAACCATACAACTGTGAAAATACAAGTAAGTTTCGGAAGATAATGATTGATTAACCCTGAGTGTTCCATTAAGGCGTATAAGCACTTAGTCCTTGGAGTTTGAACGGATTGCACGTGAAATGCTCGTATTCGTATGGTTGAGTGTAGGGGTAGCTCGCCACTCATCATTGGCGCCGTTGCCAGGGACTTAGTTGTTTGTGCGCTGCGTAGAACATAGGAAATCATTCATATCATTGGAACGTTAGAAAGAACCCTTAGGGTTAATCAAAGAAAGATAAGATAACGGTACATCGCACATTGAACAAGAAAAAATGTCTTCTTCTTCGCATGAGAGCACTTCACCGCCTGGGACTAACACAAAAGGCAGTTGGCGGCATAATACACATAACCAGAATCTGCCAGTTCCTCAATAGTTTCGTGTGGTGTATACTCATCCTGATGAGTATGTACCCAACTTCACCTTTATTCTCCACTAACATGAACAACTATGTTGGAGAGACTTGGAGGGTAACATAGTGTTGCCTCCAGACCAATCAGTCCCCAACATGCTCCTTCGTGCTCTCTGACGAATAGGCATGGTGCTTTTATACGTAGAATATGTTGCATGCTATCATGAAACAAGGGACTATCATCCCATAGAAGTGCAATGTCAAAGGGACTTGTGATAGGAGAGATACCATACATCCTTGAAGGGTAAATGACCCCATGATGCTTCACACATTTTGAGTGAAATTGAGGATGGTGAAATTGCTTCAACAGGTTTCCCACGAAACAATGTTCCTCCTGCTGAAAATGGTCAAGAGGTAGTGTATCAGAACCTCCACTCAACTATTCACAACCCTGGTTCTGATACAAAACATCAACATCAATAGTAGCAATACCCACAATCATGGGGGATGCCATCACCAAGGCAACAATACCCCTACCAACAATTTGACCCATATGGCTACTGTGTGTAGCATCCAATCTCTCCACATGACTTTGTTGGTCACATTACACCACTACCAAGCTCATGAGTATTATAGAAATCCTTCTCCTAGGGAAGATAACCCACAAACATATCATCCTTAAAACCCATCCGTAGCTCTCACACCAATAGCTCCATTATCACCCGCTCTAGCAATGCAAGGGGAACTCCCTACTCAACCGCATCAACACAATGCCACAAGGGCTATAAATCTTCAACCTGCTATTGGTTCTAACAACCATATGAAGAAAAGACCTTTCTTTAGAGCTAATAGTCCAACCAAGCCCTTACAACCACAAGCGGTTGGACCTCTGAATGCCTCCCCATCAAATAAGGCTTTAGAGCTCCCTTCAAACCAAACACCGAGCTCAACACATACGGTTATGTTAACACATGCCGTAACTGACTAGATTAAGGTTGGCCACCTTCCTAGGAAATTCTCTGATCCTAGAAGCCCTCTAATCTATCTCCAAATCGCTGGGAATGAGCCATGCAAAGCTCTTCTGGATTTAGGTTCCGGAGTCAACTTAATATCATAAGAAATGTACAAAGCCTGGAACCTGCCTCCATTAAGGAAGAGAAATATTCTCCTAGAGTTAGCTAACCAGTCCATCACTGTTCCTTTGGGACTGGTGGAGGACATCATTACCACTGTGTGTGGGTGGCCATACCTAGCTGATTTCCTAGTGATACAAGTGAATAATGGTAAAGGGAACTTCCCAATAATAATGGAAAGGGCATGGCTAAGTACTATAGATGCACACCTAGGAATCTGTGATCTTTCCCTGGAAATATCTAAGGAGAACACTTTTGGAAAGATCAAGAAGAAGAAGGTTCCATGCATCACATACAGTGATACAGGGTGCGATTGCGTGTAGAGATCATGGGTTGTGCAAAGTTTAGCATTACCTACATGCAACTAGTGTGCACAATATATTAACATACAAAAGTGGCTATATGTAGCAGTCACATGACAAGAAGACACCCAGTGGCTAATAGCTAATCAAGAGAGCAACTCACTAATGTGCATGGAACTAACTGAGGGAATAACTTGCGCTTACATCGAAAGCATAGATGCACTAGAGCAAGTCCGTTGCCAACTTCCAAGCCTTAACCTTGAAAACATCAACTGGGGGAAGTTGGAAATTCCTAAAAAATTCAAACAAGAGCCCTGACAAGAGATTGTTAGTCAATGTGCAATAGACCAAACCCTTCCATGAACTTAGGATGGCTAGTGCACATAATACCTTTGAGAAGGGACAACCCCGCTCACTATTTCAGATATCCTCCTTCCAACTCAGTCATGGGGAAGATGGCCATCTTTCCTAATCATTTGAGGTGTTCAGTTCCCTTTTTAAAGTTTTTTTTTACACATTTTTGTTTCACAAATTTCTTTAATTCTTCTTATTTTTGTTTTGCAACATCATTTATACTTTTTTATTTCTTTGTGTGACTATTTGTTTTGTTTGTTTTTGTTTTATCAGATTTGTCATCTAATAAGTGCTCCTGATGGTGGTATGAATTGTATTCTAGTGATTGCTAATGTTCGGTTTTTACCTTTGAGTTATAATGTTGACACTAAGGTATGGTTCTTTTGATATAATAGGCAATGTCCACGTCATCTATGCATCCATGAATTTCTATGGTCTCTATTGGCTTGGAATTGTACAGTCCCTTTCTTTAGTAATAAAACTATTAACAAATCAGTGACTAGGCATTTCTCAAACTAAGGAAGGACTCAAGGACTGAAAAGGGTATGACTTCAAAGGGATTTGATGCATTTGTGTTGGCTATTCTCTTGGATGCTTGGATGTTTTCTTCTTAAGTTTTCCTTACCATTTCGATGTTGCTCCATTATTGGGAAGCTGAGCCAATAAAAATAAGTCTTTGCATGCTGTGGTTCTCACGCAAAAAAAAAAAAAAGACAAAAAAAAATAGTGAGAATTCAAAGCACACCCCTTAGACAAAATAATCATTTGGGCTACAAGCATTGGTTATGGAACTAAACAAACACGTTCCCTCTAACTAAGGCCCTCTATCATTTCCTACTTTTCCCTTTCTTGTTTCCTTGGAATGGTGGTGACTCGTTGGTGGAAGCATTCTTGTTACTATAAGTGGATGGATTAGCCAAGTGTATTAGTGCAAAGTCACTGGATGTGGATTGTTTGAGGCTGGATTTGGAATGAGATCTACTCAGTTACATTAACCATACATACAAAAGGGGCTGTACACCACCTTGTTCTTGGGTCTCCATTCCATTCTCTTCTCCTCATCATTCTTTCTGCATTTTCCACCTCATTGTCGGTTGTATCAATAGTCTATATTTTGGTTGATGCATTTTTTTCTTTTTGGTAAATTCTTGTGGTTAAGACTTTAACTCTTGCTTCCAAATGACATTTCCAGAGCCTACGAACTCTTTGAATGCGGGATTGTTAGGGCATCAAGGGCATGAGCCTGCTTTGGGGAGGACCCACTAGCATTCCTATTTGGTGCACTGGTTAACTTCTTTCCCTTAAATATTTTCACAATCAACATTTTTTTTATTCATTCCCACCTCTAACATCCATTTTATTAGTGTTTTCATTGTTCTTTTTCTCCATCTTTCTTATTCCTTGTCTTTTTCCATTCTATTGCTACTGGAGGATTGCTCTTAGTCATGGGGGCCCTGGTCCAATTTTTTCAATCTTTCCTAACCCTTACACCCTAGGTATTCAATAGTGTTATATCTTTAGAATCCATATTAGCCATATCACAACTCAGCCAATGGATCGTACACCAAAGCAAGGTATCAATTGTATTGTGATTTACTTACCCTTGCTCATATGTGACTATGTTGTGTGTGCATATGACAATCATACAGCAATGGATTGGACCTGGAGGAAACATTCACGATATACTGGTACTGGAATGGTTGTGCAAGGAACAAGATTGATGGCACAGTTATGGATGGACAATGGAAGACACAATCTTGGCATCAGCAACAACACATCTTCTTCTTTTTTCTCTCTCCCTTCTCTCTCAACTGCCAAATAAGGCTGGATGTCAATTGTGTATAGTGTTCATTCTTGTAGTCATGAACACTAATATTGTTATGTATTGTAATGTTGATCTGTTCACATGTCATCCCATTCACCATTAGTCGTCATTCAAGTTAATAATCTCATACCTTCATAATATTTTGTAAGGAACTTAAGGATGAGTTTTCATTTAGTCATGGGGGTATGATGAGCCACGATATTGCATCTACCGTGCGATATCGCATACGTGATATCACATCCTGCCTCATCTTATATAAATAAGAGGTGGCACTCTTTGTTCTGGGGAGTTAGACTTAGACCCTTAGCTAGATTCTTGTAGTTTTATTATTCCAGAGTTAGAATTATTTTTGTGTGCCCGCAATAGGAGTCATAGAGTGAACGGATCTTTATTCGAGCAATTTGTACCTGAGCACAATTTTGTGTATGACAATAAAGATGAACTTTGTTATAAACCTTTTAGCATATAGATTAAGCTAATTAGTAATTAATTATTGTTTAATGCTTTCCTAATTAATTAATATCTCTCTCAACCTTCAACCCCCTTAGTTAACTACGCTCAGTACGACCACTTCGAGCATGCGTGTAGCGCTTAGTAACCTAGTGATGATTAGCATTTGGTAATCCCAGCAGCGTTGCACTGGTTCATGATGTGTATGACAAGTGGGAATGGATACTAGTGTTAGGAATATTTAGAAACTAGTTAATGAGTAGTTAATGTAAGTTAGTCACTTAGTTCTCTCTCCCTTTCCTTTATTAGCAGAAGACAGAAAATATAAAAGCTATAAAAATCATGTACCTCAAGCTTACTTAACCATACAACTGTGACAATACAAGTAAGTTTCGGAAGATAATGATTGATTAACCTTGAGTGTTCCATTAAGATGGTAAGCACTTAGTCCTTGGAGTTTGACCGGATCATGCATGAAACGCTCATATTCATATGGTTGAGTGTAGGGGTGCCTTGCCACTCATCATTGGCGTCGTTGCCGGGGACTTAGTTGTTTGTGCGCTGCGTAGAACATAGGAAATCATTCATATCATTGGAACATTAGAACGAACCCTTAGGGTTAATCAAAGAAAGATAAGACAACGGTACATTGCACACCGAACAAGACAAAATGTCTTCTTCTTCACATAAGAGCACTTCACCACCTAGGACTAACATAAAAGTTAGTCAGCGACATAATACACATAACCAGAATCTGCTAGTTCCTCAATAGTTTCGTGTGGTGTATACTCATCCTGATGAGTATGTACCCAACTTCACCTTTATTCTCCACTAACATGAACAACTACATTAGAGAGACTTGGAGGGTAACATAGTGTTGCCTCCAGACCGATCAGTCCCCAACATGCTCCTTCGTTCTCTCTCATGAATAGGCATGCCACTTTTATACACAAAATACATTGCATGCGATCATGACACAAGAGACTATCATCCCATAGGAGCGCAATGTCAAAGGAACTTGCGATAGGAGAGATACCATACATCCTTTAAGGGTAAATGACTCCATGACACTTCGCATGTTTTGAGTGAAATTGAGGATGGTGAACATGCTTCAACAGGTCTCCCAAGAAACAATGTTCCTCCTCCTAAAAATGGTCAAGAGGTAGTGTATCAGAACCTCCACTCCACTATTCACTACCCTGGTTCTGATACCCATGAACACAAAGTGTTCAACAAAGGAGCAGACATTCTGATTGTGATCATGATCGAAGCTGAGACCAACGAAGAGAAGGTAGAAAACACCATCATGATGATGGTTCTCCTTCTTCACCTTCATCATCACCTTCACCCTCTCCTTCAGTGTTCGGACATAGTCATAGGGAAACCAATCGTGAGGATAAGGAAAAATAAAGTGAAAAACATTGACGAGACAGTCGAGAATGATGACAAGGGCACTCTAAGGAATCAAGGCATAGAAGAAGGGAGAGTAGGGAACCACGTAGACACCATAGATGGTATGAACAAGATGATCATGAAGAACCCCTACTCACAACTAGAAGCATGCTAAATATAATAGAGGCCATAAGAGTTCCAACAAGGCACCAAAAGGATAGTAGGATCAAGAGGTTAGACATGAACAACATTCCATGATTTGAAGGGGGATACAACACTGATCCTCAAAATCATTTACAAGCATTTCATGATGCATGTTCCTTGCAAAACATAGAAAAAAAATTGAAAAAACTGAAGTTGTTCATAAGATACTAGTGAAAGAAGCTAAAAGCTAGTACTGGTCCTTAGAATCAGAATCCATTCAGAGGTGGAGTACAATGTTAGAATTGTTCAATGATAAGTACCAAATGTACTCCCAAGTGTTTAACTTGTGGAAGCAAATCCAAGTATGGAAGCAAGGAAATCATGAACCCTTGGATGTTGTCATGGGCTACTATTATGCACTGTTACATCATTTCCCTGGCCATGGTTATTTGTAGCGAAATCAACTACGCCATCTCGTGGATGGACTTAGGCATGAAACAAGAAGAACCCTTGGGACGTATGCCCAAGGAAGGTTATCGAAGCTTAGGTCTCATCAAATTCATAGATTACTAGAGCAAGTAGCCAAAGAATAAGGTGAGCTATGAAAGAGAGACAGTGCGGAAGAATACAACCGAGATCCTTCCCTCCGAAAAAGAGGAGTGAGATTTTGTGAGGAGGAAGAAGAGTCAGCACTCGAAGAGATGGTGAATAGGAAAAATTTACCTCTCCAAAAGTTAACAATAGAAGTATTGAAAAAGGTAGACCAAGTGTGGGAATCCTTGGATAGTAGGTTTGAAACTATTCTTAAAATTGTAGAGTAGTCTAGGGAGCGAGGTAGTGACCGCGACAAAAAGAAAAAGAGAGAAGTGGAAAATGCATGTAACAAGGGTAAGGGTAAAACAAAAATCAAAGAAGAGGTTGTGGATTTAGACATAAACAATGATGTTGGATTCGAGATATGCCAATATGATCATCCTAAGGGATGTTGCCCAGTGATCTCACATCTACAAGAGTCTGGGGTGTATGCACTCAACCCATGACTAAATAAACAGTAAATGCCCCAACGATACCTTATCCCCAAGGTAATCCAATGCAGTTCCACCAACCTTCAACATATTATCCAAGTGGAACTCCACCACAACCCATTGAGCAACATCAATAGTGGCAATACCCACATTCATGGGGGATGCCACCACCAAGGCAACAATACCCCTACCGGCAACTTGACCCATATGGCTACTATGTGTAGCATCCAATCTCCCACATGACTCTGTTGGTCACGTTACACCACAACATCACTACCAAGCTCATGAGTATTATAGAAATCCTTCTCCTAGGGAAGATAACCCACAAACATATCATCCTTCAAATCCATCCGTAGCTCTTACACCAATAGCTCCATTACCACCCACTCCAGTAATGCAAGGGGAACTCCCTACACAACCACATTAACGCAATGCCATAAGGGCTGTAAATCTTCAACTTGCTGTTGGTTTTGACAACTGTATGAAGAAAATACCTTTCTTTAGAGCCAATATTCCAACCAAGCCCTTACAACCACAAGTGGTTGGACCTCTGAATGCTTCCCCATCAAATAAGGCTTCAGAGCTCCCTTCAAACCAAACACTAAGCTCAACGCATACGGTTATGTTAACACATGCCGTAACTGACTAAATTAAGGTTGGCCACCTTCCCAAGAAATTCTTTGATCCTAGAAGCCCTCTAATCTATCTCCAAATTGCTGGGAATGAGCTATGCAAAGCTCTTCTAGATTCAAGTTCCGAAGTTAGCTTAATATCACAAGAAATGTACAAAGCTTGGAACCTGCCTCTATTAAGGAAGAGCAATATTTGCCTAGGGTTAGTTGACCAGTCCATCACTATTCCCTTGGGACTGGTGGAGGACATCGTCACCATTGTATGTGGGTGGTTGTGCCCAGCTGATTTCCTAGTGATACAAGTGAATAACAGTAAAGGGGACTTCCCAATAATAATGGGAAGGACATGGCTAAGTACTATAGATGCACGCTAAGTACTCACCTAGAACAAGAATAAAAGTAGGAGTTTAAAAGCAAAAGCGATTAATTGCCAAGGAAACTAAAGTCTAATATAGCCTAACACAAGTAATCATTCCCACTTCCTGGACACATCTTGAACTTTGTGCAAACACTACTAGGCTATCAAACACTAATCATTTCTGAGCTACCAACTGTCACACGTATGCTCAAAGGGGTCGTGCTTGTGTAATTTAATGATTTTCTTAATTGATCAAAATGAATTGCTACACTAATAACATAAATTTAAAGTGCATGAAATAAAATAAAATATAAATGCATAAAAAAAGAAATATCAAGTGCTGCAAGGTTGAATCAAAGAGCTTGTCTTTATTGCCAACACAATGGTGTGCTCAAGTACATCAATGCTTGAATAAAGATCCGTTCACACTTAGACCTCTTGCTGTGGGCACTTGGAAAATATTCTAACTTTCAAATGGACAAATTGCAAGGGCTTCACTACTGCCTGCTAAAAACTTACTCCCAATTGTGCACCTGGATGCGGTATTTATAGACCCAAGAGTAACCTTGTGATATCGAATGTACGATATTGCATCTTGGGCCACGATATCGCATACTTGATATTGTATACCCAATATCGTGGTCACCTTGATGTCGGAGTGATGAAAGACATGATTTATCATACCTCCATGATTGAATGAAAACTTGTCCTCAAGTATAGAAGAAGAGGAACAAGTCCTTTACAAAATATCATAGGGGGGTGTGGACTTATTTGACTGACATTCAGATTAATACAAAGAAAATAGAAAAATACAAGAGTGCCCAAGCATACAATATTACAATGGTGTACAACATTAGGTGTTCATGACAATAGGAAAGAACACCAACGGATCCAAGGAACATCCAACCCCTCTTGGTATTAAAAGAATGAGGGAGAGATAGAAGAGATCTAGTGGTCATGAACAATCTCTTGCGAGTGATATGGTTACATCCTCCTTGGTGATGATAGTTCCGCTTATAGTCCACACTTTCCACTACAATCACAACAAAACCAAATATTAGTATTTATAATGCAACAGATAATGGCTGAGTACCTTATTTCGCTAGTGATTTTATCTAGCTAGGTTGTGATTGTGATAAATTGGTTGCTTGATATTATTAGTGGAAAGATTGACAAATGGATTAAATAAGAGAAGTAATCCATACAATTCAAAAAAATCTTAACACAAGGAGTACTGAAAAGAGGGTATTCACAACAATGAAAAGGAATTCATTACAAACAGTTATGAAGGTGTGTACAACTGGATGACATGGATGGGGTAAATAAAAAGAATTTGATTGTAACAATGTCTAAGGGTAAATACTTTAACTTAACCAAACTAAAATATATATAATTGGGTCCTCCCCAAAGTAGGCATAGGCCTTTTATGCCTTTGCATAACTTCAAACCAAGGAGTCCATGGGTACCATGGATGATTAATGGTTTCAGAAAGTTAAGTACAAAAATCCAAAAGCAACTGACTAAGAAACTAGACACATCAAATTGGAACATTGAATCAAAACATGAAACCAACAGTGAGGTGAGGTCTGACAAGCATAGATGGATGAAAAAGAGAGTGGAATGAAGTTTCTAGTTATGGTCACATACAGTCCCTTGTGGAGTTTGTGATTAATTGACTTAGTAGGATCCTTCCTCAGACTAGATCAAAACCAATCACTTTCAGTGACTTTTCATTGACATTCTAAGGCAAGTCCATCCTCTGAGACATAAGAATGCTCTCATAAAAAAACCATCATTTGAAATTGGGGTGAGGGTAAGAAGTGAAAAAGGGCCTTAGTTAGAGGAGATGAGACAAGTCTCATAACCAATGCTTGTAGCCCTTTTATTTGGTCTAAGGGGTGTGCTTTGAATTCCCATGTTTTTTTTTCGGATGGGAACCACACCATGCAAAGACCCATGCATTTTTCACATTTATTTTATCTAAGGGGTGTGCTTTGAATCCTCATCTTCTCTCTCTTTTTTAAATGAGAACCACATCATGCAAGCACTTATTGGACTTCCTATTGTGAAATGACATGGAATGGTGAGGAGCTTACAAGAACACTCCTGCACATAGGAAAATAGAAAAGTACAAAGAATACCACATCCCTTTGAAGCCACACCCT
>MNCI01016981.1:78524-95300 GCA_015680685.1 Gnetum montanum | reverse complement strand
AAAGCATACCACCATCAAGTAGTGCATTACCATTGTACCTACCACCTTATTAGTAGAAAAATTATGGAAACACATCAAACAAAAGTAAACATAACCATAAAATAAAGTAAAAGAGTAGATAATAAATATTGAATATATTAATAATGATGTAAAGCAAAAAACTACAGGAAAACCAATAATCTTAAAAAATATAGATATGTAAAACAAAAAATGTGTAAAAAAAAAGGTCAAAAACTGTGGAGCTACCAAATGTATTAGTATGGGTAGCCATCTCCCCCACGACTAAGTTGAAAGGGAGAGATCTGAAAGATTGATCATGGTTGTCCATCTGACGAGGTGTTTGTTGCATTGGCTAGCTTGAGTTCATGGAAAGGTTTTATTTGTTGAATGTTAACTAATTGCTTCTTATTTGGGCTATCAGATTTGTACATGATCATTGCCCCAGATGGAAAAGTCTCATCAATAATGTAAGGTCCTTCCCACAATGTTTGGAATTTGGTTCATTGGGATACATGTGTAGGATTCCAATAAAGAACCTTGTCTCCTGGTTGAAACTTTACTTTTCTTATTTTGAGGTCATGGAATTTCTTGTTGAATGCCTTATGCATCTCGTTGAATGGTAGGGCCATTAACCGATTTTGGTCTAGCAAGTTGAGACTCATTAATTGTTATTTTTGGGCTAGACTTAGATCTAGGTCAAGGTCATAGGCTGTAGAAAGTGTACAAAGCTCAGATTGGATGGGTAATGTTGGTAGTTTTTCATACATAAGGTCATAGGGAGAATAACCTATGAAAATTTTCTATGTGGAGTGATTGGCCTGAAGGGCATCATTTAATTTAGTGCTTCAATCCCTTTGGTATTTGCTAATGGTACATGTTAAAATTTTTGTAATCTCCTAATTAGTGACCTTAGCTTGGCCATTGGCTTGGGGGTGATATGGTGTTGTGAGGTTATGTTCAAGCCCCAAGCATTACATTAGCTTTCAAAATGTGGCACTTGTAAAATGAGTTCCATTATCAAAAATTAATGCATGAGGTACACCAAACTTTTTTATGATATTTTGTTATACAAACCAAGTAGCAGTGGAGGATGTATAGTTGGTGACAGTTGTTGCTTTTGCCCACTTGGTGAAATAGTTAACTGTGACTATTATATATGCCTTTTCATTGGATAAGGGTGTGATGGAACCCACAAAGTCAATAGTTCAAATATTGAAAGGTTCAAGAGGTTGTATCCATTTTTGTGATCCCTCCATTCGAGCTATCATTCCATCATCTCTTTGGCAATGATCACAAGTGCAGACGAATAGATGTGCATCCCTAAAGATTGTTGACCAATAATACCTTGCCATGAGGATTTTTATTGTTGTGTGTCTCCCAACATAATGGCCCCCATAAGAACCTTCGTGAGCATCCTGAAGAATGTGAAGTTGATCCGTATCAGGGACACACCAATGTACCAGGCCATCGGGACAAACCTTGTAAAGGTTTTTATTAATCTCCATGAAATATTTGACTCGATGAAGAAACTATTGTTTCTTTTTGGTGTCTAGCCCTTGTGGTAGTTTTTACATGAGCAGATAAGTGAGGATGGTGTCATACCATTTTGGTTGATCAGGCATTTGTGCATTAATAGCACCTACAAGGAGAGATTCATCAGGGAATTGATAAGATAAAGGACTCTCTTTCTCCTTGTTATCCCATCTTAGTTGCGATAAATGATCCGTGACCATATTTTTCACACTTTTACAATCTACCATTGTGAGATCAAATTCCTACAAAATCACAAGCCACCATATGACATGGGGGCTCACCATTGGTTTGTTCATTAAAAATTTGATGGCACTATGATCTGTGTGCACAAACACTTTGTAGCCAAGCACATAGTGCCTAAACTTGTCTAAAGCAAACACCATTGCCATCAACTCCTTTTCTGTGGTGGCGTAGTTTAGTTGTGCACCTGCAATGCTCTGGCTTGCATAGTGAATATAATATGGACATTTTTGATCATCCATCTGTGTAAGTGCTACCCCCAAAGCATAATTTGATGCATTAGTCATCACATGAAATGGTCTAGACCAATTTGGTGCTTGAATAATGGGAGTTTCAAAAGCCTTTGCTTTAACTATTGAAATTCTGATTCACATGTAGGGTTCTAGATGAATGATGCATCCTTCTTTGTCAATTCTACCAATGGCCTGGTGATTTTGGAAAAATTCTTGATGAATCGTCGGTAGTAGCTAGTATGACCAAGGAATGACCAAACTTCTTTGACTGTTTTAGGTTGGTAGGTTATTCCTTGGATGACCCTTATTTTTTTAGGGTCCACCTCAATTCCTGCTTTTGAGATTTGATGCCCCAAGATTGTGCCTTTCTGGATGATAAGATGGCTCTTTTGCCATATGAGCCAGAGGTTTGTTTCAACATATATTTTCAACACCTACTCAAGATAGTCTAGATCTTGCTTGAACATATCTTCATAGGTAGAAAAATCATCCATAAAAAATTCTACCCCGCTACTGATCTATTGTTGAAAAATGCTAAACACTAACCTTTGAAATGTGGTTGGAGCATTCCATATACCAAACGGCAAAAGTCCTCAAAGGACTTGTGAAAGTTATCTTTGCCTAGTCCTCTAGTGCAATTTGAATTTGGTTATAGCCACTATAACCATCAAGAAAGCTATAATAACTGTGCTCCAAAATGGTGTCCAACACTTGGTCAATGAAAGGCAATGAAGAATGATCCTTCAAAGTTGTCATATTAAGTAGTTGAAAATCAATGCATACCTACCATTTTCCTCCTTTCTTTGGCATGATCATGAGAGGGTTGACCCACTCACTATTAGCAACAAAGTAGATGAATCCTGCCTTGAGGAGTTATTCAATCTCCTCTTTGATAATCTACTTTAATTTGGGATTCAAACATCATTGTGGTTGTTGTTTCGGCTTGACAATGAGGTCAATCTATATTCAGTGCTGGAATATTCTTGGATCTATCCCAATGAGTTTGGAATATGACCAGGCAAAGGTTGTTGACCATTTTTTCACAAATTTTATCAATCTTTTCTTTTGTTTTGCAGTAAGCTTGGCATTGATAATAATCAGCCTTCCATTTTTCAAAAATATGTACTCCATTCCAGGTAGTAGTGTCTTCAATTCCAAGGGATCTTATTTAAAGTTATTAGGAATTTTCAACTCACCCCAATTGACATCATCATTTTCTCCTTCGAAGAGTTGGTGATGAACTTGCTCAAGTTCATCCATACTTGCAAAGTACTCATACATTAGGCCCTTAGTTGGTTCCATGCAAAATGTACTATTACTAGTATCAGTTGTCAACGTCTGGGTGCCTTCTTGTTTTGTGGCTAATGTGTATAGACATCTCTAGATATCAACTTCTGACACACACTGCTTGCATGCAGAGATAGATGTTTGCTTTACTAACCATAACTTCTACACACAATGGCACCCTGAATCATTGTACGTGATACATGGAACTCTCTTCTTCTTGGTCTTTCCAAATTCATTTTCTTTTGATATCTCTAAAGAAAGATCTCTAATGTCCATTTTGGCATCCACAATACTTAGCGACGCCCTTCTCATAATGATTGGAAAGTCCCCCTTGTAGTTCTCCACTTTGATTACTAAGAAATTGGAGGGATATTACCACTCACAAATGATGGTAACAATGTCTTTAACTAGTCCCAATGAAACAATGATGGACTAGTCCGCTAGTTATAGTTGGATGTTTCTCTTCTTCAAAGGAGGAAGGTTCCACATTGTGTACATCTCATGCAAGATCAAATTAACATTGAAACCAAAGTCAAGAAGAGCTTTGCAAGGTTCATTCCTAGCAATTTACAAGTAAACTAGTGGACTCCCGAGATCAGCTAATTTTCTAGGAAGGTTACCAACTTGAATCTAATCAGATATAGCATATGTCAACATTATAGTATGGATTCAAGAGGGATTTTGGTTTGAAGGGGACTCAGATAGGAAGGAAACAGAGGAAGTTGGAGGAGTAGGGTTACTAACCACCAATGTGTCCAAGGGTTTTGGTGGACTGCGAGGTTGGAAGAAGGGTCTTTTCTTCGTTCATGGTTCTGACTAGGTTAATTGCCCTTATAGCATTTCTTTGCTATGGTTGTGTGGGCAATTCACCTTGCATGGATGGAGTAGGCGGTAGTTGTGCAGGAGGTGGAGGAGTAGGTGCAAGAACAGGAGGTGCATGAGGGTAGTAGGTGGTATCCCTCCTTGGATGGGGTGATTGTTATGTTTCAGGAGGGTAGTGGTGAGATTGGTAAGTAGCAAAATGACTAGAGGAGTCCCTAGAGATGAAGGCTGCTAAACATAGTAACCGTAGGGATCTAGTTACTGGTAAGGATATTGTTGTCTTGGAGGTGATAATGCTCACAATTGTGGTTTCTGCCACTATTAGTATAGTTTGTAAGGTTGTAGAGGAGTTCCACTTGGATAGTATTACTATGGTTGGTGGAACTGTCGGGGATTGCCTTATGGATAAGACAATCTTTTGGCCGTTGGCCTTTGTGCAAGTCATGGATGCAAGACATACACCCTAGATTCCTACAAGTGTGATACAACTAGAAAACATCCCTTATAATGTTCATACTAGTAGACATCACACCCACCATCATCATCTAAATCACTATCCATAACCATTTCTATCGCAGTTATCTTACCTTTACCCTTAGATTTGGCACATTTAGCTTTCTTACGTCTCCTATGCTCTCACTCATCACCTTGCTCCTTGGAATCCTTAGTAATTTTTAGAATAGCTTGAAACCTATTGTCCATGGAGTCTCATAATTGATCAACCTTAGCTGTACTTTTTTATTGCAATTTCTACAATGGCAAGGTTTTTTGATTAACCACATCTTTTTTGGGGAATGCATCCTCACTATCACAAAATCTAACCCCGTTCTTTCCAATAGAAAGGTCTCTATTGTATTTTTCTGCACTTTCACATTTTCTTAGCTCTCCCTCATCCTTAGCTACCTACTCAATTAATTTTTGAATTTGACAGGTGCTCAACTTTCTCAATCTCCCTTGGGCATAGACACCAAGGGGTTTTTTTGGTTTCAGACTGCAACCCATCTTCGATATGATGAAGTTGATCAAGCTGAGAGTATTCATGGCTGAGACACCTATGCAACAAAGAGTAGTATTAGCCAATAGTAGCATCAAAGGGCTCATGATTCCTTTGTTTCCACCCTTGAATTTGTTTCCTTAGATTGGATACTTAGGAGTACGTTTGATATTTGCCATTGAATAGTTCCAACATCGTACTCCACTGCTTGATTGATTTTGGTTTCAGGGATTAATACCAACTTTCTACTTCCTTTATAAGTGTCCTTGGAAATAATTTTAGCTTTTGACAGTCATTTTCAATGTTCTACAAGGCACATGCATCTTGGAAGGCCTGAAGATGATTTTGTGGATCAGCATCATATCCTCCCTCAAATCGAGGAATGTTGTTCATATCCAGCCTCTTTATTCTACTGTCCTTCACATGCCTGGTTGGAATCCTCACAGCCTCTACAATATTTAACATGCCCCAAGTAGCAAGTAGAGGTTCATCAAGGCCATGAAGGTGGTGCCTATGATGTTCCCTACTAGCTCTTCTTTATTGATGATGGGCCTCTCTGGATCATCCATGTCTTTGGTCATGACTATCCCGACGGTCCCTTCTGTTATTCTAGTCCCATCAATCACCTCCATCATGGTTATTTCTTTTGCGATCATGATTTGAACCAGATGAAGAAGAAAATGATGACGATGAAGGGGAAGAAGAAGGGGAACTTGCTTCATGCTGATGCCTATTATCCTTCCTTTGATGCTTATGACCACAGTTGTGATCATGATCTCCTTTGTCTTCCTTTTATTAACTTACTTCTCTAGATTCATTTTTGTCATTGGATCCATTTTGACCAGAACCTAGATTATGGATTGTAGATTGTACATTCTGGTCGAGGGCTCCTTGAATGAAGTTAAAGAGAGGTGATTCACTAAATAAATGATCACCTTCATCAATTGGACCAAATGGAGGTGGAAAGATATTTCACCCCTTACCCTTCATAAGCTCATGTTGGTGCTCTAGCTGATGATCCCTTAATATTTTCACTTCAGTGGGATGATAATCCCTTGAGTCATGATCTTGCATCTTGATGGGACGTGATATCGCATGGGCTGTGATATCGCATACGCGATATTATGATCCGTTGCCAAGTCTATAAATAAGAGGTGACTCTCCCTTGTTTTCTCATCTAGATCTAGACCTTAGCAAAACTCTAGCAGTTTTACCTCTCCAAAGATAGAATCTTTTTCATGTGCCCGTAGTAGGAGCTCCAAAGTGAACAGATCTTTATTCGAGTAAATATTGTACCTGAACACATGTTTGTGTACGATAATAAAGACGAACTTCTTGGATAAACCTTGTAGTGCATGGAATAGGCTAAATAGGATTTTATTTACTATTATTTATTATTTATCATTTAAATGCTTTATTAGCTATTAATTCCTGCTCAACCCTTCTCTCCTAGTTAAGTGCCTCAGTACAACCGCTTCAAGCACGTGCGTTACGCTTGGTGATCCCAGCAATGACTAGCGTTTGGTAACCAAGGTTGCATCGGTTCAGGGTGTGAACAGTAAGTGGGAACGGATGCTAACACTAGGTTAGTTAAGACTTAGTTAGTTAGTTAAAGTTAGTAATTAGTCTCTTCAACCCTTCATCTTATCAACATAGGAGATAAAACAGAAAAGCTATAAAAATCATATACCTCGAACTTACTTAACCATACACCGTGAAAAATACAAGTAATTCTGGGAAGACAACGAATAATTAACCTTAAGTGTTCCATGAGGCATGTAGGCACTTAGTCTATAGAGTTTGACCAGATCGCACATGTTACACTCGTATTCGTATGGTTGAGTGTAGGGATACCTCGCTACTCATCACATCTCATATCCTCCATGGAGATGTTGAAGCCCATGTGGTGCTAGCATTAACTAAAGCATGGCTGGAATTGATCAGTCAAGTGGAAACACAATGTTGCCTTCCATATCATGCCACTGCATCAGTTCATCTTGATGTAAGATGAAGGTAAAGTTTGGTACATACTCACCAGGATGAGCATATACCACTTGGTATTGTTGAGGTACTTGAACTGCCGTAAGCAGAGATGGGATCCTATGAGAATAAGACATTTTGTGTTAATAAATAGTGTGTAATTAAGATTTAATTTAATAATAATAATACTAATTTTTTTCGTAAGATTTAACTCTCAGGGTTCAAACAACGAGGTTACTAAATTTCACTAGGCTTAGATAGCACATGAAGAACTACAATCCTCGGCAACGGTGCCAATGCTGAGCTACAAGGTACCCCTACGCCCAACCATATGAATCACAAGCATTCACATGCAATCCGGTTGAATTCCGTAGATTTTAGTTACTAAGTATACTAGAGCTAAATAGTGTGTTCATGTTGTTCATTCATTGTTTTCCCAGTCCCACTTGTGGAATGTAATTATATGGTTAAGTGTGATTGAGGCATATGATTTTTATTATTTTATGTTTTTATGAAATTACTCACCTAGAACAAGAATAAAAGTAGGAGTGATTAAAAGTAAAAGCGATTAATTGCTAAGGNCATAAGAAAAGAAATCTCAAGTGCTACAAGGATGAATCAAAGAGCTTGTCTTTATTGCTAACACAATGGTGTGCTCAGGTACATTAATGCTTGAATAAAGATCTGTTCACACTTAGACCTCTTGCTGTGGGCACTTGGAAAATATTCTAACTTTCAAATGGACAAACTGCAAGAGCTTCGCTACAGACTTATAAAACCTTACTCCCAATTATGCACTTGGGCAAAGTATTTATAGACCTGGGAGTAACCTTGCGATATTAGATATACGATATCACATCTTGGGCCACGATATCGCGTACTTGATATCGTGTACCTGATATCATGGCGACCTTGATATCGGAGTGATGAAAAACACAATTTATCAATGAGACATTAATAAGGTAGGCTACATCAATGCATTCCTATCAATGCATCTCTATTGACACATCCCCATCAATGCATGGTAGGATGCATTAATGTAAATATGTTGACATTGATGCAATCATTGTCAATATAAATACATTCATCCCTCACATTTATGACATCGTTTAATTGTAGCCTTAGCTAAATTCATGTAGTTTCCTTTTCCTAGAGTTAGAATATTTTCTCTTTAAGTGCCTGCAATGTGGATTTTAGAGATTGTATAAAGTTTTATTTGAGTGCCTGTGTACCTAAACACATTAGCATGACTGATAATATAATTGAAATTTCCTACATCCATTGGAACTTAGACTAGCTTAACTTACTTTCCTGCACTTTATCTTACTATTTTTAATTAGGTAATATAATTAATCATAAACATGTGAGTACAATTACTTTGAGCATAAGTATTAATAGTTGGTAACACCGGTAGTGTATATTTGGTATGCCTAGCAATAGCTACTTGGTAAGTCAGTAGTGTTAATCCCAGTTTGGGATGTGTACGACAAGTGGAAATGATTACTTTACATTAGGATAAGTTAGTTAATAGACTAGTTAATCAATTAGACATTTAATTATTCAACCTTTACTTAGTTATCTAGCCATTATGAGAAAAATATAAAAATACTTATAAAAAAATATATCATGTGCCTTAATCCATACTAAATCATATGTACCAAGTAGATTCCAGTGTAAGTTAAGAAGACAATGACCTTGCAATCCCACAATTCACTGTTATGGATATCAGCCACTTCAGTAACTAGGTCCACAGAATTTGATCGAATTGCTAGTGAATGCTTGTGATTTGTATGGTTGGGTGTAGGGGATACCCATCACCTATCAATGAAAAAAAGTACAATTGTGAGCCAAAAGTTCAAAGCATTAACATGATCCCTATACCAACCCATAATAAACTTTGAGAAATAAGTATGTGTGCAAAAACATGTCTATACCATAGTCCCTAAACCAAAAGGCACAAAGTGGATAGAGAAAGAAAGTCCTAAACTATCCAAAATATGCATGGAAATATCTAACTCACTTATCAAGTGTTGTCTTAAGAAAATGAACCAAATAGAGAATTTACAAAGAGTATTCTATGCTTCAACCATACACTAGAAGAAAGTGATGAACAAGGAAATCAAATAACTAAAATTGAAAATCAAAATGAAAACATATAGGGATCCTGTCAAATAGAAATAACTTCTTGTGCTACAATATATGTATATATAAATAATCAAAACTTGAATATCAGTAATGTTAAATGGGCTAACAAGTCAAAACATAAATCACTAAATATGATAAACAAAAAACCTATGATGTATGACCTAGGAAATGTGTAATCCATTTTCTAACTACTTATTCATGAGTTTAGTCATGAGGAAGATGCCCAATGTTTAATTAAGAACTAATAGGTGCACTTTCACCTTTTTTTAATAATTTTTTATCATTAAATTGTTTAAACATTTTTCTAATTTTTTGTTATTTTCCTATTTCTTCAAAATTTTTCAATTCTTAATCTATTATCCATTTCTTATTTTTTTTCCTTTCTTTATAATTTTCTATTTTATTGGGTTATTTACTCTATGCTTTTAGATATTTCCTATGTTTTATTATTAATATTGTTAATTAATATAGAAGTAAATACCATGGGTTGGAATTTCCCTCTATGATATTAAATTATAGAAGGAATGATTACACATGGTAGTACAAACATGTCATCCATCCCTTAATTTCTATAAATAAGAAATCTTTATCATGGAAGTAATGTGGTTCTTGTCATATTAAAATCTTAAATTAACACATGACCACCATGCTTTGAAGGAATAAGAAAGGAAAAGAGGGTATAGATAAGGATATGAGATCAAGGGTATTGATTCTTTGGGTCTCTACCTTAGGTCTCATTGACTCCTTGTTGATCCATTTCCATTGATGTTTCTATTATTTTGGAAAATATTATTTGAAAAAAATTATTTTCTTATTCCATGCTTGAATGTAGTCATATGTTAAAGGTAATAAAATAATTAATTAATTAATTAATAAAGAAATTATTCTTATAATACTACTAAAAGGACATAGAACTCATGCCTAAAGGTGCACCTTTAATGGGACTAGCATTGGCTATGAGGTTGCAAAGACATGTGATCCATGATTGAAGATGCTCCTCTAATTAATAGCTAGGGATTCCATCTTAAACATCAATTTTTAATTAATTATTGTTAATAATTGATTAAAAATACTTATTCTTTACCGATAATTGATGATTTATTTGATCAAGTTATGGATGCATGTTATTTTTCAAAGATTGACTTAAAATTAGGTTATCACCAAATAAGGATTAAGAAGAAGGATATTGAGAAAATTGCACTTAGAACCAGGTATGGCTTATGCAAATTTGTTGTGATGCCATTTGGATTAACTAATGCACCAGCAAAATTTATGGCATTAATGAATAATATTTTTTGTGAATATCTTGATCAGTTTGTTATAATATTTATGGATGATAAACTTTTTTACTCTAAGTGAAGAGAAGAACATGTCAAACATTTGAAAATTATAATGGAAACTCTTAAA
Organism: Gnetum montanum; assembly: GCA_015680685.1. Taxonomy (NCBI): domain Eukaryota; kingdom Viridiplantae; phylum Streptophyta; class Gnetopsida; order Gnetales; family Gnetaceae; genus Gnetum; species Gnetum montanum. The sequence continues at coordinate 84,659 of MNCI01016981.1, read as the reverse complement.
GAGCATGAGTTGAAAGGTAAACTAAGTAAATGTGAAGTCTTTAAAGAAGAATTTTCATACTTGGATCATATAGTTTCTAAGAGAATATTAGATCCAGCAAAAGTTAGTGCAATTCAGGATTGGCTTGAATTAAAAGATGCTACAATGGTTCCTAGTTTTTTTGGGCTTAGCATGTTTTTATCGATGTTTCATTAAAGATTATTCTACTTTGGTATTCCCATTGATGGACCTTTTGTAGGAAAAATGTGTGTTTAAGTCTGATGAAAAATGTAGGGAACCTTCATTAGATTAAAGATGCTACTCACAACAATATCTATTCTGAGAATTTTGGATGAAGAATTACCATTTGAAGTATCCAAAAATGCCTATGGAATAGGAATTGGTGTAGTTCTTTCACAAGAAGATAAAATGGTATGTTATGAATCTCGTAAATTATGAGGAGATAAGGTAAACTACTTATCCCATGATTTAGAATTACTAGAAATTGTTCATGTTTTCAATATTTGGAGATATTATCTTTGTGGAAAAGTTTTGTACGAAAAATAGATCATAAAAGTTTAGAATATTTGCAAAGATAAACTATACTCATCAACTATGATGGATAGAATTATTGGCTGAATATGATTTTCAAATCAAATATATTCCTAGTAAAAAAAATGTGGTAGCCGATGCTCTTAGTCAAATGTAGAATTTGATGATAGGTGTGGTAACAACTCCTATGGAAGAAGAAATTAAGGAAAAAATAAAAGAATATCCTTATTTCAAGAAGATTTTAGCCAATATTTCCTTTGAGCCTCGATATCAACTTGCCTCTAATGGTTTATTGATACAAGGACAAAGAATATGTATACTAGAAAAAATTGAAAACTTAGGTTGTTGTGTGAAGCACATGAAGTACCATATGTAGGATACCCTATTTATATTAAGACTTATATGATGTTACAAAAATATTATTTTTGATTTGGAATGAAGAATGATGTATCCTCATACATTAAAAATTGTCCAACATGCCAAAGAATAAAAGTTGAACAAAAGAAACGTAGTGGGTTATTATAGCCTCTAGAAGTTCCAATCTATAAATGGGAAGATGTTACCATGAATTTCATTGTGGGATTGCCAATAACAAAAAAGGGAAATGACTCAATCTTGGTAGTGGTTGATCATCTATCAAATATGGCACATTTTATAGCTTTGAAATCTACAAACACAACTGAAGAAGTAGTTCAAAAATTTGTATGAGAAGTATTTTGATTGCATGGATGTCTACAATCTATCACTTTAGATCAAGATCCCAAGTTCATATCTAAATTCTCAAAAAAAAATTTCAAAGAGCTTAGACCCTAGATAAAATTTAGCATGGCTTATCACCTAGAGACCGATGGACAAACTGAACATGTGAATAGAATATTAGAAAATATTCTACAAAGCTACATTGGGAGTGGACTGAAAATGTGAGAGAATTACTTGTACCTAGTAGATTTCACCTATAACAACATTTATTAAGATTTCATACATCGAACACCATTCAAAGTAGTATATGGATGTAACTATCATACACCACTAACTTGGGTAGATCCAACTTTAAGAATGGAATGGAAGGAAGAAGCAATGAAAGTAATGGAAAACATTATTACAAGATTTTAAAAAATATTACAACCTACCCAAGATAAATATAAGGGATATGTGGATCAACATCAGCTTAAGAAAGAATTCCAAGTGGGAGATCAAGTACTATTGAGAGTAAAACCCACCAGAAGTTCTCTTAAACTTGGAAAACATACTAAATTAGCACCCAAATATTATGGACTCTTTAAAATTTCTAAAAGAATTGGTGAAGTGGCATATCGGTTAAATCTTCCAGCAACCTTAATAATTTGCCCAATTTTCAATGTAAGTTTGCTAAAGAAGTTTCATGCAAATGATGTGTCATTTGTGCTAGACTAGAATACTCTGCCATTACAATCCAATGCCATATTTGAAGTTAAACCCATTGCAATTAATAACCATCAAAATAAGAAGTTATGAAATAAAACTATTAGCGAAGTACTTATTCAATGGTCAAATTGTGATCAATAGACTTGGGAGAACAAGGAGTTTATTCTTAATACTTATTCCCAAACTTTTAATCATCATGATATTGAATGATAAATTGTATTTATTATTGATGTAATAAGTTATATTTTAAAATTTTTGGTCTTTAGTTTGCATAGATGATAATGAGGATAATAAAGAAGCTAAAGTTGAGGAGCATAAGGAGCAGCAAATGAGCAACTGGATATAGAGGAAGCACTTGAGGATGAGCTGAATGCTTAAAGGGGGTAGATTATAACATCCTGTCCCTTGTTAAGGATGAAAATGTATTGTAAAAATGTAATTAACCTTCAAATGAATAGGTGGCTTGTTATGAGAAGTTACAATTATTCTTGTATTCCTCAAGAATGGGTTTAACCTATGCCATTTAAGGTTGGGTTTAGAGGGCATGTTGGATGGAGTTGTGAAACCTCAAAAGGAAAGTGACAAGTGTTAGGTGAAGTGGGAAAAGAAGGGACTGATCACCCCTTCAAATGGATAGCTTAACTATGGTGATAGTGCCAAATTTTCTCTAAGGTTTAAGTGGCATCAGAAGATAACCCAGAGGGTGTTTCAATACTCTCTTATTAATAAAATGTTTCTCCATTTTTCCTTTCTATTTTTTGTACCAATTATCATATACTAGTAATTCATTTATCAAAGTATTTTATGATATTTCCATTATGTTACTTATGAATGTGATAAATTAAGTGATGACCGATTATGTTTTTATGACATTCATGAATAGGATGTCACAATGGGGGTAAGGATTCATTTTGGTAAACCAAAAACCTCTACCAAAAACACTAGAATATAAACATAGGACACATGAAACAATTCCTAGAATAATAACTTATATTCAACTTATAAATTATAACTACATGCCTCATTAACTTGGTCAAATCACGCATTTGTCCAACAACTCATGATTCTACACTCTAAGTTCTACCATGTCCACTAGAGACATCTCATGAGATGCCTTAGAAATTAGTTAAGTTCCATGCTTAATTATGTTCTTAAACATAAAATCTCTATGAGGAGGTGCTCTAGAAAGTTCCCTGTAAAACACATCAATTATTTCTTTAACAATCAAAATCTACTCTATCTTATTCTTAGACTATTCATGCACTAAGATCATGTAGTAACTATAACATTTCTTGAGTAACTAATGAAACTTCTTACCTGTTACTAAGTGAAAATTAATTTATCTCTTACTCATTAGGATTATAAATTCTTTTCAACCTCTACATAAAAGTATAAAAGTCTTGTTCTTATAATTCAAACATCCTTCATACTTTGCTAATCACTTCATCCCATGAATCCCATCATACTCTTTAAGTATTGTTACCATTTAACCACTGTACTATCTATTACCTTGTATTACCACTTTGGTTAAGGGTAACATCTCAAAAACTATGATACCAAGGAAGATATGATAATCATATCATTTAAAGAAAGAGAAAAATAAGGTAATTATGAAGTCTTAAGTTAACTCCAACTTTAAAATCTTCCAGTCAAAACATAGAGATGTTGAATAATTTTTAAAGCTCAAATCCTCAAAGTTTTTATAGTTAGCTACTAGTTGTTATCTTAAAACAAGCTATAACATACTTTAATCATGTTAAAATTTTGACTTATAATGTTATCGTAATAATTCAACTTCTTCTTGCCAAATAATTATCTCAATAGGTTAGCACTTGGATTGATATCCAAATGGTTGATAGGTTATAAAATATGTTTGTCCTGCAGTTGCACACATTCAACATTGAATAATTCTGTTAATCATAAAATTGTTATGAAAAAAGCTTTTATAATATCCTAAGTACACAAATAAAATACTCAAAATATCATTAATCAAAATAGCTTGTAAAAAAGTTGATTTAACATCTTAGTCAAACATAATTGATTATTTTACAAACATCCTTCCATTGTAAAAGTGTGATATCAAGCAAGATAATATACATAAAACATCACTTATTGCTAAAAAAATCCATCATCTTGGGATATTTTCCTATTCACTTGTTCAAAGTTTTTTCTCTTTGATGTTGCAAAATCCCTTTATAGTGGCATTCCAACACCACAGATCCAAGAATACTTGTTAAATATTTAGCTCTAATACAAACGTATAACACTATTGATGAGTGGCGAGGTACCCCTACGCTCAATCATACAAATATGAGCATGTATGCATGATCTAGTCGAACTCTATAGACAAACTAGTTGTGGCACCTAGATAGTTACACGTTGATCATAGTTCACTATCTTCCCACTTGGACTAGTATTTGCTTTGTCACATATGGTTTAGTCTACAGTGAGGTGTATGATGTGATTCCTAATTACTATGCTACTCCTAAAGTCAATAAGAAATAACTTGAGTGAACTAATAGACAATGGAAAATAAAATCTAAGCTATGCTAAGTGTGATGAGCATTTGTCCTTAATCATTCATATGCATCTTGGACTTTGTGTACAACTTTTGGGGTTACCAAGTGCACATTACTTGAGCACTACTAGATATGCTATTGGATTACCAAGTAGTTATACTTAAATGTTCATGATTAAGATGTACCCATTCCACATTAACAATAAGAATAGTAAACGATGATAAAGAAATATTAACTAAGAGAACAATAATTAATAATTAACAATTAAGCAATTAAAAACTAAGTGAATGCTGAAATGATGGAGTAATCTTGATCTTTATTATCGATTGTATGCATGTGCAAGTATGTCACGCTCGAACAAAGGTTTTGTACAATTACAAGCATCACATTGTATCATGCACTTGGAAAAGGAACTAAAAACTAACTGAAAACTAACAAAAATACTTGACCCTAAAACTTACCAAGAGACTCCCTTCCTATGTGCTTGAGTGCTATATTTATAGGCTAACATAGTAATCATGATATCGTGTATTTGATATCATTATTTAGGCTATGATATCACATAGTTGATATCAAGGCTTGGAAAACTATGATTCATCATACCCCCATGACTGAATAACAACTTGTCCTCAAGTCAAACAATCAAAATGAAAACTTGTTTATTTGATTACACAGTGGATAGGTATGGGATTATGGACTAACTATGAATTATTTTATGCCGTAGTGTGAAATTAAACAAAAAAAAATTAGGACACCAACACAAAATATAAAAGACTAAATTTTTGGAACTCATGTGGTTCCTAGTGGTGGTGGTTCCTCCATGGGCCTCTTCCCCTTATCTTGTGCTCCAAGTTTTGGAAATGGATATCTTTGAAGCAGTGCCTAAATATTTTCTTCTTTGGTTCAAGGATCGTGTGCCGTCCATGTTGATGTTTCAATATTTGATAGGGTCAGCACCTCCCATGGATAGGGTAGCTACAGAAACATCTAATTGGCTTTAACATACCAAGTCACAAACAACCATTATTCCTCTTCGTAGGCTCTAGCTTTATCTCTACATTCTTGATAATTCGTGAGACATCGAGCCAAATCTACCACAACATCTTTGTAACCCTGGTAGCTGGCTTTAACCACCTCTAACTCAAAATTTGCTACCTCTAATTTTTGTAGTCTCTTTTTGTGTTCAACAAATTCTACTTCATATTTGGCATAGGTGGCAGCTACCTACTTCTCCAACTCTATCCTCAGGCATCTTGCTATTAACATCGCTAAGTTGGCATATCGTAGGTTTGCCAACTCCATCTATTTAGTGAGATCCTGGATCTGTAGGTCCCAGCTCTTTAGTTCTGCTTGGTGGACAAAGGTGTAGGTGTCTAATATGGCCCACCAATTAGTGTTTTGAGCACTGAAAGCATTGATATGGGTCTTAGCCATATGGATTTCTTTTTTAATGATTTGCTTGTACATCCCCACCTAGTCTTAAAAATGTTTTTTCTAGCTTCTCATCTCACTTAGCCTCATTCTGCCACATGCTTATTTCAATGGTAATCTTCTAATGGATGGTGTGTACCATCTCTGATGAGACGCGACATGCACAGTGCCGCGATATCGCGTACGCAATATCGTGGTCTGCCGCCATATCTATAAATAAGAGGCGGCACTCCCCTTATTTCCCAATCCT
>MNCI01016981.1:51798-72529 GCA_015680685.1 Gnetum montanum | reverse complement strand
AATCACATACCTCAGACTTACTTAACCATACACTGTGACACTTACAAGCAAGCCTGGGAAGACAACGAACGATTAACCCCAAGTGTTTCTTGTGGTGTTAAGGCATTTAGTCTACGGAGTTCGACCGGATCATGCGTGCACGCTCGTATTCATATGGTTGAGTGTAGGGGTACCTTGTCACTCATCAATCTCCATTGAGATTGTTTTCTTTGGCTAAGCAATTCATGTCTTGGTTGATCCTTATTAATTGTTCTTGCATTTGCTATAAATTTTCCTCGAGAACATTCTTTTGTTTTTCAATTGTGGACAACCAAAGATTCTCAGCAGCAAGGAGTTTATTTTCTTCTTGTAAAGCCTTGGGTGCTTTAGCATGTGCATATTTTTGGGCTTGTGCCTTCGAAACATCCCAATCAGCCTTCTCTTTCTCCCTCACCACCTTTTTATTCTCTTCTAATAGTTTATTTAGTTGCTCCATCTGAAATAACTCTAGCTGGTTGGTTGGATAAGTTGGGATGGATCTTGCTATGTGACTTACAGGGTGGTGAACTTTTCTTGGAGTTTTCTCAAGTTATCTTCTGCATGTTTAACCCTAACCTCAGCCATGACTATCTTTCTTTTTGTGGAAATGAGGTCTAATTGTACTATTGTGACATCTTGAGGGATATCAAACAAGAACATCATTACTTGTCCTATTTGCAACAATCGATCCAGTGCATTCTCATGTTCCACAGGAGTCATCGAAGGACTAGCTAGGACTTTAGCATTACGTGCTCCTGTGAGATCTACTGATGGCACAGCAAGGACATTGAATGATTTTTTGATGTGATTTTTCTACTGCTCCAGCTACATCCTAGTGTTGCATAACCACTATTGTGGTGCCTTCACTAGTTTCTAATTACACTTAAAAACATGTAGCATTTCCAAAGATCTGTTGTGACTAATGTTATTCCCCTCCTCCTATTTGTATGGAAACCTCACCCTATATGTGATCAATTGAGATCATGGATTGTATGACATCATAAATTATCTTGAAGAGATTAGCCTCATCACAACTTCCCCAACTGACTATTTCTGTGATGGCCCTAAGATGGCTCATTGATGGTTGATAATCTTCTAGGGGTGATGACGGTTAGTCTTGCTAGCCTATGGTTTGTGTGCTGGGCCTTGCTTCCTATTGTTGACTAGGCCTCATATCTGAAAGTTTGCTAGGCCTTGCTATTTGAGGTGCAGTGGGCCCAACCATCTACTCTTTCTTAGGCTCCAGTATCTCACCAGCATCTTTCCTTAGTGTTGGTGGCTTTAGTAATTCAGCATATGAAGCATTTTGAGCTTTTCTAGGGAAAGGTAATGCAAACTTCTTTGGCTTGTGTTCTTCAAACCACCTCAATATTTTTGTGAGATATAGATGGGGCAGATTGGCATCAACCTTTCCCATCAAGATTATGCTTCCTCTAGCTGCAAAGGTGGAAATCCTATTTAGTCCTTTTGTTGGGAAGATGTGATAGATGTCAATTTTGAAATAGATCCTTTCTTCAAGGGTGAGCTCCAGATATGTTTTTTCCTCCTTACTGTACTTTCCCTTTAACCATATTTTTCATGCATCAACATCAAAGTGAGTGGACATATGAGCAACCTTAGGCCCTATGCTCAAAAGGTTTAGAACTTCCAAAATGACCTTAGTAGAGAAATCGACTAAAATCTCACCAATGTCAATAATGCTACCTTCTTCTTTATTATGCCAAAGTTGGTACATCTCCCTCAAATACCATTCATCCTTTGAGTTAATCTTTCACTGACTCATAGGAAAATTTAGTAAAAGGTCCAAAATTGAGTTCCATGATCACTGCAGCTGACGTGGACCTTTCCCAAATTGCCTAAACACATTCCAAAGACAACATAAGATGTTGTCCCTATTCAGGTGCCCTACCTTCTCCACCTTCTACATGCCCAAATTGTACAATAATAGGATTTTCTTGATGAATGCTAAATGATTATGCCTCTTGCTCTACATGTTCCATGGGAGGTCCTTGGCCTCTACCTCTCCTTAGCCATTTGGATGCACCTTGAGAGGGTCCTCCCTATTGTCCTCATTTAGGGCCCATCTATAATCACACTAGGATCAACTGTTAGTAAGGTCATTTAACAAAATTTAATTATCTTATACCTTACTCATTTCCTTTAATGAATTCAATTCTTTCTTAGTATGATCCAGAGTTAGAAATTTTCAAGAAAATCCCCCTAAAAGTTTTAACATCAGGCCTAATTTGATTAGGTGACTTCAAAAATAATGTTCATGGTTTGGGTGAAGGAATAAAATTGGTTTGGCATAAGTTCTTATCATTTCTTAAGATCACTTACCCCTATTATATTCTTTGAGTAGCAACAAATTTTGAAAAAGTTGTGCACAAATTCTACCGTACCCCTCCCCCAGGACTGAGTTAAACACTTTGGGTTTAAGCAAGTTTGATCAGAAGGAGAATTAGAGTGTTAACAAGTAAGATATTGATGTTTAAAGGATAGGTGTGCAAAGTGTGAAAATTTGTGGAAGAAAATTGTAACAAATCCCCTCACATGAATAGTTAAAAATGACAATGGTGCACGTGCACGGGGAGGGGGTGGTCCATATATATAGATTTCATAGATGCGATATCGCGTATGCGCTAGTGCGGACTTGATATCACATCAAACCTGATACCAGATACCCAATATTGTGTCCCTTCCAAAATAGGGTACTTGGAAAAATTGATAAAGTTCTGAATTTCCATGGCCAAAAAGAAAGGATTTAAGGTAAATTTGAAGGATTTGGGTAATGTTGAGTAGACATTAAGGCACCAAAAGTGTAATGAAGTGGAATTATACAATGAAGTTCTTGAATAAGGTGAGGAAAAAGGACATGTTGTGGTGCACAGGAACATTTGGGTTGAAATGATGATAAAGGAAAGAATATATTTAGTAGTGTAGTATTTGGAGGGTGTGAGATGTTGTGGTGGTGTGCAATACGTACAAATTACAAAAGTTACACAAGTTAGTCCTCCCCAAAGTAGGTTCCAACCTATCATGCCCTTGCGTAACCACACCTTAAAATGTCTGTAGGCACTAAAATGGTTAAATACAATCCACACTAGTGCAACAAAACAAACACATGTTAAATACCACCATGATGAGGTATGACTTCTATGCCACACAAGATACAAGTTAGAAATACCTAGACAGTGGGGTGAGACAAATCGTAGAAGGGATTGCAGAGATTGGGACGTGAGGTAACCTACCCTGGGCATAATGAATCCTTATTGTGGGGCATGATTAATGTATCATTAGCCTTTCACTCTAAAATCCAGACCAAGTCCATACCTTTACCTTTGACTAGTGACATCGCATTGTTTCATCCAATGATAGACAACCATAAGAGCATCATGATAGCAAGGTGTATGATCACTTGGTGTTTTATACAATGGAGTGATTTGGAATTTTTATGGAGCACATTCTTCTTAATCTTTTCTTTGTTATTTTTCTTCTTTATTTTTCTTTTTCTTCACCTAGTCGCTTTGGCACTTTGTCATTTCCAATGGTGATTCGGAGAAGCTACCAACCTTCAGGCATGGATGCATGTATTTCCAATGGGACCCTCTAGAACAACATTGAGTTTCTTTGTTGAGTGCATTTATTACTATTACTCCCATTTTCATTAGATCTACAAGGATCTTAGTACAACCAATCTACATGATAACACATACAGATGTCACCACCGAGAATCCACAAGTCCCCTTGATGTCACACCCTGGCCATTCCCTCTTAGTCCATCATTTTTCACTCTGGACATAATGAGTACAAAGTTACTTTAAGTTTTAATGATGAAAAGAATATCATCATACCCAGAGTAGAACCTTTTATTAATAGAATGGATGGGTGGATGTTGTGGGCTTACTATATAAATAATTAGTCACATGTGACTTAATAGCATAGAACAACACCTTAATCGACAAGTCACATGAGTATTTCATTCACCGATGAGATTACCCTCAAAAAGATAAAATGACAAATTGAAAGATGAAAAATTAGAGAATAAAAATTGGAAAAAAATTGTAAAACCAAAGAAAAGGAAAAACATTTACTAATTCTACTTATTCGAATGGGGGGTATCCCCCATGACTAAACCTTTGAGCATGGTGAGAATTAATAAATGGAAAATTTGGATCCATGCATATTGAAAACATTAGGGCTCTGTCATATCCAAACCACTAGGTGTCTTTTGATGTGGTGGTAGGAATGTACCCAAATTGGGGTTTACACACTTGATTAAATTAGGCATAGTGGGGAAGATTATAAGATGTGGTCATGTGATAAGAAGCTATCCCACTTTGGCACCTGTGACCATAAGATGGTATGCAAGGATCGATATGTCTCCCTATGTGGTTATATCCATTAGGTTGCATGATTTTTGGAGCATTAATTGATGGATTGGATGAGATAACAAGAAGCATTGAGTTTAAGCAGGAAGGTGCATCACAGTGCTAGGCTTGTGCTGAGTTGGAGGATGTAGTGGTTTCAGAATCATGTTGTCTCTTTCTATGGTCATGGCTAAAGAAAGGACACTTCTTATGCTATAGAGGACTTCCACTACTATTGATAGTAGTAGCACAAGTAATGTTCATGGGTTGGTGCTATGGTGCAAAACCTTTTGGTACAACTGGTGGCGATGTAGAAGGAGGTGAACGATGAGAATATTTAGGGCAAGGAAAAGTGTAAGGAACATGAGGTGGTGATCCCATGGGAGAGGATATGGGTTGATAGTACTTGGGAGAATGATAATGATGAGGGAAGCAGAGGATGTTGATCCAATTGGAGGAATAGGGTGTTGAACATAATAAGCAGTTGGTGTCAACGTATACGATGGGTGTGGTTTGTTTGGCAGTGGCCTCCCCCATGACTAGGGGTTTTACCACTATGATTGGACATAGTACTTCTGTACAAAATTTGGATGTAGCATTCCTCCCCAATGCTCATGTAAATGTGACAATACTGGGCATTGGCTTTCGGGGTGATCATACAAACAAACATTACATTGGTAGTTATGATTTGTAATTGAGCTCCTATCCTTATTTTCTTCAATCCTTCTTTCTGCTTGTTGAATGGTGTTCTATCCTATTTCTAATTTTGGCATCCTCTATTTGTTCTGGTTGTCAAAGTGATCTTGCATGGTTTGACCTCTAATAATGTTTACATATTCTCCACATTTTTCATGTACCCATTCCATCATCTTATTGATTTTTGCCTCAATTTCATCTAGTAATTGTAGTATTGGCAAAGATGGAGATGGTTCCACCTCCTTGAGGTGAGTTGATTTCTCCTCTTCAGGATTATTGACCTTTGTTATTTTAAGATTTTGGTCTTGTTGAGATCTTTCAACATGTTTTCATTTGGCTATTTCTCTTTCTTCTTTTGCTACCTGCTTAATAAGCTCTTGGAATTGGCGAGTTCGTAGTTCATATAGTTTCCCTGGGTCATACACCCCTAGGGTCTCCCTAGTTTCATTATGGAGCCCATCCATGATGTGATACATTAACCTTTCCTTGGAGAACCCATGGTCTGGGCAGTTGTTCAATAATGAGTAATATCTTTCTAAGGCCATTTCCAAGGGTTCATGTTGCCCTTGTTTCCATTCCTGAATTTGTCTCCTTAAGGCTGACTCTCTTGCATAGGCTTAATATCTTTCATTGAAGAGTTCTACCATTATCAGCCAACAGTGAATTGATTGTGATTTTAAAGACCTATACCATACTTTTGCTTGGCCAACGAGTGTCATAGGAAAGAGCTTAAGTCTTTGCCACCCATTATCAATGTTGTTCCATGCACAAGCATCATAGAAGGCTTGTAAATAATGTTGCAGATCTAAATCATAGCCTTCTAAAAACTTAGGAAAGTTGTTTAAATCAAGCCTGGGTAGACGGCTTTCCTTATGATGCCTGTAGGATATTCAAACAGCCTCTTGTATATGCATTAGGCTCTTACTAGTTAGCAGGGGTTCATTGTCACTAGGTAAGTTATGAGTTTATGAGTTGGGACAATGTTATCTTTGTTCATGTTGGCATTTCTGACTTTGCACGTGGGTTCAATTTTTATTTCTATGCTGATCCCTTGAGAAATGGCCATTCATGTCATGACCTAATGTTGAAGGGGTAGAGGAAGAGAGAGAACTGGAATACTCTTCGTGACTTTTGTAAGTCTCCCAATCATCCCCTGATGTACTCTTGCTAACCATTGAGAAGGTCCTAGGCCTTATGAGCTCCCTTGTTCTATGGGATGTCCCATCCTCACCAAAGGTGTTTGAGTTGGATGAAAAGAGTCCTTGAGTATCATTGGGGTGTCCATGGCATTTGAAACTCCTGCATAAGATTCAGTACTCCAAACTTCTTCATCATCATAAATTGCATTGGTTCTCCAATGAATTGCCTCGCTAGTTGTTGCGTTAACATTATCTTGTGAGAGAGACATTGTTGTGAATTGTGTGTGAATTATTTGCAATTAATTTCCTTTCTAAAAGATATTTAATTGATACTTCATTACATTGATCTTATATGATATAACTGATCTAGATAACTAGCACCATCCCCGGCAACGATGCCAATGATGAGCGGCAAGGTACCCCTATATTCAACCATACAAATATGAGCATGTACGCATGATCCAGTCGAACTTCATAGACAGACTAGTTGTGACACCTAGATAGTTACACATTAATCATAGTTTGCTATCTTTCCCCCTGGACTAGTATTTGCTTTGTCACATATGGTTTAGTCCATAGTTAGGTGTATGATGTGATTCCAAAGACTATACTACTCCTAAAGTCAATAAGAAACAACTTGAGTGAACTAATAGACAATGGAAAATAAAATCTAAGCTAGCCTAAGTGTGATGAGGATCTACCCTTAATCATCCATATGCATCTTAGACCTCATATACTACTTGTGGGGTTACCAAGTGCACATTACTTGAGCACTACTAGATACACTATTGGGTTACCAAGTAGTTACACTTCAATGTTCATGATTAAGACGTACCCATTTCACATTAACAATAGGAATAGTAAATGAAGATAAAGAAATATTAACTAAGAGAACAATAATTAATAATTAGTAATTAAGTAATTAAAAACTAAGTGAATGTTGCAATGATGGAGTAATCTCAATATTTATTGTTGATTGTGTGCATGTCCAAGTACACCACACTTAAACAAAGGTTTTGTATAATTACAAGCATCACACTATGGGCATGCACTTGGAAAAGGAAGTGAAAACTAACTGAAAACTGACAAAAAGACTTAACCCTAAAACTTACCAAGAGACTCCCTTCCTATGTGCCTGAGCGCTATATTTATAGGCTAACACAAGAATCACGATATCGTGTATTTGATATTGTTATCCAAGCTATGATATCATGTACCGGATATCGAGTATTCGATATCGAGGCCTAGCAAGCCTCAATTCATCAACTATACTAACCAAGCTTAGGATAGAAATGTATGACATAAGGAAAATAGAAAGTAACAAATAAAGGTAAAAACACATCTTAATAAAAAATATTCAATGATAAGAAAAATATAATAGACAAAGTACTAGGCATTAACAAAATAAGTACATAAGGGTGAGAAAACATAAAATAATAAAAAAGCAAAAAATTATAAAGAGTACAAAACCAAACCTATCCACTCATAAAAATATTATGTAACCCTATTATCAAAGCTAAAAGTAGCATTAGAAAATCAAAAAAAGATAGAGAAAAATAAAATAAAAATACATAATATTAAAACAATACAACATAAAAGTCCAAATTTTTTGAATAAAAAATAGCCAAAAAATATCCAATGCTATAGAAATTAAATACATGACCAAGTTAGGTTAGCATCAAAGGTAAATACAAATTCATAGCCAAAGAGGAAGATTACATAATACAGAAGTTCCAATTGAATATTACAAATTAATAGAAAAACATATAACTAGTCACTTAATAACTAAACTAAGATGCATTAAAATAGGAATCTAAGCATAAGCTTCTTCATATCACTTCTCTTCCTCTCCACTAAATGAATCACCTAAAAGGCACAAAAATACAACGAAAATTAGTCTTAAGATATAGTAGCAAGATAATCTATAAAATACTCCCATATAGATTTTGGTTTCAAACATCAAGTAGTTGAAAAGTTATGCACAAAAGGTAGCTACAAGTAAATAGTTAGTACAAAACATATAAACATTAGATTTTGGTTTTAGACATCGAGTAATTGAAAAGTTATGCATAAAAGGTAGCTACAAGTAAATAGTTAGCAGAAAACATATAAACATGCCAAGATAATAAAAGTAAAACATAGCAAAATAATTACCAAATTACGACATAATGAAAAGGTTCCACCACCATCCAAAAAAACCAAACTAAATGAATGATAATAACTATGAAAGTTAATCCACATAAGTATCCAAATCCTTATAAAAAAAGGTAACTTGCTTAAGCATTACAAAAATTATTAGAATACCCACTAAGAAAGGTAACTTGTATAAGTATTGCTAGGAAAAGGTAAATATTCAAATAATCAGAAAATCAAATATATGTATATATTCAAAAAAATCCCTTAATGGTAGGGAAACATATCTAAACCAAGAGAAGTTACTATTAAGTAGGGATCCAAGGCTACTAAAAACTAAAAATACATGTTCTAAGAGGCTAACTAAAATTTTAGAAAAATCCTAGAAAGAAATTTAAACTTCTAGGAGTTTTTATAAGTTTCTAAATTGTCTAAAAACATAATCAATTACTATTTTTGGCATGGGTCCTATTGTTTTTTGCTACTCTCTCAATTTTTTGGCATGGAACTTTGTCTTTTGGATAATCATTGTGAAACATTGTTTCAAGAGTCAAAAACATAAATTAAGGCTCAAAACCTTGGTTCTAAAATCTAAAAATTTTAAAAGAATAGAAATATGATTAAAAGGAGCAGAAATGAGGTCAAAAAAGTTTCTAGCATTTCATGTATAAGAATAAATCTTAGAAAAATGCTATATCTCTAATAATATGCATAAAATAATTAGATATTACAAATAGGCATCACATCAAACAATTGCTAAACAAACTCAAATTAGCCAAAATTAATGTCCATGGAATAAAAATATAAAAAACCCATAATTTTAAAAAAAAAGTATCAAATTTTCCTACCTAAATGATAGCATTATAGCAACCTGTGCATGGCTACGATCTCTTAAATAGACTCTAAACCCTAGGTAACACTAATGGTTAAGGATTAGATCTATGTGAATCATAAAATGAGATCTAAAACTAAGCTCTTAATAGGATCCTAGTTGATAGTGTAGATCTAGATCTAGATCCTCTACAAACCAACAAGTTCTTCCTCTTTAGTTCTATCTCCCTATTGACATTGAAATTTAATGGTTTCCAATAGGATGAGTGTGAAATATTTATGATCACATGGATATGGCATCGTTGGGAAAAAAGAATAATTATGTTTAAAAATAAAATTAAAAAGGAGATAATAATTTCTAAAATCTAATAAAACTAATATTCCATAGTGCTAGCCCAGTACGATTCACTAGTAGCTATGTCTAAGATTGAACTAATAACAATGTCTAAGATTAAAACATAAGTAACTAAGGTGTTATAATAAGACTTTAGCTAAATAAAATATACTAAAAATAAAAATAAATTAATTTACAAAAATATCTTTTTATTAACAAACACAAGTAATCTAAATAAAGCATATCAAATAATGAGATGTTAGCCTAGTGGTAAGACTCTTGATTTGAAAGCTCTAAGTCATGGGTTTGATTTTGGTAGGAAATGCTAAGTAATAAAGTTCTAGACTATATATCTTGGGGTTTACCTATATTACAATTATTTCAAAGTTCCTACACCATTCTCTCCCAAAAAAAGAGCATATTACAACTGATGCAATACTCCATGTATCAACTGATACATGCCAACTCAAAACTCCAACTAAAAAGGTTAGTACACATATCCTAAATTAAAAGAAAATTCTAAATACTAAAACTATTTAAACTAAATAAAATAAACATAAATAAAAGATACACTAAAATATTAAAATATGAAAAGCATCTGAAAAGGGAATAATAAGGTACATAGCTCAAGCAAAATAATCATAGTCAATAATAGAAGATTTTTTATAAGAAAATATAGGTTTAAAATAATACATTGAGGTTTCAAATACAAAAATCATATCAAGGAGTAAGGGATGTTACACATAATCTACTAACTATTAAAATATTAAAATTTAGCTAAGCTAAAAAATTAAATATAACACCTGTAATAAAATTAAGCACACTCTCTAGTATACTAAATTAGCTAATAACTTGAAGCCACATTAACTAATAAATATAATATAATATAATATCCTATAAGCAAAGCATAATCATATAGTAAGTAATCACACACATCAAGTATCCATCAAAGTTATACATCTAAGCCTTGCTCATATTCATGATTCCTGTCACTCATTCAACCAAGTTAGTGCATAGGCATAATATATATAATAAAGCATGAATAAAGTAAATGCATAACTAATACATTACCATACTATCACCAATATTTCAACCACATAATCTCAATATATATGTAAAACCTCATAACTACATCAATACATAAATATATAAATCACACTAAAGCATAATCCATCTATCAAAGGAACAACATAACACATAAATAAAAATCATAGTAATCTTAAAATCAAGGTAATTGATACTAACTTAAGATGCATCAAAAAGTGGAGTGTTACAATTATTTCTCTAACAACATCTAGAAGGAGCTTACAACATTTAATTATGAAAGAGGAATAAAACCTTGACATGAACATATGCATGAAGCTTGTAAATCTTAAGCAAATTGATATACAAAACATAATGGTGACTTATAGGGAAGTGAATCAAAATACTTGATACGTACTTGGCAAGGTGATATGATCAATTTCTCACTACAACCCTCAAACATCTTAAATCCTTAAATGCTTCAAAGATTCAACCATCTAAAACCTGAAATGAATATGAAATTTCATGTAAACTATAAAAGAATCTTATGAGAAACTAAAAATTATGAGAAAATTCATAAGCAAAACATGTGAGAATATAAGAATTATTTTGAATTCATGTAATAGAATAAATGAGAGAGTCGTTGTAACACCAAGTGTATTTAATGTCATGGTATATATTTAATTATCTTTTATTCATCTGTGGTTGGTTTATGTCTTTTACAGGATTTGATCTCATGAGCTTTCTAGCATTTATGCTTAATTAAATTTTTAAATTTTTTAATATTGAATAATCTTTTATTGAAACTTGAATTTTTGAACTTTAGTTTTGAAATTATTCCTCTCTTAAATTCTCACTTTGAAAATATCTAACGTTTTTTGTAAATATATGTTTTGAGATTTTTTTAATTAAATGTTACTAATGTCTTGGTGTTTTTTTGCTAAGAAGATGCTGATAAGGATGGTGGCACATGTTGTAACTCATAGTTGGATATTTTGGAAAATATCAATTTTCATTAAAAACTATCCAAAATGTATTTCATTTCTTTTTCTTATATGAATTGGGACTTTTCTACATATTACTAGAATCTTATGTGAACTTTATTATCTATTGTGGTATAGATCATAAAGATATTCCAACATAAGTGATTATTTCTATTTAGCTGGAAGGTTAGATTTTGTATTAAGTTGAGAGTTTTTATTTCTAATGAACCTATTGTTCATTCTCATTAGTTATTTCTCTCTCTTTTTGATAATTTGGTATCTCTCAATGCTCTAGGAGACCAAACATTATTCTTCTAGGCCTTGACTTATGAAGGCAAAGTATCTAGTTCTAGGCTTGTTCTCTTTCTATGATTTTGATTATCATGTGTATTACTTATTAACTCCTATACATATAGCTCTTTATTCTTTGAAACCTTTCTTTTATGTTTATTCTATGATGTTGATTTCTTCTATTCTCATTCCCCTAGTCTCTTATATGTCTTTCTATGCATCTCCAATGGTATTTCTCACCACAAATCATGTTATGTTACCATGACTCTTGGTGAAGGTGATGGTAGAGATCATGAGTCATGGTCCAACCATGGTTCTTGAACAAAACTTAACCATAAGTTATGTTAAGTTCATAGATCTTGACCATGACTAAACCATTAGTTATGGTGAGATCATGGCGTACACTACAATTGTACCACATGATGTGGTTTTATAGGTGGTCTAAACTTGAGTCAAGATATGCATTTCTAAGTTATAACATTTACTATGACTCATGGTGAGATTATGGTCTAGATCATCACCTAACCATGAGCCATGGAAAGGAAAATACGAATAATAGTGTGTTTTATGAATCATGGTTAATCTCTAGTTTAGACAACATGAGTCATGGTCCAATTGTATTCAACTCTTGATCATCCATTCTTCTCTATTATGTGTTATTCTTACATCATTTGAGCTATTTCCAATATTTAGTAACTAAAGACATGTATATCATGATGTTTCAACATTTTAATGATGCTTTCTTCTTTGGGATCAATGTGTAGGCATTGTGGAAGTCTAGGTTATCCTCTAGTACTTGACCTACATTGCCTATGATTATACCATAGCAATAACTATGTTACAATGGTAGGAATTATGAAGAGTAGGGTTGGTTTCTTTTCTTGATCCACATAATCTATGATTATACTCAAATTGCAACATTGGATAAGCATTATGGAAGTTGTTTTTTCTACCAATCAGTATCTACTCAAGTTAATTGTGAATGTCATGTGGCTAGTTTGTTGATGTAGAATGAAAGGGTAGGTATTGCACATAAGTTTGCTTCTAATATAGATTCATCCAAGATCATGTAAGATTGGTAACTAGTTCTTACGGAGGGTCACTAACAACATCTAAGATAGATGTAACCTTGGTAGACTAAAAGTCCATGAAAATGCTCAATTTCTAATGCATTTTTTGTTTATCTATTTTTTATCATTCTATAGATATCATGGTTTTTGGATATAATTATGGCTTCCAATCTCATGAATCTTGAGATATCTTTCTTACATAGCATGTGTTGCATCCTAGAGCTTGTTCCAAATGCATCAAGATTGTTGGCTCTACTTAAAGGTTATAATCCTTCCCGCTTGTGTGTTTGCAAATGCAAGTGGTAGGAGATAAAAGCTCAATGATGATGCAACTGGATCTTTGAAGCCTTTTACTTTTAGATTTATTCTTTTAATTATATTATGATGCTCTTGTTGTATTGAGCTTATGTTATGATGGATATTGGCAACTCTCTTTGAGATTATGGATTTGTCATTTTGAAATATTAATTATGGTTTTGTTACATTCATGAGATTTTACTAGGACTTTTGATTATGGAATTGTTGATTTAAGTACTCCCATGTATATTTCAGTTTGTACCATGTACTTTGGTTAATTTTTATAATGCTTATGGTAATTAATTATCTTAAAATGTAAGCATTATAAATTTACATGCCCAAGTAATGAGTTATTGATGAATTAATCATAATTTATCTTAAGTTAATTTTTTTGGAGTATGAATAGTTGGTATCAAAGCTTGGTTCTTGGATCACTAATCAAATTTGTTAATTTTTACATATGCCTCCTAGGAGAAGAGAGAGTAACGAGGAAAGTTCCAACAACATACAACAATACTTCCTCCAAATCCTAGTAAACTTTTTTAGTAATGGATACAACCAAGATGGAGTTTCAAGCATGGATCCTAATAACCAAAGACTGGTTGGAGATTTTGGAAAGTTGCTTCCACCTAAGTTCAAGAAAAGTGAGGAGATGGAAAAGGGTTTTTGCATTTTAATTTACACATCAACCTAAAAGACTATGATGGCTTCTCACCAACTCTAAGAAGCAACAAGGTAATGGTGAAATAACTTGCTTTAGGTAAAATGGTAAAAAGTAGATAACATCATTTTGAATAACATCAAAAATAAGGTAGAAGATAATTATGGTATTAAAATTTACTGTGATAAGTAGGAGAATGAATTTTATACTTTATTACAAGATGATATGTTAGTTCATGAGTATGATAGTAAGTTTTGTGAATTGATTAAATATGTTTTTCATGTCCTTAAAGATGATGAATCATATGCAAAAAAAGTTTTTGAAGGACCTAAGGTCATCCATAAAGTAACACTTATAAGATTTTATTTTCACGAAATATGAGGAGCTTGAATGTGTGTATTACAAGTGAAGAAATATCAAGTGAAATATGGATTATAAGATGGCCCAACCAAGAAACCTCCTAACAGGGAGCATTCACCTAGAGTTGATGGGAGGATGAATAAGGCTCCAAGAATGGAACAAGAGGATCCACTTAAAAATTTCTCAACTTATTATTAATAAGAGTACCAAGGTAAGATAAAAACATATATCTATTGTAAGAAACTAGGTCATATTAAGATAGTTTGTGCTAAGCTCAAGATGATTAAGAAGCTTTTCAACAACCAAGGTAAAGGTAAAGCATATGGTATTGTAAAAGTTTCTCAATTGGAGGAAGAAGTGATACCAACTATCTACAACTTATTGGAAGCTCAACGTGATCTAGGTAAAGGTGTGCCTTCTTCTCTAATCTTCAAGGATAAAGATTCATTAAGGACAAAAGGATGTAGCACCTCATGTATCTAACTCCCTAATCTATCTTTAACTATCTCGTATGTTTTTTCAAACATTTGATCTCATAACATTCCTTACATTTATGCTTAATTATTTTTGATATCTTTAATAATATTTTATTAAAAAATTTCTTTTTATTACTTGTGAACTTCCTTTGCAAATTATTCCTCCTTTAAAAATTCTTACTTTGAAAATAGCTAGCATCTTTAGTAAATATATTTTCTTGAGCTTTTTGAATTGGATGTTACTATTGTCTTGGTATTTCTTACTAACAGCAAGTTGATAAGGATGATGGCACATGTTATAAATGTCAAATAGATATTTTGGAAAATATCATATTTTCATTAAACTTTGTTAAGCTCTATTCAATTTCTTTTCTCGTGTGAACTTTTCTATCTATTGTGATATCAATCATAAAGATATTTCAACTTAAACATTATTTTTATGTTAACTAAAAGCATGAATTTTGTATTAAGTTGAGAGTTTTTATTTCTCATGCATTGATTATTCATTCTCATTGGTCATTTCTATCTCTTGTTACTAATTTGGTATCTATTAATGCTCTAGTAGAACCAACTTTATATGTTGTAGGCCTTGATTTGTGAAGGTAGAGTAACCAATTCCAGGCTTGTTCTCTTTCTATGATTTCAATTATGATTTATATTGCTTATTAATTTGAGTACATACAACTCTTTACATTTTTAAATCTTTGTTTTACATTTTTTTGATGACTCTAGTTCATTCTATACTTATTTATCTAGTCTTTTTGCAATCTTTCTATGCATCTTTAATGGCATTTCTCACCATCACAACTCATGATGAAGGGACCAATGGAGATAATAATTTGTGGTGCAATTGTGATCCTTAATCATGACTTAATCATAGGTCAAGAGAAGGTTGTGGTCCTCCATCATGACTATCCCATGAAACATGATTTCAAAGATGGTATAAACTTGAGCCAATGTATACATTTCTAAGCTATGACATTGACCACAAATCATGGTGAGGTAGAAATGAACAATGACAAGTTTCATGGGATGTGATTAATTCATGGTATTTACCATGAGCACATCACAAGTCATGGTCAATCTTAATGTTTAGATAACAAGAGTTATGATTTGCACATTGTTAATTACTAGTCATCAGTTCTTCTTCATTTTTTATTGTTATTACATCCTTTGAGCTATTTCTAATCTCCAATATCTTGAAACATGTATATCACGATATTTCAACCTCTTAATGGTGCTTCTTCTGTAAGATCAATAGGTAGGCATTGAATAAAGTCTAGGTTAACTTGAATGACTTGACCCACATCATATATAATTATACCTTGGGCAACTACATCTATGTGACTATGGGTAGGCATTATAGAGAGTAGGGTTAGCTTCCTTTTGTGATCCACATCACCTATGATTACACTTGGATTGTGACATTGAAAAATCATTATAAATGGAACTATTTAGCTAGTAAGTGTCTACTCATATTTTTTCTAAATTTCATATTGCTAGTGTCTTCATGTAGAGTGAAAGGGTAGGTATTCCACATGAATTTGCTTCTAGGATTAATTCATCCAAGATCAAGTGAGATTGGTCAACTAGTCATTAAGGAGGGTTGTTGATAGCATCCATAATAGATGAGATCTTTGCAAATCAAAATTCCTTGTAGATGATTGATTTATAATGCATTCACAACTTACCTTTTTCTTAACATTTTGTGGATATCATGATTGTTGTATATACTTATAGTCTTCTAATTTGATGGATCTTGAGATGGTTTTCTCATGAAGCATGTGCTTCATCCTACAACTTATTCTAAATGCACTAAAGTTGACTCTACTTGAAGGTTCCTAACCTTTCCTACGTGTGTATTTTTTGATCCAAGTGGTAGGAGATAGGTGCTAGATCTTTGAAGCTTTTTTTTTTTACTTTCAAATTTTGTATTTTGATTATATTATCATGAGCATGATGTATTGAGCTTATGTTATGATGGATACTATCAACTCTCTTTGAGATTATGGATAAATCATTATGAACTATGGAATATGGTTTGGATAGATTTATGAAATTTTAATGTGATATTTGATTATGAAATTTTTGCTTTAAGTACTTTGATGTGTATTTTAATTTGTACCATGCACTTTCATTATGTTTTATGATGCTTATGATGATTAATTATTTTAAGATGTAATCATTATGAAGTCATATTCCTAAGTAATAGATCATCAATGAATTAATCATGGTTTACCTTAAGTTAATTTTTTGGTAGTATGATAGTGGTTCACCATTATTTATACTTTTTCATAGAGTATCTTGCCTTTTCTAGCATGAACCTCTCATGAAGACTTTTACTTTGTTCTTTTCTTATTTGAAGAATAGATTTGAACCTAACCTTATATGATCAATTTCACAAAATAACCAATATTTATAACGCTTATTACATTAAAAGAAGACTTTAACAAAAGATTAGTACTAGCTCTACCATACTTAACATGCATGAGATATTCATGAAGGATTTGAAGTTCATATATTGATAATATTTCTAATAAAAATAATAACAATGAATATAGTGTGATTTCATCATGACTCATGGTAAATTCCCATGATCCCAATCATAACTCATGGTTCATACCTTTTCAAAGGTAGTGAAGAATAAGGTAAAAACAAAAAAAATATACTCCTTCATTACCTTCATCCCGACTTCCATGACAACTTATGATTAACTATGAAACTAAAATGGTTAAAGGAAATCAATATGCCTTTGCATTTTAAGTTCCAAAAAGGATCATGACCTCCACCACCTATACTTTAGGTATGATGCTTCACCCTAATCCCTAGAGCATTCATGATTGTTGTCAAAGATCATAGGAATTCTAAGATGAAGTCTGAATGATGCACATATACTTTTAAGTCATTGAACAATTGAGTTAATAGTTTCACGATGTTATAATGACCAACTATGAGCTATTGAACTAAGGAAAAACATCTATAACCCAAGAGATAAAGATAATAGAGAAAAACTGCAAATTGACATTAAGAAGATACAAAACTGAAGAAGATTCAACATTTGTATTGCTACTTCAATTCCACAATATCCCAAGTTGAGAGAATTGTACCAAAACTATACATCACAACTAAAGCCTATACATAACATCAATTATATAATTTTGCAAAAGCTCCATCCTCAAAATATTAATCATTATGTATAAAATAAATAAGTTACATGGCTGAAAAATAGTACAGAAAAATTATACACTGCTATCGAAAATACAATACAATACGCATATGAGGATAAGAAATCCACATTGAAAAATAGTCTACATATCCATATAATTTCATTTAAGTAAGAAACACACAAAACTTGATAAACCAATAAATTCCAAAGAAAGAGTTAAGAAATCTAGCATGTCCAACAAAGCATAAAAACTATAAAGATGAATAAATGTACTTTAATGTAAAAAATTTAGGCACATGAACTTAAAAGTGCATAAACAATAAACACATAATTATAGTTGCATTGTCACAAGTCTCCAATCTAGTAGAACTCCTACTTCTAAGTGTTGGATTTTAGCTATGCCTAATGTTAATAGAGGGTAGATTATTTATAGAAAAAAATATCTCAACTTAACCCTAAGATAAACTTGCTATTGTTAAAAGGAAAACTCAAGAAAAGCCAATATAAGTGTCACTCATCTCATATAAAGTTCACAAGTAACATCCATTAATAAAATACCAAACTAGCCTTTACATAAAACTATTTAATAAAATACCAAGGTCAAGCTCTCACACATAACTAATCTAGAAAAAGGCCAATAAACCATTAAGTACCAATAAGCATAAAAATATTTTTACTTTACATGAAGGACCTCTAATCAAAGGTACATATCACATCATATAAAAAGTCATACAACCAACACAAATAGCTATACATGTTGAATATGTACATCATCATCATCATCCTAGCCTTGCCACAACAAAATGGAGTTGGCTACATGTGTTCTTTTCTGCCATTTATCTCTGTAAGCACATATATCTTTATTTAATGGCAAGACCTTGCTTATTTTCTTGTGACTACTATGCATCACATCTAGGAAATACCCTAGCATCTACAAAATCTAGAAAAAAAATCATCCATGAGATTTAGCAATGTTTTGTAGCTTGTTGCCAACCTTATGCTAATCCTCTATACATCATAAAATAAAATTATAAATATAATGCCCTAAAACACATGAAAAGACACCCAACTTGTACAAGCCTAATAAAAACAAACTCAAGCATGGTAAAGAAAGCTATCTCTAGTATTTTGAAAACATATGGTACCGTAGTCGTGGTTCAAAACCATATTTTCTTTGTTTTCACATGCTTGTGGATCAAGTTTCATCAATAAATCTGATTGCATCAATGTATGACAAATTGGTTTCACATTTTCTTCTCACTGAAAAGCCAAAAATCAAAACTAAGACATCTATGATAGAGATAGATGAATTGTAAATGTGCACACTAAGTCATGGAATTAAGAGGCATTAAAAAAAGCAAAGGTTTGCTTAAAAAATCTTTTAAATATTTTGCTTAAAAAATATAAACCCAAATTTCTCTAGTAGAATTGCATAGATCTAATTAATCTCATAAGAAATATTAGATATTCAATTAAGAGAACACAAGATATTTAGATTTTTGTACACTAACTTTTGATATTATAGACTCTATGAAAGAAAAGCTATGAGACAATAAGATTTTAAGGTTCAACAACACATAATAGAAATCTACTAGATCTTGATAAATGTGTAAGAAAGAGGTATAACATAGCTCCATTTCCACATTTAGGTTTTCTAGAATGAACTGCTACAAAAATCTCATAATAATTAATTAATAAAAGAGCAATGGTAGATTACATGTACAAAATCTCATATATAGGTTTAATCCTTAGGTTAACTAAAAAAGCTTACCATGAGATGAAGTAAATATTTAAGAGTTCCTAAACTAAATCATCACAACATATAGAATAAAGCATGATGTCAGTTGCAACTCAAGATATGATGTCTTTAAATATCAAAATGTCTTATGAAAGGATGATAACCTGCCATCCATCCAACTTGTTCTTAGCAAGAAACATCAAGAATTTGTAATCTTCAAAAACAAAAAAAAGAATATAGAATAAAAATTATGATTTAACTTATAAAAAGAACTTTGAGAGTTTAAAAGGTAAAATAATATACAAGAACATTTATTAAAAAGCTATAATATATGTCTTCAATAAAGCATAAAAGTGATATGAAATTGTAATAAGAGTTATAATAAAAGCCAAACTATGTTGGAAAGTAAAAAAGAAAAGAAAAGAAAGGACCATCAAAAGTTAGCAGTTAGAAATATAGGGTGTTACATCATGTTATTAAAATACCCCATATTCCCTAGATTAATTGAGGTACGTGGCCTCATAATGTAACCCCACTCATCATCAGTTGATGGTTTCTTGGTCTTTTTGGTTGCTTGCATGGTAAACATTTTGATTTCTAGGTTAGTAAGCATTCTTGGGGATGAATTTATTGGGTTTCCCAATTAGATGTACTTGAAGCTTTTATTTTCATTTAATATATCTCTTAATTACGATTGTTCCCTTAAAAAATGATATGTGAGCTAAAGTTAATGTTTCATGATATTTTATTTTACTATTTGACTTTGATCTTGTTAGCAGATCTGTTAGCAAAATATGAAATGAGGTAAAAATAAAGAGGAATGGAACCACAGGCAAATGTGTAAGGATCTTATTATAATAAATGGAAATAACAAGCTTCTCTCTTATCACAAGGAGAGAACAAGAAGAAGCCTCCCTCTCATGCAATAGAAGAATGTAAGAATGGGATAGAAAGGGGATGTATGTGATGGGTACAAAAATTGAGGTGAGGGAGGTTCCTTAAATAACTAAATAATCATCCACTATTTTAATAACCATAGCCTAAATTTAGCAGGATAACTGTAGCCAAAAATTTAGCATAGCCTAAATTTANGATTGTTGGCCATGGTTATCCTGCTAAATTTAGGCTGCAAAAATTCAGCTACA
>MNCI01016981.1:37433-51753 GCA_015680685.1 Gnetum montanum | reverse complement strand
AATGAAAGGCTGGATTCTTTGCAATATGTAAGGTGCTTTGACTATCACAAAATAAAGGAATCTTCTCTTGTTTGTGTCCAAGCTCCTCTAACAACCTTTGAATCCAAATTGCTTCCTTGCAAGCTTGTGTAGCTGCCATGTATTCTGCTTCTGTTGTAGATAATGCTACTACTGTTTCCAATCTTGATACCTAGCTTATAGCTCCTCCTGCAAGTGTAAACACATAGCCTGTAGTAGATTTTCTTTTATCTGGATCACCTGAAAAATCTAAATCCACATAACCTTTAATAGTAAATTCAAATCCTCCATAACATAATGCAACATCTGAGGTACCCTTAATGTATCTCAGGATTCTCTTAATAGTACTCCAATGCTCTCGTCCAGGATTTTCCATGTACCGACTAACTGCTCCCACTGCTTGTGCAATGTCTGGTCTTGTACAAATCATAGCAAACATTAGGCTTCCCATTGCTGATGCATATGGTACTCGAGACATCTCATTCCTCTCTACTTCATTGCTAGGACACATCTCGAAGGATAATTTGAAATTAACAAGAAGTGGAGTAGAAATTGGCTTACAATCTTGCATGTTGAAGCATTGCAAGATCTTACCCAAGTAATTTTTTCTAAGAAAGCCAAATCTTCTTGTTATTTCTATCTCGGTGAATTTGCATCCCTAGAATCTTGTTTGTTGGTCCCAAGTCTTTCATATCAAATTCCCTAGCCAACTGTGCCTTCAATTCTTGGATTTGCTCTTTGTTGGGACCTACAACCAACATGTCATCCACATACAATAGCAAAATGATGAAATCTTCATCAAACCTCTTGAAATATGTACAAGGGTCTACACTAAGTCTATTGTACCCAAGGCTCATGATATATGAGTCAAATCTCTTGTACCAACACCTTGGTGCCTATTTGAGACCATACAGAGATTTGTTCAACTTGCAAACCAAGTTCTCTTTGCCTTATTCTACAAAACCTTATGGCTGGAGCATATAAATCTCTTCTTCAAGATCTCCATGCAGAAAAACAATTTTCACATCTAGTTGTTCTAGATATAGGTCAAATGTAGCACACATTGCTAGGACTACTTTGACTGTTGTAAGTCTAACCACAAGAGAAAATATCTCGTTGAAGTCAATTCCTTCTTTTTGAGCATATCCCTTTACCACCAATCTTGCACGATATCGCTCCACTTGGTAATTACTATCAAATTTGATCTTGTAGATCCATTTGTTTCCAATAGCCTTTCTTCCTTGTGGTAGTGTAACAAGATCCCATGTTTTGTTTTTATGTAAAGCTTCAATCTCCTCTTGCATTGCTACCATCCACAAAGACACATCTGGACTTTTGAGAGCCTCATGTAAAGTTGAGGGCTCTCCATCCTCCATTAAAAGGCAGTATGCAACATTACTTTCAGTAACATAATCTGAGTGCCAAGTTGGTGATCTTTTTACCCGAGATGATTGACGAACTTCATAAGCTTTAAACTTGACTGGTTCTTTCTCTTCATACATTGATGTTGCTTCAAAAGTAACTGGATCTTCAGCTTTTGTCTTATCTTCTACCTGAATTTTAGTAGTCTCTGAATTCTCCTTTGAAGTGCTAGCATCTCCCTTCTCTTGCATTTTATCTTCTACAAATATCACATCTCTGCTGATGAAAACCTTGTGGGTAGTGGGATCCCATAGCCGATACCCCTTAACTCCATCAGCATACCCTAAGAAGATACATTTCCTGGACTTTGGGTCCAACTTTGATCTTTCTTGGTCATTGTACATCACATACACAAAACTTCCAAATGTATAGAAATGAGAATAAATAGCTGGCCTACCAGTCCACATTTCTATTGGTGTTTTTAAATCAATCGCAGTTGATGGAGACCGATTGATTAAATAGGAGGCCGTATTAATTGCTTCTACCCAAAATGACTTAGTTAGATTTGCAGCCTTCAACATTGATCTTGTTTTTTCCAACAAGGTTCTATTCATCCGTTCTGCCACTCCATTTTGTTGAGGAGTGTGTGCCATTGTGAACTGCCTCTTGATGCCTTCTTGTTGACAAAATGCATTAAATTCATCAGTTTTATATTCTCCTCCATTGTTTATCCTTAGACACTTGATCCTTTGTTCGGACTCAAGTTCTACTTGCACTCTAAAAACTTTGAAGACTAAAAAGACATTTGCCTTCCTTTTGATTGAATGCACCCAACATCTCTTGGAGACATCATCAATGAAAGATACAAAGTATCTTGCTCCTCCTAGGGAAGTCATTGGTGCTTGCCAAACATCAGAGTGTAGCAAGTCCAAGATGCCTCTACTCTTAGCTGTTGATGTGCTAAACTTTAATCTATGTTGCTTACTAGTAACACAATGCTCACAAAATGGTAAACATACTGAATTGAGCCTAGGAAGTAGTCTCTATTTAAAGAGAATCTTCAAACCTTGTTTTAACATATGACCAAACTTTCGATCCACAACATCATCGATTCTTTTCTTTCAAATTAGTTGATGCAACAAAAGACTCTTCCACTTATGTGTGTTCCCCATAAGCATGTACAAATTTGCAACAACCTTTTCTGCCTTCATTACCACAAGTGCACCTTTGGTAACCTTCAGGATCCCATTCTCTATATGAGTTTTGCACCCAACATCATCTAGTTGTCCTAAAGACAGTAGATTTTTCTTGTATGGTGCGAACAGTGCCATCATACATCTTTATCTTAACAGTACCAATACCAATGATTTTCAAAGCATGATCATTTCCCATGTACACAGATCCTTCTGAGATTGGTTTGTAGTGATAAAACCATTCTCTCTGAGAGGTCATGTGCCATGTTGCTCCTGAATCCAAGATCCAAGCATCAATGAGCTTCAGTTAAGGTAAGCTAAAAAGGAGAGAACAAGAAGAAGCCTCTCTCTCATGCATAGAGAACAAGAAGAAGCCTCTCTCTCATGCAATAGAAGAATGTAAGAATGGGGATGTATGTGATGGGTACAAAAATTGAGGTGAGGGAGGTCCCTTAAATAACTAAATAATCATATGCTATTTTAATAACCATAGCCTAAATTCAGCATAACCTAAATTTAGCAAGATAAATTTAGCATAACCATAAACCGTAGCTGAATTTTTGCAGCCTAAATTTAGCAGGATAACCATGGCCAACAGATCTTGCTAACCAAGAAATTGTAAGTTCCAGTCACACTTAAAGAATTATTATATTTTTTTATAATTCATGTAATGTATTAAATAGGTTATATGTTTCTAGGTATACTTAAGAGTGAATTAATTTCTGTTCCGACCCACATAAAAAAGTATTAGATTTCATTTAGTATAAAGGTGGCTAATTTAACTAAAATCAGGTGGTGATGCAATTGGTAGCGGAGAAACTATATCATTCACAAAATACAGGCTCCCTTTTAGGATAATTATTCATCTTATAATTATTTCTTAAGCAATCATATCAATGCCAAATGGAAAGAGAGCAGAGCAATTCGAATTTCAAAGCTCAGGCGTATTTCATTGGAGTAATATGAATAAATGTAAAAGCGTTGTGGTTTAAGAGAAATTGATTAGACAATAGATGGCACCCACAATGGTGTTGAAGTTTTTCTTCAACCTGGCTGCCACAATCTCCATGGACTGCTCGTCTGCAACAGATGAGGAGGAAGGAGAAGGAGAAGGAGAAGGAGAAGGAGAAGGAGCAGGTGATAGCGGTGCAGCAGCAGCATTAGCATTATTGGCTATACTGAAGGTTTCAGCGCAGATTTTCCTTGTATCCACAATTGTATCGATCCAGATTTTGGAGTGGGAAATTGCAGCACTTTTGACTGTTTCAGTCTGGTTGACAGAAGCAGTAACATTGTCGGCCAGCCTCCCTATGGCTATGGCGCAAGCTCTGTTGCTGTAACTGGACAGCTGAGTTTTGGCCAATTCAATGGAATCACTGCCCATAGAAAGCACAACTAGTTTGGCATTTGTCACCTTCTCAGCCTTGTCTGCTGCGCCTGCGCCTGCACTGGCTGAAGCCTTTCTTGCATACATTATTTCAGAAATACCCTGAAATTCTTCCGATTTTGTTGCTTCTTCTTCCAGAACTCTGGTGGCTGCACTGCCAATTCCTCCAAACAAGGCCAAAAAGGAAAGAAATACAACACCCTTGCTTGCAGTTGCTGCCATGGTTGTAATATAATGGAATCAGATCCCTGCCTCCTTCAAGCTTTCGATCTGGAAATTCTTGAAGCTGCAGATCTGGTCCGTTCATGGGCCTGGTTGAGAGACAGGATTATATAGTGATGTGCTTCTATGCAAAACTCAAGCATTGGTTAAATTTGTTATTAACGGCCCATGAAATTTCGGAATTTGCCCTGCTAAGTAAGCATCATGATAATGCTTAATTGCAGTTTGTATTCTATTTTTTGTAACTGAGGTTCCACGGAGAGGATGCTTGTGTGCGTGTTTGGTGGGGATTTACAGCACATTAGTAGCCTGTTTTGCAAGGAAACTAAATAAAAATATGAATACTTGTTTGAATTACACAAAGAAACAAATTTTTATTTGGGAAAATAAAGAAACCCATTCGCACGTCAACCGCAGCATGATTAGCGCCGGAAACGTCTGATTGGGTAGCCTATTGATCCTTGCAGGTCACCCGATCGGTTTCATGTATAAACTCTATTGCACCATAAATTTATAAATTTTGTGTTTACTCTTTCTAGAAGTTTATATTACACAAGTCCTAATTATAAGAAGCAAATCCTATAGCCAGCTGGATAACCTGGTTATTATGCTAGCGGTGCGGCTTTCTTCTCGATTTGATGACGTATCTTGTTGGCTGTAACTTTTAAATTTCAAGAGCTATTTTAGTGGTTTTTTTTTTTCAGATTGCAAGTTTACTAATTTTTGGAGGTCTATTTGGAAAATTTCAGAGATAGTTGAATTTTTATTGTTGAACCTTTTTTAGTGGGTATCATAAACAATCATAGCCAAACTAAAGTGGTTAATAAATCTCTCATGAATATTTTGAGCTGTTTGTGTGTGGGACAACTCAATAGGTGGGATAATTTGTTGTGTCACACTGAATTTTCCTACAATAATGCTTATCATATTGCTATTGGGAAAAGCCTATTTGAGGTTAATTATGGTTTTTGTTCAAAGATGGTGGATAATGTTAAGAGCTTTAATGGAGTGATAATTTTGTTCAAGAGATGAATGATCTTCATGCTCAAGTGAAGGAAAATCTTGAGAACAAGGTTAAAGAAAGAGTTCATAAGAAGAATGAGGGCAAAAGAAAGCCGAAATTATCTATTGGTAACATTATTTACGTACACTTCAAGAAGAAGAGGTTGAAAAGTATCAACTTCTCAAAATTAAAAGCCAAGAAGATAGATCCTTTACGAAGAAAGGCTAAAATCAATGAAATTGTTTTGAAAATTGACTTCCCAAATAATGTGGATATGTATTTTGTTTTTAACGTTGCAAATCTTATGCATTACCATCAACAAGTAGATAATGAAACCTAATAGGATAGCATCGATGAATTGAAGGAGGCTATTAACAAGTCCAAGCCTTTATAGGAGTGAAAGGAAATCATACATAAAAAAAGAAAACACTCCAGCACTCACGGAGTGAAAAAGCATGAGTAATTGATCCATTGTGATGATCAAATTGCTAATGATGTTGTATTGGTTGATGACACTGAAACACCACAAAAAATTTCGAGTTTGGCACTTGTCCAACAAGAAGCAGATCCCTGTGACCCGCAGACGACGTCGGCTACATTTGAAGTCACACATGGCAATTTTGAGGACTGAAACACTCGGTTTTTACCAAGTGTTGTACCAACGTCTACGCCCAGCGTATACGCCAGACACCCAACATACACGCCTCACATGTACGCTCAGCAGGTGCAACAGGGAGCAAGAATTGAAGCAAGTCGACGCCAGCATCCATCAGCGTATACGCCCCCACGTATACGCCAGCATCCATCAGCGTATACGCCCCAGCGTATACGCCAGCGTCCATCCAAGTTCACACGCCCAGCAAGTCCAGCGTATACGCTGGCCTGATGTAGCGTATACGCCCAGCGTATACCATGTTTCTAAAATGTACATGCCCGGTCGACACGCCACGTGTCTCCCAACCCGATTTTCCCAGTAACCCTTCCCCTATAAAAAGCCCAGTTTTCCGCGTTTTCACGGTCGGCAAAAATTTACGAGAGCAGACTAAAAACAATTACGCTGCAAAACCAGAGCTTAAAACCCTCTACTCTGGAAGTCCTATACGCTGAGCAGTCTCTACGCTCCGCCTACCGTGCAAAACAGCCGCCTCCCTACGCCCACCGGGGCTCTACGTCCGCCTTGTGTTCAGCCACAACTGCGTTTAGACCGATGCACACCATTTGACTCCATAATACAATTTACAGTTTACAATTTCAGTTTACGCTGTGTTCACACTTCCTGTTTACGCTATATACGCTTTACGCTCTGTTTAAAACCGTTTATGCTTACGCTATATACGCTTTACGCTCTGTTCAAACACTATTTACGCTGTACGCTCTGTTTACGTTGTCTATGCCCTGTTCACACTTTACGCCGCATACACCTCTTTTACGCTATTACGCTGTTCATACCTGGCTTACACCCTGCTTTCACTATTACGCTGCTTACACTTTGTTCATGCCTTATTTTCACTGTTCGCTCCATTTTACACCCGTTACATAGTTTACGTATAACCCAGCGTATAACACTTCGGTGGCGCTCGGGGAAATCCTTGTCTGATCCGCGTGCGGACCACCCAAGGTACCTTACCTTCGTGCATTCTAGCACGCCCTCAGGCGAAGGTGGGGTCATCTGTGCTCATCCTACGATCCCACGGTCTCTGTTTTCCCTTCCAGCTGGGGACCGATGATTTCAGGCGGCACAGAAATTGGCGCTAGAAGGAGGGCCTCCGCTTGAACAACTTTACTGTATGCTCCTCACCGTCTACGCTCTTCACTGTCTACGCTCATCAGTGTTTTTACGCTGCCGTGTTTAGACCCGACTCTCAGCGTCTACGCTGTCAATCTTCCAGCGTCTACGCTGCGATCAAACCCTAGCTTTCATGTTGTCAACCTTTCAGCGTCTACGCTGCACACTTACTCCAACGTCTACGCTGCCCGAAGACCAGCATCTACGCTGCATACTTAGCGTCTAAGCTGAACACTTAGCGTTTACGCTGCACACTGGCCAGCGTCTATGCTGAACACTTTGCGTTTACGCTGCACACTGGCCAGCGTTTACACTGAACACTTAGCGTTTACACCGCACACTGGCCAGTGTTTATGCTGAACACTTAGCATTTACACAAACAGTTTTACATACGCAACCTATCATCATGAATCCCGTAAACACCACTGCTGCCACTACCCAGAACATTGACACCTCAGATGCCATGGCTGCCCAGCAGTCTATCATACCACATTTTGGAGGGCAATCCACAACGGGGCCCCGTCGGTCTTTGAGGTTACAAGGGAGAGATCCAGCCACCAACGTTATAACCCAAGATGAGTATAACTTCATCTGCATAAAGATACAAGCCGGCCTGGTGGTAGATCGGGCTGAAATCGAAGTAAAGAGACAATTCGAACTCTTTTATAGGGGGGACACGAATTCATCCCTTCCCCATATGACGTAATCCCCGTTCCAGAACAATTCTTGGAGCTCTTTACTCAGCTCCTTCTACACAGGAGCCAGTCATTGGACCAACCCGCGCTAGGGCCTCAGCTAGAGGAAGAAAATGAGTTCGCTGCCCAATCTGAGCAGGGAGACTCATACCACACCTTGAGCCCCCAAGCACAGATGAACCCCATCTTCCATCCTGGAATAGGGGAAGCCCTGTCCGTACAACATACTAGACTCGCCCAAGTTCAGATGCCACCACCGGAAACACCAGCGCTCGTGCATACTCTGCTCCTGAGCGATCCTCAACCTCACACCTTCCCTCTAACAGTCGCCCCTAATGCAGCTGGGAGTGCATCCTCACAAGCACCGCCTCCTCATGATGGCATGGGTCCAACATTCCCACCTCGCGTGATCGGGATGCCGCATGTGATCCCCGCGTCTACATCAGCTCACTTTATACCCCATATCCAAACACATGCAGCTCCCCAAGCAGCCCCAACCCAACAAGGAGTCCCCACATACAACGTAGCGGGACAATGGCCAGCAAGGGGGGCGCCATCGTATCAAATTCCTCACCATCACATCTCGCCCCACGCGATCCCCCCGATCACTACTCCTCAAGCACAGCCTCAGCTACAGCAACAACAAAAACCACAATATTTTCCTCTTAACATCTCAGCCTTAGCACCGCCCACCGTTAACTACCCATAGGCACAACCGCCGATCACCCAGCCTTCGGCTTTTCAACCCGTGACCCAGCAATCTAGCTGGTATGCGGCCCCGCACCCCCAGCCTCTAGCTTCACCGAGCGCCCAAGATTGGGCGGACGCTAAAAAATTGATGCAAGAATTAACAGATGAGGTAAAACGCCTCAAAACCGTCGCTGATGGAGAGTTGAGAGTAGTAGATTTCTACAATGATGACCCTATCAGCTCCTCTGTCTCGCCATTGACTTTGCCCAAGGGTGTCCCCCTCCCAACACTGACTAAGTATAATGGGGAGATAGACCCCAACGCCCACCTCATCACGTTCAGATTAGAGTGCGCACTCCTCTAGGCATGGCCCCACTTAATACTACGAATATTCCCCATGTCCCTCGCAGGAAGGGCACTTGACTGGTACCGGGCCTTGCCCAGGAATTCCATCCTTTCCCTAGACGATCTTCTACGCCAATTCGTGACCAGGTTCAAGTATAACCTGAAACCCGAAGCGACACTAGACAGCCTCATGCAGATCAAGCAGGCACCACTCGAGCTAGTGCAGAAATTCATTCAGAGATGGAGCGCAGCTCTCAACGAGTTGCACGACCCAATCTCTCAAACCTATCTGCTCACGATACTGAAAGGGGCTGTCAATGGCTTCTTCAAGTCCAAACTGTATTACCTCAATGCGCGCGATCTGAACCAAGCATTTGAACAAATCAAAAACATAGAGGAGGCTGCTCAAAACAACAACGACCCTGCGTACCAGACTTTCAGAAACCAACACACTAAGAAAGACAAAGAAAAAGCCAAGGCAACTGTAGCGGCAATAGCGGGGACACAGTAAACAAACGCTACGCATCAATACAAACCACCCGTTCCCCCCACTAACTACTATCAGCCCGCTCCCACAACAGCCCTGGAATCGTCATCACTAAACCCGACGAACCGTACGCGTAACTTCGAGAGGAAGGAACCCTCTCAGTACACGCCTTTACCGATGAAGCCATCCCAGCTCTTTGATCAACTTTTAAAGGCTAGATTGATGCAACATAAGCAATTGTCCCCAGCAGCCATCCAAAGACATGACCGGTTCTGTCAACTTGTACAGAACCCAAGCTTGGCAACGCCGGATGAGCCGCCCGTGCCCAAAGGATTCAGGATGGATCGCTTCTGCGACTATCACCAACGCAGCGGGCATGGAATGGATTACTGCTTCACCCTGAAGCAGGACATCCAGAGGATGATTGATAATGGCAAGATCACCTTTGACGGGGCTAACCCCGTCCAACCCCAAAACCAGACCATGGGGGTGTATAAAGATCCCTTGAATGCTAAAGAGACATCATACGTAATTACCTTAATCTATTGTGATGATGACTCCAGCACACCCCGCATCAAAACTGTCTATCCCGAAAACAAACAAGGAACATCTAACAAACCATTCGTGGTTCAGATTCCCCCCGCTAACTCTGCACCTCAATCACCTCACAACCCGCAGCAGCCATTCGTAATCCGAGTGCCCTCCACCATGCCTACCTCTAACGTCATGACACACCAACAACCATACGTAGTGCGCATCCCTCAGGCTGACCCTGAAGGTACACCAATTCCTTACGCTCGGCCTACCCCTTTCGTAGTCCGAGTACCACCTGCCATTGCAACGACAGAGGCTCAGCCTCCGCCAAGACCAACCTCGTACGTCGTCAGGCTACCTGCGCAAACTCCTGCCCAATCGTACACACAACCCCGTCCAGCTCCCTACGTCGTAAAGGTTCCTGGGCAATCCCAGACTCCGACGTCAACTCTACCTCCGTGTGACACACGAGAACGCCTGGCAGATAGGCTTACGTGAGAACATTTGGAGAAATAGCGCCAATGGCTAGCTCTAGGGGCACCTAAGCCCACTCCCCTAAACTCTGTACCCATGACATCATCTAACGATCAGCTGGGCACAGGCAATGAAGGCAAGTCGTCTGAAAGACATGAATCATCTAAAACGATAGCTCCGAAAACTGAAAAGCCAACAAAACGAGAGATAAAACTGTTGGGTTCGATGGACCCAGTCAGCACCGATAGAAACACCCCCAACAGTGAAAAATTTGCAGCTGCCTTGACACAAGTCACTCAAGCATTAAAACAAAAGAACACTTCATTGAGCTTGTATGATTTAGTCCTAACATCTCAAACGCATCAGGAAGCTCTAGTACGCATGTTAACGTCAATCCCGGTAAGCGAGGACTTACCCCCTAACGAACCTTCCATCCATGTGGTGATGTTCTTACCTCGCGGGACTACTCCTAAGCCTCTAAGTTTTCATGATGACAACATCAAGGTGGATAAGAAAACAGGGGAGATAACAACAGCCCCCATGTTTATAACAATCTGTATATATCGGTTTAAAATCCATAGGGTCCATGTAGACGATGGAGCTGCGACAAACGTTGTGTCGTACCATATCATTGAACAACTAGGACTTACTGAACTACTGAAACCAACCACGACTACATGTTTAAGGTCATTCAGTGGGTCACGCGTAATGGTGAAAGGCACAATAACCCTAAACTTCATAGCGGGAGATCAATTCCCAACGTCTGCTGATTTCCTAGTAGTGGATGAGATGCCGGGGTTCAACCTAATATTGGGAAGACCCTGGCTAGCCCAACTAAGAGCTGTCTCTTCCCCCATACATCAGGAAATTCACCTGCCTTATGAGGGCAGGGAAATCGTCATACACGGTGAAGCAACTACTCCTATCATCTCGTCGCATATGGACATGGACCAAGGCTCGGAAGTCGAACTTGAGAAACATAGCAAAAATAACGAGAATCCACAACCATCGATAAGCAGTAAATCTTCCGACATGGGACAAGGGCCTCCTCAAACAGAAACGCCTGTACTTCCTCAAGTAGAAGCTAATATAGAGCTCTCTACGGACACTGAAACACCAGAAAACGCTAACACAAAAGACATTCCATCAGAAGTCCCATGGGCTGAATTACCGTTTAATGTAATCAGCGAAGGAGACGCTGAATACCAGATCATACCTATTGAAACATCGTCTAACATTAAAACGAAAAAAATCAAAAAATTACTGAAATGATACTACCACTCTTAGTCCGAAATGACGTTAAACTACAAAAAAGTCTGAAATGACGTTAAACTATAACAAGTCCGAAACGACACTAAACTACGATAAAGCAGGAAAAACAACTAAATGCCATTCCCAGTCCAAAATGACACTAAACTATCATGTCCGCAAAGACATAAAACTAGCCACGATCAGCAATGATCAATTGACCAAGAAATCTATCCACGTCCTTCAAAACATTTCCCGATTACGCATGGGGCCCGAAATGGCCATAAACTATGCATGGGGCCCGAAATGGCCATAAACTATGCATGGGGCCTGAAATGGCCATAAACTAGTACACGCTTTTTGCTTTACTTTTATAATCACATTTCAGTAGTACACTTAAAGCAGAAAACAAACCAAAATGTTTTTTTTACATGTCTATCTCTTGATAAACTCAAAATCAACAAAAAATATTTATACAGTTATTACATACAATCAACCGTCTCTGTTCATTCCACAATTTTCAAGTCACAGTTCCAGTATAGATCTGAGTCGAAAAACAAAACAACAGAACAACTTAAGAGCTAAAATGCTAAACATCTGAGACGTGACGATCATCCCCCTTGGACCTGCCAGCATCAGAGGCCTCTGCTCCACTAGGGCCAGCTCCTTCAGTTTCTCCGCCACCTTCATCCTAAAATGACCAAGGAGAAGAAATAAAGAACACGATAATAAGCAAATGTCCAGACTCCAAACATTATCAATTAACTTCATAAACAAGAAACGTTTACCATAGGTGATCCCCCCAAGCCGAATTCCAGTCGCCGCAAGATTTCCTCTTCAGGAACACTTGCCCAATCTATCCCATCGAGACCCAAGTCAACATCTGCCAGAGCCTTTCCCTTGTCAAGATCCGACCAAGTGGGACGTTTCAAAGGGAACTCCCCCACCGACACCTCCCCAGAAGCAGTTGTTATCCGTCGTTTAGGGGATTCCATCTCTACAATTGTGTTTTGGGCAAATGTGTCAAAGGCGGAGCGCAGACCAAGGCCTTCCACAAACATTTCAAACTGTCGCCTCTCAATAGACACCTCTTTTAGCAACTTCTTGTACTGGTGTTTGTGGTTCTTCTCATCTTGTCCCCACTTGCATACTTTAGAGGCGAAAGCCTTCCAGTCTTGGCATTTGGTGTTCAGTAGTTCGATTTGAGCCCTGCGCTCCCCTAGTCTCTGTATCAACCCTGCGTGACGATTGAGTAGGTTCCAATACCTCGCATACGTGACGTCGGAGGTCTGCCAAGAGCGATCATTGTCTAATCTGGCTACGGCAAATTCATACCGGGCCTTTAGATCATAACGTTCCACCGTTAGCTCTGAAACCTCTTTCTCTTTCGCCTGAATCTGGAGCCAAAATTGCTCGATGGATCGCCTACACGTCCATACCGCTTTAGCATTGTGAACAAAGCCCTCTGCGACCTCTTCGTAAACGGGTCTGGGCACTTGTTCAATTTCTGGGGAAAGTGTGGGCAAACTCTCCATGTTGACAGTCTCAGACGGGTCCCACCTCAGTTGGGCATCTTTCAATAGGGAAAAGATAAATGTTAGAACAGACAAAATCGAGAATCAAACTCTAACATAGTAAGGATCTCTGGATATTCCCATACCTATTTCAGGATGTATCCTTTCGATCCACTCAACGACCTCCTCGGCCACACCAGCTACGAAATCCCTTT
Source organism: Gnetum montanum (assembly GCA_015680685.1). Taxonomy (NCBI): domain Eukaryota; kingdom Viridiplantae; phylum Streptophyta; class Gnetopsida; order Gnetales; family Gnetaceae; genus Gnetum; species Gnetum montanum. Next base: position 38,580 of record MNCI01016981.1, on the reverse strand, counting down.
TACTCGGCATTTCCATCCAAGTAAAAGGTCCATCAGGGCACGACGTGCTAACCTTTGGTGGCACTTCAGGGGGAACCTCTGGCTCCTTCTCAGGGATGGTCTCGCTCTCCTCTGAGTCAACCGAAAAATCCACAATGAGATGAAAACATATTAAGTTACACAACTAAGTAACGAGACATACCATTCCCTCTAATCTCCTCCGATGTGGGAGGGGCTCCAAGGTCCAAGTTACCTGTGAGAAAATTACTGAACATATTGTCAGTCTCCGCTTGATCATCTAGTGGTTCAGTGTTTCCAGTTCTGTCCTCCAGCAACTCAGTCCCTCCCGCGGGGTCAGTTAACCCCTCATCCTCAGGTATAGTCTGCAAATCATGTCTCTTGACTTCTCAACATGAAACAGATGAAGTTAGTCACATACAATCATTAATCGTTAAAACTATCTACAAGATAAGTGAAGTAAAGAAAACGAGAGGTTTACCAGGTATTTTAAACCGAATCCGTTTTACTTTGGGCAGTTCAACCTCACTGGTCTCCTCAACTGGGTGGTCACGCTTCGCCAACTTTGATTTGGCTTTGCCTATGGTGTCTTTGACTACCCGCTCTGCCTTTTTGGCAACGTAGGACATTCCGTCTAGTTCCAGCCCTACACTGTCGCGCGTATGGAGTGAGGCGCCAGACGATCCACCCGTAGTGATCGTGAGGGATTCATCAATCCCCTCGGGGGCATCTTGAGACTTAGCCATGTCGAACAAGTGGTTTACCCAGGGGCGAGATAGTTGATTCCTATCCTGCAAAACATATCTGTCCTCCCCGCGAAACACTAAAAATTCGGCCAAACGACGAATATAACCGGCAAAAAAGGCAAAAGTGAAATGCGACTGGGCGTCTATGTTTGAACGTAGCCGCGCTATCTCTTTAGTCATGCCCGATACTAAGAATTCAGCCCAATTGTAGCGCACGCCAGCCTCTAGAATAGTGTGCACGATTCGCACTGCTTCAACCCCGAGACTCTTAACTTGCGATAGAGTCTTTGGAAACAAACGCGCTCGAAATAAGGGGTAGAGCTTGTTGACTTCCTCAACTTTCGTCCTCCCCTGCATTGGAAATCCTTTAGCGCCCTTCGCCACCCCTAACCAATCCTCTAAAG
>MNCI01016981.1:5033-23210 GCA_015680685.1 Gnetum montanum | reverse complement strand
TCTACCTTAGAATCTTCTACAATTTTTAAGATGGTTTCAATTTTAGAGTCTAAGGAACTCCATACATTGTCTACCTTAGCCGCTATTTCTGTTGTTAATTTTTGGATCGGCAAGGTTTTCCAGTTCACCAACTCTTCGAGTGGTGACTCATCCTCTTCATCACAAAATTTCACTCCCTTCTTTCAAAGGGAGGGATCGTGGTTGAACTCTTCCACACTTTCCCTTTTGCGTAGCTCAAATTCTTCATTTGCTACTTGCTCCAACAAGCTTTGTACTTCATGGGCTCTCAATTTTGATAATCGCCCTTGGGCATAAGTCCCAAGGGTTCTTCTAGTTTCATGCCTCAGCCCATCCACAATGTGGTGAAGTTGATCTCGCTGAGCGTACCCATGGCCCGGGCAATGATGTAACAATGTGTAATAGCGGGCCATGGCAGCATCCAAGGGTTCATGATGACCTTACTTCCAGCCTTGGATTTGCTTACGCAAATTGGACACTCTAGAGTACGTTTGATACTTTTTGTTGAATAGTTCTAGCATTGTACTCCACCTCCTGATGGTTTCCGATTCTAAGGACCGGTACTAGCTCTCTACTTCTTTGGTGAGTGTCCTTAAAAACAACTTAAGCTTCTGCCACTCATTTTCTATATTTTGCAAGGCACAGGCATCGTGGAATGCCTGTAAATGATTTTGCGGATTAGCATTGTATCCCCCTTCAAATCGTGGGATATTGTTCATGTCTAATCGTTTGATCTGACCATTCTTTAAATGCCTTGTGGGAATCCTCACTGCCTCCGTTATGTCAAGCATACTTTGGATTGCGAGTAGGGCTTGTCATGATCATCTCTTTCATGACACCCGTGATGTCTGTGTTGTTCCCTACTCTCCCTACGTCCTTGCCCTTGTCCTCTCTCTCGACTTTCCCGTCGAGGTCTTTCATCTTTCTTACTTTTATCCTCAACTTTATGTTCATGCTGGCTGTGTCCAAATGTGGAAGAAGAGGGTGAGTGATGTGAAGAAGGGGAAGAAGAAGGAGAACCATTGCCATGACAATGTTTCTTGCCTTCTCTTCAGCTGCTACGGCCCTGATCGTGGTGACAATTTAAGTGCCTATCCTTAGCATAAGTGGTTGTTCCCTCTATGAACAATTGGTGTTCATGGGCATCAAAACCAGGGATATGTATCATTGATCATAGATTCTGATATCCTTCCTCCTCATCATTGTTAGGAGGGGGAACGTCGTTCATTAAAGAACCCATGATAAGGGGTTCTTCATCTCCTATTTTGCTAAGGACGTGCAGGGCTTTGCCCTTCAGAAAAGTATGTTAACTCTCCTGCCTTAAGTCTCTCATACATTGGGCATCTGTGGGATAATAATCCCTCATGTCAAAATCTTCTGCAACGTATTCAGCATAATGTTCTTGCATGCCAATCTGTGCCAAGGCACAGAAAAGCATGCGAGAGATTGATCGATCTGGGGGTAACACAATGTTACCTTGCAAATCTCTCCACCGTAGATGTTCATCCTGATGGAGAATAAAAGTAAAGTTGGGGATATACTCATCGGGATGAGTATATGTCATTTTATATTATTTAGGACTTGGCTGATTTTGGTTATGTGTTTTATCTTACCGATTGTCTCATGTATGATCCTTAGGTGGTGAGTTACTCTTATGAGAAGAAGGCATTTTGATCGGTGTGCTATTTCACCATTATATAATTTTTATGTTGATTAACTTGAAGGTTTGTTAAGATTCACAATGATGTGAGAGATATCCCTTATGTTCTATTCAGCGCACAAACACTTAGTCCTCGGCAATGGTGCCAATGATGAGTGGCAAGGTACCCCTACACTCAACCATACGAAACGAGTGTAGCACTCACAATCCGGTCGAACTCCATAGACTAAATGCCTAAACGCCCCATGGAACACTTGGGGTTAATCATTCATTGTCTTCCCAGACTTACTTATTGTTGTCATGATGTATGGTTAAGTAAGTCTGAGGTATATGATTTTTATAGTCTTTTCTAGTTTTTCTCCTATGATAAAGAGTGAAGGGTTGAGAGAGCTAACTAACTCTAACTAAGGACCTAAGTCTAAATTAACTAGCGTCAACATCTGTTCCCACTTACCATACACACCCTGAACTATGCAACTGTGGCTACCAAACGCTAATCATTACTGGGATCACCACACGTAATGCACGTGCTCGAAGTGGTCGTATTGAGGCACTTAACTAGCCTAAACATGATGAGTAGCCGATTCCTTGACTAGCCGTACACACCCGTAGATGCTCGTAATCAAGTCGTACTCATCCCATATTCTAGGAGTTGAGGATGAGAAAGACTAATCGCGATGAGTAGCTGATTCCTTGGTTAGCCATACACATTCGTCAATGCTCGTAACCAAGTCGTACTCATGCTACACTAATGCAAGTAATAAATAACAGGTAAGAAATAACAAGTAATAAATCCTATTCCATGTACTACAAGGTTTATCCACAAAGCTCATCTTTATTATCGTACACAACTTGCGTTCAGGTACAAAGCTGCTCGAATAAAGATCTGTTCACTTGGGAATTCCTACTACGGGCACATGGAAATATTCTATCCTTGAAGTGATCAAACTACTAGAGTTTTCCTACTTTAAGCCTAGGATGGGAAATAAGGGGAGTGCCGCCTCTTATTTATAGATTTGGCGGCGAACTGCGATATCGCATACGTGATATTGCAGGGGATGATGCGATATCGCGTGGCGGCAGCCACAATATCGCGGCCCATGCGATATTGCGTCTCATCAGGCACTTAACTAGGAGAGAAGGGTTGAGAAAGATTTAATAACTAATACTGCGTGTAAATGATAAACAATAAATAACAGTAAATAAAGTCCTATTTAGCCTACTCGATGCACTGCAAGGTTTATCCAAGAAGTTTGTTTTTATTTCCATACACAAACATGTGTTCAGGTATAATATTTGTTCAAATAAAGATCCGTTTACTTTGGAGCTCCTATTGCAGGCACATGGAAAATATTCTATCTCTGGAGAGGTAAAACTACTAGAGTTTCACTAAAGGTCTAGATCTAGATGGAAAACAGGGGAGAGCCACCTCTTATTTATAGACTTGATGGCGCACCGTGATATCGCGTATGCGATATTGCATGGGATGCGATATCACGGTGGGCGGACGTGATAATGCGGCCCATGCAATATCACGTCCCATCATACCCCCATGACTGAATAAAAAATCATCTTCAAGTTCCTTACAAAATATTGGGATGGTATGGGATTATTGACTCAAAATGAAACTAATGGGATGACATGTGAATTGATCATCATTACAAGACAAGAAAAAACTAGTGTTCATGACAACAAGAGTGAACACCTTATTACATTTAACATCAGGCCTTTTTTGGTAGCTGAGAAAGAGAGAGAGAAAGAAGTTTCCTGCTGTTAACGCCAAGATTGTGCCTTTCGTTATCCATCCGTAAGCACGTCATCCATCTTGCTCCTTGCATAGCTGCTTCTAGCACTGCTCCATTTCTTGTGTTCTCTCCAAACCCAATCCATTGTTGTATGATCGCCATCTACACACACAACACAGTCTTTATATTAGCAAGGGTAAATGAATTTCAATGTAGTTGATACCTTGCTTCAGTGAAAGGTCCATTGGCTGAGTTGTGGTATGGCTGATACAGATCTAGAGATATAAGATTGGTGACTACTGAAGATGTAGGGGTTAGGAGAAAACTGAAAAAATTAGGCCCCGTACCCCCATAACTAAGAGCGAACCTCCAGTAACGATAGAATGGAGAAAGAATAAAGAATAAGAAAGATGGAGAAAAAGAGACAACTAGAACATCAATGAAATGGATGTCAAGATGAAAATGAACAAAAGGATATAGATTGCAAAAATGTTAGGGAAAAGAATTTAACTGATGCACCAAATAGGAATGTCAGTGGGTCCTCCCCAAAAGTAGGCTCATGCCCTTAATGCCCTAACAAACCCACATTCAAAGAGTCCATAGGCTCTGGGAATGTCATTTGGAACAAGAGTTAAAGTCTAAACCGCAAGAATTTACCAAAAAGAAAACAATGCATCAACCAAAATATACAGTAATGATACAATCGGCAATGAGGTGAACAATGGAGAGAAGGATGGAGAGAAGAAAATGGAATGGAATCCCAAGAACAAGGTGGTGCACAGCCCCTTGTGTGTTTCATGATTAATGTGACTTAGCACATCCCATTCCATGTATGGCCTCAAACAAACCACTTCCAGTGGCTTCGCATTAATGCATTCGGCCAATCCATCCTAATGCCTTCATCCAAGAGTCACCACCATTCCGACAAAACGAAGGAGGAGAGAATGGGAAGAGAGAAGGGCCTTAGTTAGAGGGAACATTTTTATTTTGAGTTCCATAACCAGTGCTTGTAGCCCAAATGATTATTTCATCTAAGGGGTGTGCTTTGAATTCTCACTGTTTTTTTTTTCATTTTTCATTTTTTTATGTGTTTATGCGTGAGAACCACACCATGCAAAGACTTTGTTATTTTTATTTTCTTAGCTTCCTGATAATTGGGTAACATCGAAATAGTAAGAAAACTCAAGAAGAAAACATCCAAGAACCCAAGAGAATGGCCAACACAAGAGCATCAAGTCCCCTTGAAGTCACACCCTTTTCAATCCTTGAGTCCTTCCTTAGTTTGAGAAATGCCCAGTCACCGATTCATTATAGTTCTTATGTAAAAAGGAACTGTACATTTCCAAGCCAAGAGAGACCATAGAAATTCATGGATGTATGGATGAAGTGAACTCATTGCCTACCATATTAAAAGAAACATACCTTAGTATCAACATCGTAACTTAAAGGTAAAAACCAAACATTAGCAATTAATAGGAAAACAATTCATACCATCATGAAGAACACTTATTGGGTGACAAACTTACAAGGTGGGTAGAGCACACACACACAAAATGAAAAAGTATAACGACGTTGTAAAAAAAAATAAGAAAAGTTAAAGAAATTTGTAAAACAAAAAATGTGTAAAACAAAAACATGTAAAACAAAAACTTAAAAAGAACTGAGGGCCCCAAATTATTAGCATAGGTGGCCATCTCCCCCATGACTAAATGGAAAGGGAGAGATCTGAAATAATGAGCGCCTATTTGAATTTCTTAGAAGTTTCCAACTTCTTCCAACTGATGTTCTTAGATTAAGGAATGGAAGTCGATGACACTCATATTCCAATGTATCTATGCCTTCATCATGGGCATGAGTTGTTTCCCCAGTTCGTTCCATGCATATTTTTTGGTTGCTCTTTCAAGTAGTTGTCAACCATGGGGTGTCTACTACTTGTTGTGTGGTTGCTACATATAGGCATCTTTGTCTCAAAGTTTCAAGGGCACACCTGTTGCATGGAGGAGATGTTGTGCATTCCTCCATGTCATCACCCAATGAATCACTGTATGTGATGCATGGAACTTTCTTCTTCTTGATCTTTCCATAAATTTTTATCTTAGATATTTCCAAGGAAAGATTGCGGATCCCTAGGCATGCATCTATTGTGCTTACCCATGCCCTTCCCATTATAATTGGGAAGTCCCCTTTGTTGTTGTTAACTTCTATTACCAGGAAATCAGCTAGGTAAGACCAACCACACACAGTGGTAATGATGTCCTTCACCAATCCCAAGGGCATGGTGATGGACTGGTCTACCAGCTCTAGTTGAATGTTGCTCTTCTTAAGTTGGGGTAGGTTCCAGGCTTGATACATTCCTCGTGAAATTAAGTTGACCTTGAAACCTGAGTCAAGAAGAGCCTTATGTGGTTCATTTCTGGTGACTTGGAGGTAGATTAAGGGACTTCCAGGGTCAGATAATTTCCTAGGAAGGTGGCCTACCTTGATCCAGTTGGTTACAGTATGTGTTAACATAACTGTATGCATTAAGCTCTGTTGTTGGACTGAAGGAAATCCCAAAGCCTTGTGTGTTGGAGGAGTGATCACAGACTCAACCTCTTGTGGTTGTGAGAGCTTGTCTGGGATTTTGGTTTTGAAAAAGGATCTTCTCTTTTTACGGTTGTCAAAACTAGCAGTGGGTTGAATGGTTATGGCTCTTGTAGCGTTACGTTGCTGCAGTTGAGTGGGGAGCTCCCCTTGCATTGTTGGAGCAGAAGGTATGGGAACTACAAGTGGAAGAGGTGCAAATAGAGTAGGAGGATGGTATGAATATGGAGCATCTCTCGGAGGAGAAGGAGTCCTTCTAATTTACTCCTGAACTTGGTAGTAACGTTGGGGAGTTGTGTGACGTATGGAGTCACTTGGAGAAATCGGCTACTGCACGTAGTAACCATAAGGATCAGGTTGCCTGTAAGGGTATTGTTGTTTCAGTGGTGGCATCCCCCATGACTGTGGGTATTTCCACTGTTGATGTTGTCCGATGGGTTGTGGTGGAGTTCCACTTGGATAGTACATCAACGATTGGTGGAACTGTCTTGGGTTACCTTGAGGATAAGGTAACCTACGGGGTGTCTGTCGTCTGTTGAGTCTTGGGTTGAGTGCATACACCCCAGACTCTTGTAGATGTGAGATGATTAGACAACATCCTTTAGGATGGTCATATTGGTAGATCTCACATCCACCATCATTTTCTATGTCTAAATTCACAACCTCATCGGAGATGTTCATTTTCCCCTTATCCTTGTCACGTGCAGGGCCAGAATCTCTCCGCTTTTTCTTGTCCTTGTCACTACTTCATTCCTCCTTAGACTCTTCTACAATTTTCAGGACAGTTTCAATTTTACTGTCTAAGGAGCTCCATACTTTATCTACCTTAGTCGATACTTCCATTATTAGCTTTTGAAGCGGCAAGGTTTTTCTGTTCACCAACTCTTCAAGTGGTGACTCATCCTCTTCATCACAAAATCTCACTCCCTTCTTTCAAAGAGAGGGATCACGGTTATATTCTTCCGCACTTTCCCTTTCTCGTAGCTCCCCTTCTTCTTTGGCTACTTGCTCCAACAAGCGATGAATTTCATGGGATCTAAGTTCTGATAGTCTCCCTTGGGCATAAGTCCCAAGGGTTCTCCTAGTTTCATACCTTAGCTCATCTACAAGATGGCGTAGTTGATCCCATTGTGTGTAACCATGACCCGGGCAACGATGTAACAATGCGTAGTAGCAACCCATGGCAGCATCCAAGGGTTCATGAGTACCTTTCTTCCATCCTTGGATCTACTTACGCAAATTAGACACTCTGGAGTACGTTTGATACTTATCGTTGAAGAGTTCTAACATCGTACTCCACCTCCTGATGGTTTCTGGTTTTAAGGACCAATACTAACTCTCTACTTCCTTTATGAGTGTCATGGGAAACAACTTTATTTTTGGCCACTCGTTTTCTATATTTTGCAAGGCACAGGCATTGTGGAATGCTTGTAAATGATTTTGCGGATTAGCGTTGTATCCCCCTTCGAAGCTTGGGATATTGTTCATGTCTAAGCACTTGATCCAGCTATCTTTTTGATGCCTTGTTGGTATTCTCACGGCCTCCGTTATATTTAGCATGCTTTAGGTGGCAAATAGGGTTTCATCATGATCATCTCTCTCTTGATGTCTATGATGTCTACGTTGTTCCCTACTTTCCCTTCTTTCATGCCTAGATTCGCTAGACTACCCTCATCCTCTCTCTCGACTCTCTCATCAAGGTCTCTCATTGTGCTTACCTTTATCCTCTCCATTTTGCTCTTGATGACTGTGCCCTGATGTGGAAGGAGAGGGTGAATGATGTGATTAAGGGGAAGAAGAAGGAGAATCATCACCATGATGATGTTTCTTGCCTTCTCTTCGATGGCTTCGACCCTAATCGTGATGACGATCTGAGTGCCCTTCCTTGTCATGTGTTGTTGTTCCCTCAGTGAACAACTGGTGTTCACGGGGATCAAAACCATGGTTGTGTATCATGGAGCATAGGTTCTGATACCCCACCTCCTGACTTTCATTAGGAGTGGAAACATCTTTGGATAGAGAACCTGTTATAAGTGGTTCACCATCTCCAATTTTACTTAGGACGTGCGGGACCTCTTTGCCCTTCAACAGTGTATGTTGGTTCTCCTACCTTGAGTTCCTTATACGTTGTGTGGCCATGGGATAGTAATCCCTTGTATTAAAATTTCCTATAACGTATTGAGCATAGAGCTGCGTCATGCCAATCTGTGCCAGAGCATGGAGAAGCATGTTGGGGACTGCACGATCTGGAGGTAACACTATGTTACCTTGCAAGTCTCTCCAGTGCATCTGTTCATCTTGATGGAGGATAAAAGTAAAATTGGGTATATACTCATCAGGATGAGTATATACCACCCTATATTGTTGAGGAACCGGCTGATTTTAGCTATGTGTTTTAGACTACTGACTATTTCTAGTATTATCCCTAGGTGTTGTAATGCTCTTATGAGAAGAAGAAGAAGACATTGTGTCTTATTCAGTGTGCTATTTAACCGTTATATAATTTTTCATTTAATTAACCCTAAGGTTTGTTTAAGATCCAATGATGTGAGTGATTTCCTATGTTCTACTTAGAGCACAAACACTTAGTCCCCGGAAACAGCACCAATGATGAGTGGTGAGGTACCCCTACACTCAACCATATGAATACGATCGTAACACGTGCGATCCAGTCGAACTCTGCAGACTAAGTGCCTACAAGCCTCATGGAACACTTAAGGTTAATTATTTGTTGTCTTCCCAGACTTACTTGTATTTGTCACGGTGTATGGTTAAGTAAGTCCAAGGTATATGATTTTTATGTCTTTTCGGTTTATATCTCCTATGCTGATAAGGTGAAGGGTTGAAGAGACTAACTGACTAACTTTAACTAACTAACTAAGTCTTAATTAACCTAGTGTTAGCATCTATTCCCACTTACTATTCACACCCTAAACCAATGCAACCTTGGTTACCAAACGCTAATCGTTGCTGGGATCACCAAGTGTAACGCACGTGCTCGAAGTGGTCGTACTAAGGCACTTAACTAGGAGAGAAGGGTTGAGAAAGATTTAATAACTAATAAAGCATGTAAATGATAAATAATAAATAATAGTAAATAAAGTCCTATTTAGCCTATTCCTTGCACTGCAAGGTTTATCCAAGAAGTTCATCTTTATTGCCGTACACAAACATGTGTTCAAGTACAATATTTGCTCGAATAAAGATCTGTTCACTTTGGAGCTCCTACTGTGGGAAAATGGAAAATATTCTATCTCTGGAGAAGTAAAACTGCCAGAGTTTCAGTAAGGGTCTAGATCTAGATGGAAAACAAGGGAGAGCCACCTCTTATTTATAGACTTGGCGGTGCACCGCGATATTGCATACGCGATATCACAGCGGACGCAATATCGCGTACGCAATATCGTGGCCCATGCAATATCGCGTCCCATCATATTATTATTGTTATTTATTTTTTTCTTAATTAATATTTCTTTACCATCATTTACCATTCCTATTGTTAAATGTGGAATGAGTATGACTTAATCATGAACATGAAAGTGTAACTAATTGGTAACCCAGTAGCGTATTTAGGAGTGTTTAAGTAATGTGTGCTTGGTAATCCCAAAAGTAGTACATGAGGTCCAGCATGCATACAGATGATTAAGGATGGATGCTCATCGCACTTAGGCTAGCTAGACTTCATTTCCTATTGCTTCTTAGTCTAATCAAGATTATTTTCCATTGTCTCCAGGAGTAGCCTAGTGATATAAATCATATCATACACCTCACTCTAGATTAAAACATACATGATAAGTGAATACTAGTCTACGTGGGAATACAGTGAACTCTAATCAACGTATAACTATCTAGATACCACAACTAGTCCATCTGTGGAGTTCGAGCAAATCATGTGTACACGCTCATATTCATATGGTTGAGTGTAGGTGTACCTTGCCACTCATCAATATTTTTCTTGATTTCTAGCAATTAAATAATCTCACATAATATCTAGATTTAGTGTGTTTTGAAGGATTAAAGCAAATCAGAATGACCCTAATCAAGAGATTTAATTTTACGATTATTTGGTATTAGGAGAAAGTATTGGAGTGGATATTTATTAGATAACAATGGTTAAGGATTTGTCCATTGCAACTATAGTTTATAAGATTAATAGTTTATTGAAATTATTAGGACACTATAACAAATTTCTGCAAGATTCTCCAATGTAGCAACACTCGTACATCACTTACTAAATAAATATTGTGTTTTCACTTAAATTGATGCATGCTAGATTAGATTTTAAGAAGTTAAAGAAGAGACTAAGTAAAACATCTATATTAAAGTCATCAAATCATAGGAAGCCTTTTGATGTCTACCCATATGCTTGTCAAGAAGGATTTGAAGAGGCTCTTATTCAACAAGGTAAAGTGGTATATTATAATTTATTGAAATCTCATAAGAAGAAGTACCCAGTGCATGATCTAGAGGTCAGTAATATAATATTTGCTCTTAACAATGAAAGATAATATTTGTAGGATAACCATATTACATGTTAAGCTAGATCATAAGATATTATAGTATGTGGTAAGTCATCACCCATAATTGAATATGAAATAGAGGAGATGGATTAAGCTACTTAAATATTTTGACTTCATAGTTTAGTATCATATAATAAGGGTAACATAATGGTAGATTCACTAAGTAGGATAGCTAGAAAACTCTATAGTCTTAGTACATTTTGTAGTCTAAGGAATGAGATAATCTATCAAAAACTCTTAGATAGTTGGCATCAAGATAATATATCAAATCTTTTAATAGGGGATTACTTATTAAAAGTTGATAGTTCAAGCTTGTTAAGTTTAAACAACATGGTCTACATTCTAGCTTTAGTCAATCAAAAATTACTGAAGGTGGCTCACTTGAGCAAATATGAAATTCATCATAACAATAATAAGATGTACAAGAATATCAAAAATTATTATTGGTGGTTTTGCATAAAGATGTTCCTAAATGAATTTATCTCTAATTTTTTGGTATTCCAATATCTTAAGATAGAGCATTAGAGGTCTAGTGATTATCTCCATCCACATACTATTTTGGAATGAACGTGGAAAACTATCATCATGGATTTTATTGAATGACTATCTTGCACTAATAGTCACAAAGATTCCATCATTGTGGTCACATATATTTTGAAAAAAAATCTTATTATTTCTTTGTTATAAAAGTAGAACTAAATGACAAACATATTGATTACTATTTCTTGATAGAGATTGTTAGACTAAACAATGTTCCACATAAGATTGAGTTAGACAAAGATCCTAAGTTTACCTTTAGTATTTACAAATCTCTCAAGAAGAGTCTTGACATAAGGTTGAATCTTTGTTTGGCCTAACATCCATAAAAATATCATAACAAAAAGAAAGAAATTAGATTTTTGAATATATTCTTAGAGCTTTTGTACTAGACTACAAGGATAATACTTATAATAATAGTTATCAGGTAAGTTTAAAAGTAGCACCATAGGAAGAGATATATATTAGACCTTATAGATACCTATTTGCTTGGATAGTATAGAGGATATAGAATGAAGCAGGATAGAAATCATCGAAGAAGCCACAAAGAAGATTAAGAATGTTTGAGACAAACTACAGGTAGCAATGGATAGATTCATAAAGTATGGTAATAACAGAATGAGACCTTTCAAATTGACCATTGGAGATCTACTATCTCTTCAAATTTCATCTTTAAAAAAATTTATGGGAGGGAACCTAGCATTATGCTATGTTGATCCCCTTTTAATTTAGAAAAAGCTTACATATGTTTTATATCACATTAATCTTTAATACTAGTTATAGTTTATTCATGATGTGCTTCATGTTTTTATGTTGATGAAATACATTTATCATCCTAGCCATTGATAGAGTGGTAAGTTGTTGATGTTCAAGCTAAATGCTAATTACATGGAATGACCTATTATGATTATGGGAAAGATGCATAGGCAATTAATAAACAAAGGTTTTTCTATGGCTAAGATCATTTGGAAAAGATACAATAAAAAACAAGCAACTAGGAAAGTGAAAAAGGATTTATATAGCACTCATCCTAAGATATTTTAGGATAAAGACTCTTAAAAAGAGAAGACTATAGCACCCTATATCTAGATAGTATTCCCTATTTACTATCTTTTATGACTTGAGTATTTGATGTGCTACTTTTTAGCCTATGATTTGTGACTATACCCTCTATTTAGATAATCATTATTTGTGATGTGTATTTTTAGTTTTATTTATATCCTTAAGTTACATGCCTTGTGATTATGTTTATAACCATATTTGATGTTTCAATTATTTTATTTTACTCATATGTGCAATAATTCAATTATTGGAGTTTTGAGTAAGGATGTATAAGTATTGGATTAATTATTGGAACATGGAGTTCTATATTGGACAAGTGGTATTATTTAATTATTATATGTATGATATTCTTTTGTAATTATTTAATTTTGGTTAATATATTTAATATTCCAAAATCAAGGTTGGTAGTAGAACATAATATTCCCTAGATGGTTGTGTTTGGATTAGTCCTTGGGCTTTGGTTAATATATTTGGATTAGTATTGCTTTCCAAATAGTATTTTATAGTACCTTGAAGGATCAAATTTGGGTATAGAAGCCTTTTAGAATAATATTTATATTGTAATTTTACAATTGTGTTATGTGTATTTTCTTTTTTCTTTTAGCTTTTCATTAACCACCCATTTGTTGAACCCCATCATACTTTTGTAAGTATAAATACTTGTTAAATTTTTCATAAAAATCACCTATTTTTGTCACTAAGATCTAGGAGAGAAGATCTAGAGAGGAAGATTATTGTAAGTAAAGCCATAGAAAATTTTACACAACCTTCCAAATTCATGTAAGTGCTTTTCATTCTAGACCATATTTAGATCCAATTATTAATCTTTGTCTCTATCTAGGAATTGGAACCTAATTAGGAGTTCACAGCTACATGAGTATATTTTATCACTATTTCTCCTAGTCATGTAAGAGAATCTATTACAATGCCCAACTTTGCAGTTTGGATTTTTTAAGATTAGGCAATTTCTATTTTGTTGTCATCCTTTTGATGAAATGAAATGTATGTCATATAATTGGTAAATTTGAAATTCCATGATAGATAATTTAGTAATTTGCATTTGAATTTGTAATTCTACTATCACATTAATTTTCATCATGAATTTCAATTTAGTTCTAACCTAATTTCAATTTTATTAATTTCTATTAAAATTTTGGATCAATATCTTTAGGTTTTATTTCATTTAAAACATTTGAAACTACATTCCTCCTTTAATGTATGACATCTAGAAGAAAATGATTTTTGTAACAATAGCACATATTTCAAGGTTCTTTTAGGTGATGGTATGATTATTGTAACTTTTTTTGTGACTTGCATTGAAAGATAAAACACAAGTTTCAATGTCCCATATGTGTACACATGGAAATGACATTTTAGAGATGGTGAAAAAAAGTGATACTTTGGCCATTAGGATTTTACTTGTGGATATTTGACACCTAGAATGTGGTTTTGACATATTACTTTGGAGAAAGAAGATGAGAAACTTTAACTAAAATCCATCAAGGATGGACAAATTGATAGTTGAGTTGTTAACTTAAAAATTAGACATCACTTGATTGTTTAGATATAAAAGATGGAAAATCATAAGTAGACTCTAATGTATTTGGAAATTCTTTACGAGACTTAGTGTAACGAACCACTTCTCCTTGAGTTTTTGCATTAATGATTGTAATAGTCTTTCTGTGTGTTTGTGTGCACATTTTGTTGACAAGTTGTGTGTGTGCTTTGTTTCAACTATGGTGGAAATGGCTAATTGGAATAGTAATAAATTTGTTGACCAGATTTTTTTATAGGTATGTTTAAATACTTTATGAATAAGAAATATGCTTTAGAATACATGATTGGAATGTTTTAAAATAATAATAATAAGAAATATATGGGAAAATAAAATATTTTCTATTCTATTTCAACAAAGATGCTGAGAAACAAAAGAAAAACATAGGACAATACTCTAAGGTGTGTCGTAAGAGCTAAAACAGGTATGTTGAGATGCAAAAGAATGCTTATACTAAGGAACTTATCCTATGAATCAAGTTGGAGAAACCTGATCCATGAATCAGGGATATTGTGTGCATTGCTCTTTTTAGTTTAAAATAGTAGAGTATCAGTACCCTCTCCATCGTTGTAGAAAGGTCACATGATGACCTTTCAAGGCTCGTAAGATGATGGGAAAATTCACATCGTTGATGACCTAAAAAAGAAGGTGCCTAATTTGATTATGTATCTTGAATTGTCATTACCATGAATCTATTTGAAAACTCTTTCCTTGCAACTTATGAAAATTTTGAATGATAAAGAGTGATGAGTCATGGTCTATCAGGTCCTGTTATTGGACCCCTGTTATCGAACCCCTATTATCTGAACCCTGATACAAGATACCAAGTCTGATAGGTCTCGATATTAGACCCCTGTTATCAGACCTGCGATATCGTAGCTGCGATATTGCGACCTACATGCGATATCGCGTATGCAATATCACAGTTCCCGTGTGAGCCTATAAATAAAAGGCAGTGTACTTGGTTTAGTAATTGGTTCTTAGTTTTTGAGAATTTCTTTTAAGTGTTTTTTTTAAGTAGTTCTTCTCTCAACCCCTTTCTCCTAGTGCATGCCCGCAATGTGGTGATTGTAATTATACGACATCCTTATTCGAGTGTGACATACTTGGACACGCACATGACCAGAAATAAAGATNCTCTCTCTCTCTCTCTCTCTCTCTCTCTCTCTCTCTTCTAGTTTAGTCAATATTATTTAGCATCATACCTAGGAGTAGCATTAGTGTAGGCACATATCATACACCTCACTTTGGACTAAATCATACGTGATGAAGCTAATACTAGTCCAGGTGGGAAGACAACAAATTGAATCTACGAGTAACTATCTAGATACCACAACTAGTCCATCTGCGGAGTTCGACCAGATCGTGTGTGAAACACTCATTTTCATATGGTTGAGTGTAGGGGTACCTTGCCACTCATCATTGGCGCCATTGCCAAGGATGGTGCTAGTTATCTAGGTTAGTTATATCATACAAGGTCATTGTATAGGAATTAACGATATATCTTTTAGGAAGAAATAATTTTAAAAAGTCACATATAAATTCACACACAATTGCACAACCATGCCTCTCCTACAAGACTATGATAATGTCATACCTAGTGAGGACATTCATTGGAGAACCGACAAATTATATGACAATGAAGATTGGAGTATGAAATCTAAGATGGGGGTTTCTTATAAACATAAACGAAGGCAACATTGTCCCAACACACAAAAGCATAACTTACTCGATGAAAATGAACCCCTACTAGCCACTACAAGCCTATAAATACAAGAGACTGTTCAAATCTCTCATAGGCATCGTAAAGAGAGCCACCTACCCAGGCCCAATTTTTCAGGAGGCTATGACTTAGATCCGCAACAACATTTACAAGCCTTCTACGATGCCTATGCATGGAACAACATTGATAACGTTTGGCAAAAACTCAAGCTCTTTCCTATGACACTCATTGGCCAAGAAAAAGTATGGTATAGATTGTTAAAACCAAATTTAATACAACGTTGGCCAACAATGGTAGAGCTCTTTAACAAAAGATTTGAAATCTACGCAAGAGTGTCAGCCTTGAGGAAACAAATCCAAGAGTGGAAAAAAGCACAAGATGAACCCTTGGACATGGCCTTAGAAAGATATTATGCACTATTAAACAACTATCCAGGCCATGAGTTCTCCAAGGAAAGGCTAATGTACCATATCATTTGATGAGATGCAAGATGCGATATCGCATCCCCTGCAATATTGTGTACGCGATATCGCGTCGTTCCCTGCGATATATCATACACAATATCACGGTCCACCGCCAAATCTATAAATAAGAGGTGGCACTCCCCTCATTTCCCATCAGATAGACGTAAAGTAGCGAAGCTCTGGCAGATTGATCACCCCAGAGATAGAATATTTTCCATGTACCCGCAGTAGGAGTCTCCCAAGTGAACGGTTCTTTATTTGAACAGCTTTCTACCTGAACACAAGTTGTGTACAGCAATAAAGATGAGCTCTGTGGATAAACCTTGCAGTGCATGGATAGGTTTATTTAATGTTATTTATTACTTTCCTAGTAACGCAGCATGATTACAACTTGGTTACGAGCATTGACGAATGTGTATGGCTAGCCAAGGAATCGGCTACTCATCGTGATTAGATTCTCTCACCCTTACCTCCTAGAACGTGGAACAAGTACGACTTCATTACGAGCATCTACGGATGTGTATGGCTAGTCAAGGAATCGGCTACTTGTCACACTTAGGCTAGTTAGGTGCCTCAGTAGGACCACTTCGAGCACGTGCATTACGTGTGGTAATCCCAGCAACAATTAGCGTTTGGTAGCCACAGTTGCATAGTTCAGGGTGTGTACGGCAAGTGGGAATGGATGCTGACACTAGAACTTAGTGTTGTAGTTAGAGTTAGTTTTAGTCTCTCAACCCTTCACCCTTTAGCATAGGAGATAAACCAGAAAAGACCAAAAAAATCATATACTTCGGACTTACTTAACCATACACCGTGACAACAACAAGTAAGTCTTGGAAGACAACGATTAATTAACCCCAAGTGTTCCTTGCAGCGTTTAGGCATTTAGTCTATGGAGTTCGACTGGATCACGCGTGCTACGCTCGTTTCGTATGGTTGAGTGTAGGGGTACCTCGCCACTCATCATTGGCGCCGTTGCCGGGGACTAAGTGTTTGTACGTCAATTAGAACATTAGGAAATCTTTCACATCGTTGTGAGCCTTAACGAACCTTTGGGTTAATTATTTAATTAAGAACATATATAACAGTGAACAACACACTAATAAAATGGCTTCTTCTCATAAGGTTAACTCACCTAAGGATAACACGAAAAACAGTCAGCGACATACACATAACCAAAATCAGCCAAGTCCTAAATAGTATAAGATAGTTTATACTCATCCCGATGAGTATATTCCCAACTTTACTTTTATACTCCACCAAGATGAACAACTGCGATGGAGAGATTTGCAAGGTAACATCGTGTTACCCCCAGATCGATCAATCTCTCGCATGCTTTTCCGTGCCTTGGTACAGATTGGCATGCAAGATTATTACGCTGAATAAGTTGCAGAAGATTATGACATGAGGGATTATTACCCCACAAATGCCCAACGTATGAGAGACTTAAGGCAGGAGAGCCAACACTCATTGTTGAAGGGCAAGGTCCCCCATGTCCTTAGTGAAATAGGAGACAAGGAACCCCTCACAATAGGTTTATTAGAAAATGATGTTCCTCCTCCTCACAATGGTGAAGAGGTTAGGCATCAGGGCCTTCGATCAACCGTACATGCTACAGGCTCTGATCCCCATGAGCACCAACTGTTCACGGCAGGAACAACCACTCACACTAAGGATGGACACTTAGATCATCACAACGATCGGGGTCGAAGCAGCCGAAGAGAAGGTAAGAAACATCGCCATGGTGATGGATCCCCTTCCTCTTCTCCTTCAGCTCACCATTCACACTCTCCTTCCACTTCTGGGTGCAACCATCGTGAGCACAACGAAGAAGGTAAAAGTAAGGAAGATGAAAGACCTCGACAGGAAGTTCGAGAGGAGTTAGGACAAGGGCAACGACGTAGGGAGAGTAGGGAACCACCACGAAGACATCACAGATGTCATGCCAAAGATGATCATGACGAACCCCTACTCGTAACCCGAAGCATGCTAGACATCATAGAGGTAGTTAGGATCCTCACAAGGCACTTAAAAGACAACAAGATCAAGCGTTTGGACATAAATAATATCCCACATTTTGAAGGGGGATACAACGCTGATCCTCAACATCATTTATAGGCATTCCACGATGCCTGTGCCTTGCAAAATATAGATAATAAGTTGTAGAAGCTTAAGTTGTTTCCAAGGACACTCACTAAAGAACTAGAGAGCTGGTACTGGTCCTTAGAACCGAAAACCATCAGGAGGTGGAGTACGATGCTTGAACTGTTCAACAACAAATATCAAACGTACTCCAGAGTGTCCAATTTG
>MNCI01016979.1:1168-127755 GCA_015680685.1 Gnetum montanum | reverse complement strand
GCACTTAGATTTGAATAGATCAAAACATCTAGGTGAAGCACAAAAAGAAGAAGAAGAAGAAGAAGAATAGGGATAATGTACAAGATAGGAAAAGGATAGATTAGAAAATGTGCTAGATCCAAGAATAAATTACAAAATCCATTTCTTCAAGGATAAGATCTTTCCTAATCATAAACCTTTTCTTCTACTTTACCTTGATTCATCAAATACAATCTTGTAGATGTCTTTTTATCGATGAGTAATAAAATGGTCACAAGTTATGAAGTCAACAACTTTCCAAAGATTTTATTTTTCTCATATCTTGTCTAATCAATCAATGTTAGATATGTCTAGTCGATAGGATGATCCATTTGGTTGACTAGATACTAGGTCAGTTGACCCAACAATTGCATCTTTAGGTTTTACAACTTTGTAACTTAGATTTGGGTTGAGCGACCTAAGTTTCATCTAGGTGATTGAACAAGTGATGAATTTTCTCTGCAACTAGATGATCTTGGTTTTAGACTAGTCAACTTGAAGAGTGTACATTTTTTTTTTCATTTTATGACATAGCAATTAGGTAGCTAATCCTTTTTGTAGTTGATGAACAATCAATAATATAGGTTGTGACAACACATCCTTGTTGACATAGCCCTATCGACATATCCCCATCGATACATGATAGGATGTGTTGATGTATGTATGTTGATGTTGATACAATCATTGCCTATATAAATGTGTATACTCTTTGTATTTATGACATTTTTCGATCTAAGTCTTAGCTAAACTCTTACAATTTTTTCATTCAAGAAATTAGAATAGTTTTCCTTTGAGTGCCCATAACATGGATTTATGAGATTGTATGGAATTTTATTTGAGTGCACATGTACCTAGATACATTGACATACATAGCAATAAAATTGAGATTTCCTACATCTATTGCAGCACTTAGACAAGTTTACTTTTAATTTTTAGTACTTTACAAGCAATTTACATTTATGTTCTTAAGTAATTAATGTATTTAATCATAAGCACATGTGATGAGAAACTAGGTATTCCAACACTCCACCATAAAAGTCATGAGTTCATGTACATGATCAAATCATAATCCATAGATAGACAATGTAAATTTGCTAGTGTTTGATAGTTGGTTCATGATTTCTATCTTCTCACTTTGAGTTAGTGAAGTGAAAGTTGCATTGTTTAACTCTTAGTGAGGGATATAATATTATGATCTTGTGGGCGCAAATTAATCCTAAGTGTTTCCATAGTGAAAATGAGGATAAAATCTAAATCTAGATGATAATAGAAATATAAATCTGTTCTACCTTGTGGTGATAAGTATCCATTCCTGGCTTGTTGTACATGCCTTGGGCTCATGTAATAGTTATTGGGATTACCAAGTGAGTTCACTATTGAGTGAATCAAGTGAAGCCACTACAAGGTTACCAAATGATTACATTGAACATTCAAAACTAGTTGTATTCATTTCAACATACTAATATCGTATAGAGACTAAATAGAATTTCCACCTATGGATTGCGATATCATAGGTTCAAGAGGAACCTATGACATCTATGCTACAAGAGGAAGTGCTATCCTTATGAGGAAATTCCATTAAGAGACTAAATAGAGTTTCCACCTATGCTACAAGAGGAAGTGCTATCCTTATGGGGAAATTTAATGTAAATCCAACTCATTTATTATTTCTAGAAATTCAAAGAAAATTTGATAAAAGGAAGGTAAGGAAACTCACATTGTCATTCCCTTATCTTATCAAAAGATTGTGCAAGCAAGCTAAAATTCTAGGATGTAAAATCATGTCTTAGGTAAAACCCAAAATACAACATATGCTGAGATGTCCAAGATAGTGCCACTAAAGAAAGATCAGCTAGAGAAGCTAGTAGGCACTGAGAGAGTAGAAGGGTGACACTAGTAGGCAATATTCCAATAATAGGACAAGAACAAGCAAGACCTAGTGGATCAATGCTAGCCAGTGATACACCTAGACTGAGTGCTCCACTAGCACAATAAGACTACAAACCATACATGAGCCATTTACAACAAGTTTTTGAAACCATAAGTTGGGGAACAAGAAAAGGTTTTGTATTATATAGAGTAAGAGATAACTTCGTAAGGCCTACAATATCGATAGGACCCTCTAGTGGCTAGGTATATTTATATATAGGAGAGGATCAAGACTAGGCATAATAGATTTCTAGGAACATTGCATCTTTTCAAGTTATGTTGAAAATAGGATAAGGAGCCATAGTTGTGATGATGCAACATCAAGATGCAATAGGACTAGCAAAGGTTATCAAAGATCACATAAAAGAATCATTTCATATTCCTGTTGTACCACTAGTAGATATTAATGAAGTTAAAGATGTTGAAATACTAGTTAGTACATCCATGCCCCAAGCAGAAAATGAAGATATCTTGGATTCACTATTATAGATAAGACAAGTTATGCAAAATCTCTTTGATATTCCAAGCAATATCATTGTAGTCCAATCAAATCTAATTTCAAAAAGGAACGAGCTGGTCATGGCCAATATAAGAGCCAAATATATAGAACATGAAATGCAGAGGTTGCAAGCTAAATTATCAGCCTTGAAAGTAGAAAGAAGAGGTCATGCATAGTATCTACTACTAGACTAGTTGGATAGAATTGAAATTGAACAACTCAATGCATAGCCAGAAACATACAAGTAGAGATGGAGAAAGAAAAAGCAACATGGAATGCATTTGCGGAAAATCCCAAACTCATGAACATGCCAAAGCAATAACTACCCTAGAAGAGGAAAATAAAAGAATTTCTACTAAAAACACAAGGTTCATAAACATAGAGAAGCAAAAAAATATTCTCAAAGAAAGTATCCATCAATTAGGAGAAAAATTTATTAGAGTTAATTAAGATATGAGCAAATTAGCTAGAGAAAACAAAACCTTATCAATGGAAGAAGTTTGTGCTAGCTATCAAAAATTAGTAATTGAAATTAGTGTGTGGAAAAATAAGACCAAGAAACATGAGAGGATCAAGGAACACTTCAGAGACTAAGTGGACATGTATAAGCAAATTAATGAAAAATAAATCTAGATGACCAAAGCCAAAATCAGTTCCATCACTATATAGACACCTGATTGGTAGCCAATCCAAGATAGCCTCACCCATGCCCACCAAGCTAAAGTGAATAATAAAAACCTACAAGTTGAAGATCTCATAGAATACATGGGATTAGCAAACCTTTGATATGCTAATTTGGCCATGTTAATAACAAGTAGACCAAGAAATGAACAAGAGCAACAAGTGGCCACAATGTACACCATATACAAGAAAGAGTTTGTACATAGGAAAGATGCATAACAAAAATTGCACTTTGCAAACTCTGAGCTCAAGGTGGTCAAAGCTAGCTACCATAAGCAAAAACATGTAATAGCAAACCTAGCCTATAGAATGCTTGATTAACAAGAACTACGAAGTGGCCAAGGCATTTGAAGAAGAGAGAAGGCAATTTGCAGTCTAGTACGTGAAGCCCAATCAAATGTTTTCATAGTTGTCATACCCATGGGAAGTATCGATGCTAGCAAGCATTACTAAATTTTCCTAGATGTTACATGATCCAAGATTAGAAGAGGAGAAGCTTCAAGCACTACTCAACCATTATCAATTTTAGAAGCCCAATTATAAGAGAAAGAAGCCAATGAAGGAGCCACCATTACCAGGAACCTAAAGGCTACATCTAGCTTTGATATTTTTCTTTTTCTATTTTTTTTGTTTTTTTTCTTGTCATATGTGTCCATCATGCCATGCATGATGATTTTGTAAAGCATCACTTGAACTACAATGTACTATTCAAAGTTAAGTAGTCATGTATATAAGTAGTTATGTCAAGTTTGAATACACCTCACAATTTTGTAAGAAACTCTATTCTCCTTTTGTTTTAACTTTAGGATGAGTTTCCAATTAGTCATAGGTATATGATAAAACCTTTTTGTAATAGGCCATGATATTGTATCATATATCTTTTCCTTAGCAAATAATTCACTATATTCTTAATCTTCTTTGTTGAATACTCTCTATAGCCATAGCTTCTTTGACTCAGTGTTAGTTTTGGTAGATATTTGTGTAATATTTCCTTCAACATTAGGGATGTTAAATACTTTGCAATGACTTCCACTAAGCAAGGCATAGAGACTCCTTTAATTTTGACTATGACATCATCCTATTTATTTTTACAAAACTAGTATACCTCTCCTAAGTACCATTATCCATTGCATGACAAAGTTTACCATAGAGAAGAAGTTTGGAGTTGCATTCAGACATTCTTGGGTGTGAATTCTATGAATGATATGAAGTTGAGCTCCAAAATAACTATGGACATGATTGAATTTTCTTGGATGGCCTAGAGACATTCTACTAACAACATGAGGTGCTATCCTTATTTTAGAGATGGTGGTGCTTTAGCTTCAAATTACACAAAGTGTTCTATGGTAGGTGTTTAGCAATGAATATTGAAAGATTGGGCCTTCTACTCCACCTATGGAGCTTGTTCTTTAGCTTGTCCTCTGCCTCTACCTCTTGGTCTTTTACTCCCTTGCTATAAGGATCTTTCTACCATAGGCATTTTAGGAGCCATATGCAATCATCAAGAATTCATTTGAGATAACCCAAATGTTTCAAATAGGTTCTTAATGGTTCATAACCATTTCTCACATTTTTGGCTTTGATCCAACTTTGATCCTCATTATTTATAGCTTTATTATGATTACAAAGTTAGAAAATATTCAAAAAGAAATCCATATATGTTGTATTCTTTAATTGTTAAGACTTCTCATAGTTATTATTTCCTAGTTTATTGTATAATAGGATGGTTGAATAGGAGAACTGGTCAGGTTTATTTTCTTTTTTCCAATTAATTGATTAAAATATGCTTATTTGTCCCTATTCTTACCCTTAATATATTCTTATGAAATTAGAGAAATTTGATCAAATTTGACTTAGTTATGCATAGCACTCTCTCCCATGACTTAGTTGGTCATTTCATGATTAAATGGGTTTGAAAATCATGCAAATCTGAGCTATGGTGAGAGAGTTATTGTGTTATGAATTTGGTTGCTAGAGGGTTAGAAAAACTACATGAACTCCCTTGCTAGAAATGAGAATAATGAAAAGTTTCCTAACTTCCACACACATACATAGGTTCTTTATATCAAATACATCACAGATACAACATTATAGCTATGGCATATTAGGGCCTAATACATCCTAGCTACGACATCATCACTGAAAGATTTTGGATTTTTAGTAATTTTTTTTGGAAAAATTATGTGAAATGGATAGTTTGGAAGATATAGAGGTGGCCTAAAGGGTGGTTGATTGATGATGATGCTCAAAATATGAAAATTTACCATTGGAAGAATTTGGAAGGAGGAATCTATGACAAAGAAAATTAATGAGATGTATAAGCGATGGTAGTAGGGATTGCCAAAATTATGGTTAGTTGTGAGAATATAGGAAAAGTGAAAATTAATGGTTTAAGTGTTTTGAAGGTACGAGATGATGTGAAATTGATTATCAGGGATGAAGCACAAGATTTATACAAGTGGATCCTCCCTAAACTAGGCTTCAGCTCATAGTGTCCTAGTATAACCATGCGTACAAGTGTCCATTGGTACTCAAGGAGTTGAACAGAAAACATACCTATCTTACAACACACACATGTTAGTATAGCCTAGATGAGAAAATAACACTATATTATATAAAATCATTAAATTATGATTATATATAATAGTGAGGTGGAATGGAAGTAGAAAGAATTGCAGAAATTAGGATGTGAGGTGTCTTATCATAGGCATAATGGATTCTTTTGTGTGATATGTATGATTAAAGTAATCATAATCCTTTCCATCTAAGATCTAGATCAAGTCCATACTACTTACTAGGGACATCACATTGCATCATCCCAAAAATAACAACCACAAGACTACCACTAGTAGAAGAAGTATTAACACTTGGCAATGAAGTATAAGAAAGTAGATTATTAACAGAACACATTATATTTTTTTATATTTAAAAGAAGCCACCTACCTTCAGGCATGGATAACATGTTTTTTGAGTGGGGTATTTAGAAATTTTTATTCTGTGCATTTATTATGTTTTTACTATGTCAACCTTACTAGAGGACTATCTTCAAGCATGGGTAACATGTCATTTTAGTGACATGGTAAGGTAGCACTTATTTTATACATACTTCCATTCCTTGTTAGAACTCAAGTAAATAATACAACCTTGATAGAAAGATAAAATTTATAATAGTAGCCTTAGAGAATCCACAAATACCCTTGATGTCACACCCTTTTCATTCCCACTTAGTTCTTCACTTTAATCCATGCATAATGATCACAAGTTTATTTTAGTTTTATTGTGAAAAGAATATCATTATGGGAATGGTAAGAATATATTATTATTGGAAATGAGTTGATGGATGATGTGGTCTCACTATATATAGAATCAGTCCTTCAATGACTTGATAATATAGGAGAATATTCACATTATTAAGACTACATCTTGTTTTATTTTGTGAACTTTATTAGAAAAATTAAAAAAAAAATGTATAACAAGATGATGAAAAATTAGAGAAAAATGACAAGAATAGTAAAAATGATAAGAATGGAAAAATGTAGAAAGAATTTAAAAGTTATCAAAGAATAGAGAATGATTAAGAAATGAGAAAAGCATAAAAGAATAGAAAAGATATCAAAGAATATGAAAAATTAGTAAGAAAAGAAAAGGTTTAGTACCTAAGTATCTAATTGGACACCTAAACAACTATTAATGGAAATAGTTAATTGGAAGATGAAATGGATTGAAGTTGGTTTCATAGATAAGGTAGAATTCATAAAGGAGTCAACATGTCCATAGAATAGTTTGACTTGTTGAATATTAATCAAGAAAAACTTTTGTGGGTTGGTTGGGTGATAGATTTGAATGGTTCTTGATAGGTATGTTGCATGGACAATATAGGATCCTTTTCATAAGGTTTGGAACTTAGACTTTTGTGGCACATGACTAGGATTATAATACAAGACTTTATCACCTAATTGGATTGAGACTTGTATTATTCTAGAATCATGATTACCTTTGGAGTACTTCTTGTGAATATTTTTACTTATCAAAGCTACAAGTCTATTTTAATCTAAAAGGTTAAGAT
Organism: Gnetum montanum; assembly: GCA_015680685.1. Taxonomy (NCBI): domain Eukaryota; kingdom Viridiplantae; phylum Streptophyta; class Gnetopsida; order Gnetales; family Gnetaceae; genus Gnetum; species Gnetum montanum. Next base: position 120,562 of record MNCI01016979.1, on the reverse strand, counting down.
TCATGACACATTCCTTTTGAGCTAAGTTTAAGTCTAGGTCAAGTACACTAGTAGTGGTTAAAGTTTGGAGCTCTGCTTTGTTTGGTAGTATAGGAAATTTGTCATAGACTAGTTCATAGAGTGAATATCCTATTGGGAGTTTTCATGTGAATATATATGCCCATAAAGCATCATTTAACTTAGTGCTCCAATCCTTTTTGAATTAACTAACTATTCTAGCTAATATTCCTATGATTTCCCAGTTAGTCACTTCCACTCAACCATTTACTTAAGGGTGGTATAGTATAGTTAACTTATGATTTACCCTAAGTTTCTACATTAGCTTTTTGAATGTAGCTCCTGTAAAATGAGTCCCATTGTCAGATATGAGCATGTGTAGTACTCCAAATCTATTCACCATGTGTTTTTCAAAGAACTTATCAATTGCTTTGGCTATGCAATCCTTGACTGCAATTGCTTTTTTCCACTTGGTACAATAATCAACTATCATTATAATGTATGATTTTTCATTAAAAATTAGTGTGATGGATCCCATGAAATCAATTCTCTAGATATTTAATGGCTTCAATGATTGTATCCATTATTGGGGACCTTTATTACAGGCCATTAGTCCCTTGTCACATTGACATCTTTCATAAGATTGGGTGAATTGGTGTGCATTCTTGAATATGGTAGGCCAAAAATACCCTTCCATCATTAGCTTTAGTGCTATTATGAATCTTTTATAGTGACTACTACATGATCCCTTATGAACATCTTGTATAATTATTTGTTGAGTTTCTTCTAGAATGCACCATCTTACAAGTTCATTGGCACATATCTTGCAAAGAGTCCCATTAATTTCCATATACTGTTTAACTTGGTGGAGGAACTATTCCTTTTATTTCTTATTCCACTTAACAAGAACCTCTTGAGTAGTGAGGTAAGTCATGTAATCAATAATCCATGGGTTTTCTATTAAGTTCATAGTCATTGTTATTCTTGTAAACAAATTTTCATTAAGAAATTGGTTTGATAACGATTTATCCTATTTTTGTAGTTCCTTTCTTAGTCTTGACAATGATTAGCTACAACATTTTCAGTGTCCTTTTTGTCTATGATAGTGATGTCAAACTCTTTTAAGATCACAAGCCATTGTATCACCCTTGGATTGACTACTGATTTATTCATTTGAAATCTAATGGCACTTTGATCCATGTGGACATAAATAAGATACTCAAGCACATAATATATAAAATTTTTAAATGTTTACATCATGGTCATAAGCTTCTTTCTAGTAGTTGTGTAATTAACTTATGCTTTGGTGATGCTTCAATTGGTGTAGTGTATGTAATATGGTCTTTTTTGATCAAGTTGAGTGAGTACTACTCCTAGTGCATAGATTGAAGTATCTATCATAATGTGAAGCGTTTGGATGAATCTAGAACTCAAAGGATTGGTTTTTCAATAAAATTTTATTTTAATGTCTCAAATGACTTATCATGTTGTTTTATCCATTGGAATGATGCATCTTTCTTTGTAATTTCTACTAGAAACTTTGCTATCTTTGAAAAATTATCAATAAACCTTTTGTAATATCTTGTATGGTTAAGGAATGATTTGACATTATTATTAGTTTATGATTGCTAGGTGATGTTTGAATGACTCTTATCTTGTCAACATTTACCTCTATTCCATTTTAAGATATTTTATGTCCCTAAATAATACCATCTTGAACCATTAAAGGGTTTTTCTAATAATTGATCTTTAGATTAGTTTCAACACATCTTTTTAGAACTTGCTCTACTTGGTCCAAGCCTTGTTTGAAGTCTAGAAAATATGTGGAAAATTCATCCATAAATAGTTCCACTTCATTGCCAATCTATTTTTGGAAGATACTTAGGACAAGTCTTTGGAAGGTGGTAGGGAAATTACATAAGTTGAATGACATTTTCTTGTAGGTAAATGTTCCATATAGACTAGTGAATGTAGTGTTCTCTTGATCTTCTAGTGCAATGTAGATTTGGTTATACCTAATGTGCCCATTGAGGAAACTATAGTAATGATTTTCTCAAATAGTATGGAGGACTTGGTCAAAAAATGGTAAGAGAAAGTGGTCCTTAAATGTTATTGCATTTAATTACCAGAAGTTGATTCAAAGACTTACCACATTTATTTGGGATGGTGCTAAGGAACTAACCCATTCATTTTTTGCTATTAGATAGTTGAACCCTACTTTTAAGAGTCGTTCCAATTATTGTTTGATCACTTCTTTGAATTTAGGATTCAATCTTCTTTAAGGTTGGTGATGAGGTTTGATAGTTAGATCCTTATAGATTTGATGTTGGCGTATGTGCAATTCTATATATGCTATTTCATTATAGGACCATGTGAATGCTATTAGCCATTTATTTATCACTTTCTATAATCTTCTCTTTTGTTCTTTATCAAGATTCGCATTAATAATTACTAATTTCTTGTTATTTAGAAAAGCATACTCTAGTACATCTAGTTAAGCTTTTTGTTCTAAAGGTTATAGTTCATACCTATCTTGGATCTCTAATTGTCCCCATTTGATGTCTTCTTCTTTATATGATTGTACCTAGGAATGTTTCCTTCTTAACTATTCTAACTTGGTTTCTTCAACGTAAGCACTTGTAATTTTATTCAATGGTTTTAGCCACATATCAGACTCTATCTCTTTTTTATTAATCAACCACTGGCTTTCTTCTTGTTTAATGGATACCACATATAGGCATTGTTGGACACACATATCTTCTATGCATTGATTTCATGTTGTATTAGCTTCTTGTTTCATGCCCTAGATTTTTTACACATAGTTACACCTATTATTGCTATATGTGATACATGGAACCTAATGTCTCTATATGATTCTAGCTCTATCTTCCTTGGAGATTTCCAAGGATAAGTCTATGATTCCTTGGTTAGCATCCATAGTGCTAGATCATGCTTTTTTCATATAGGAAATTCTCCCTCTTTTTTCTTTACATGTATGAAATTAAAATTAGTAGGATAGGACCAGCCACTTATGGTTTTGATGACATCTTCCACTTGCTAAAGTGAAATAGTGATTGACTGATTTGTAAACTCTAGTTGAATATTACTCTTTTTTAGTTGAGGAAGATTCTAGGCTTTGTACATGTGTTGCAAAATAAAATTTACTCTTGAGTCAAAATCTAGTAGAGCCTTGCATGGTTTTTGTCCTATTATTTGAAGATATACCAAGGGACTTCCTGGATCTATTCGCTTTTTGGAAAATGCTTCTTCCTTAATCCAATGAGTTATAGTTTGAGGGAGCATGATAGTGGTCAAATTTTGGATTTGTAGAATGTGGAAGCTTGGTGTTTCATTGAGAAGTATGTATAGATGGATTTGATATAAATGAAGTTTCCAGCCTATGAATTCTTTCTAGACTTGTTCTAAAAAATTAACATTTCCTAGATATATGTTCATTTATCATCATATGTTCTTGTGTTATGATTGCGCTACAAGCACTCTTTTGCTACGATTGTGTTGTTAGTTCTCCTTGCATAACTAGTGGTAGACTTGGTGGTAGGGAGTTAGGAGATTAGATTGATGAACCAACTATTAGTTGATGTGCATAAGAATTGGGATTCATTCATGATGTAGTGGGTTTATGATACTCTCATGGATAATAATGAGAGGAATTATGAACTAAAGTATTTGTCAAAGAGATTGGACATTGAACATAATATCCATAAGTGTTTGGTTGCCTATATTGATATTTTTTCCTTGACAATGGCATTCCCCATGCTTGTCGTTGTTGCCATTCCTACTGATATTGCTCTTGTGGTTTTGGATAGGCTCTACTTGGGTAATATGATGGTTGGTAAGTTAGAAGTTACCCTAAAGGTAAGGCAATCATCTTGTCATCTATTTCTTAATAAATCTTGGGTTAAGTACATATGCCCCAAACTCTTGTAAGTGGGCCATAATAGGGCAACATCCCTTAAGATGTTCATAGTAGCAAACATTACATCCTTCTTCATCTTCTAAACTAGATTCTATGAGGTCCTTAACTACAACAACGTTTCCTTTCTATTTTTAGTTTTTTCATCTGTTATCTCTTCTTTCCTTCCTTTGTTTGTTCTTGTTTAGAACTTGTTCAATCTTTTCCTTTATAATCTTAAATGCAGTACCAAATTATTCATCCCAAAAATCCTAGATTTTCCCTACTTTTTTTTGCAATGTCAGTAACTGATGCTTGGATGATTAGTATCTTCTTTTGAATGACATCCTATAACATTTCTTCTTCTTATGTTTTGCACATTCTCATATCCCTTTTTCTTATTGTATGATCTTGATGAAACACCACAAAAATTTGGCTATGAATTCTCGACTAAAAATTTGACTAAGTGTTAAAATGATGACACTTTTGACAAATTTTTCTAAATGTTGAGACTACACTCTCCACTACACAGAGTGTAGTTAGCATATTATAGAGCATAGTCAACTCAAACTACCAATTTTGCAAATTTTTATAAGTTTCAAAATGATGACACTTGCTACAGAATTGATCCACAACATAGTCAAGCATAGTCGGCATGAAGAACTAGCTTTTGCAAAATTTTCCCTAGCCTTAGTAACTATTCTTAAGAGTGTAGTTAGCTTGGACACCTAGTTTTGCAAAAACTTTCTAACTATCAAGACTACACTTGGGAGTGTAGTGAAGTGTAGATAGCTTGGAAGCCTAGTTTCGGAAAATTTTTCTAACTATCAGGACTACACTCAAGAGCGCACTCAAGCATAGATAGTTTGGAAGCTTAGTTTTTACAAGATTTTTCTAAAACTACACTCTCCACTACCAAGACTATGCTCTAGAGTGTAGTTGGCCTCCCATGGAGTGTAGTCAGCACTTAGCCATAGTTTGCCAGATCTTTGCCTAAGTCTAGGACTACGCTTTCCCCCAGTGTAAAGTGTGGTCAAGCGTAGACATGTAGAACAACCTCCAAAGGCCTCCACAATGCAACATTGACATTCGCATAAACTCTAACACATCTCTAGTAGTAGAATTTATCTTTTTTGCATCCCATTTCTCTCTAAAATTGTAACTACACTTGAGCCCACTTCCTATAGTGGACAGTGTAGTCCCAGAGTGTAGTCTCCAAAGGTTGCATTTTTTGGCATTTTCTCAGGTACATTGTAGTGTTCTTAGCACTTGTACATGTAGTTGGCAAGCATAGTCATAGTCTCTTGGCCTCATAGACTTTATCAGAGTAGAACATAGCATGACACCACTTGCTTAAGTGGAGAGAATAGTTGGGGCACATCGTAGTCCCAGTTATCACACTGCCATGTGGAGCTATCCCCATGTTTCAAGCTAAACATAGCCCTATAAATACCCTATTTCTGTACATTTTTGTGGTTGGAAAATCTCAAACACAGTTGGCATTTTTGCATTCCATTGATATTTGGCATTTGACATTTGACATTCTTTGGGAAAATGAGATCCAAAGGCAAACTAGCACCATAGAGAGCTAGAGCTACATTCCATGGCCCATCGTAGCCCCATCATGGACCTACAGGATACCACAACCCATAGTACACTATGGTAGGCAACTTGGTAGGCATGGACACTACGATAAGTGCTAGACTTCATGACCCAACATCATCGAGACTATGACTATGCTCTCCACTCTACCCATTGTACACTGCATATCTTCTAAATTCCTTTTTGGTTTAACTATGTTTAACCCCATTTGGGATACTGTTTCATTTCTCTCTCCTACATTTTTAGGTTTTCTTTGCATTTTTTGCATTTTAATGTCTGGTCATGTTATAACTATGTTTGGATGGAAGTCTCCATGGGTTTGCACCCCGATTCATGCTAAAACCCTTGACTATGCTTGCCCCCATCCATGACTATGCTCTACACATAGCACCATGAAACATCGCTAGAACACTTAGCATTGTTTCATGTCGTTCGCATTCATATTTTGGCTAATCATGCCACCCCTAGTTGCATCCACCACCCCAGTTGCAACTGACAAAGTCCCTATCTAATCAACAAGACTATTTGGGGTGCCCTATCTCTACTTCTAGTAGGTCCTCGTGCAAGGTTGGGGTTAGGCTATGCACTTGCAAACCCCTTGGTGTTCCAGCCACTGCTGTTTTTGGTCGCTATAGTTTTTTGGTTCTAGAAGGAGGGTTGTGCAATTTCCTTCTTTGAATTTTGTTAATCATTGTCTTATGTGCTCTCTATATCCCCATTGGTGTAGAGTGGACCCTATTGTCGGTCCCCTTGAGACCTTACATAGCAACCCAAATCATGCTTCTCTTCATCATTTTTTTAAGTCTCCATTCTTTGGGCATAGAGAGCATAGTTGGTGGAGGGCATAGTAAGTGTGGAGCATAGTTAGCTCTCAACGTAGAGAGAATAGTATTCATACTTAGCCATTTTTCATAGTCTCAACACTTACTCATTTTTCTACACTTTCTAGACTTAGCTATTTTTTTGCAATTTTTCAGAGTTAACCATTTTTATAAACAACAACTTACAACTCTCCCTTTCATGACTTGATCTGTAAACATGCATCTAGATCAACCTTCTATGTCAACATCTAACATACTTGACACCTTCATGATCCACCTAGAGCATGTCACACTCAGCCATAAACAATACAACTTTGTTTATGCCAACATCTAAGCAGGGTTACCTATGGATTATCTTGATGTAGAGGTAAAATATGACTTCAAATGGATCCACCAGGATTGATGAGAGTACATTCCTTCCTCATTTGACATAATCCCACTCACAGATTCCTATCACTAGTTGTTGTCCCAACTCATTTGTGCAAATCAGCATAATGTAGGGACCAACTATGAGGAAGCCTCATAGGAGGAAGAAGACGATTTTGAAGCCTTCTTCAAACATGATAGCCCCTTCGCCATCTTCTAACATCCACTCCCTAGTATGGCCCATCCTTGGTTCAGTTCACCCATCCCCCCTAAGATAGTAACCATGCTTACTTAGCCATCCTTGCTAGCAATAATCATGCGTACCTAACCCTACATTGATGCAGGGGCCATCCCCATGACCCAAATGACTCAAGAATCCTACATCTTGCCTATTTTGTTAGTGTCCGTAGAGTCCATTCAACCCATGCATGCATGGATTTCCTCAATCACTGAACCCATGGCATAGTTGATGCATCAACTACATCATGTGGTTTTGCAACCAACAATTTGGCCCTGCATCACACAACCCACTCAATAGATAGCCTAGCCAACACAACTGGCTAGCATATCCCACAACTTGGATGAAGCATTCTAAGTTATCCAATCCTTGATAGAGGAGGTTAAGTGACTCAAAGTTTCCTCTTTTAAAACCATTAAGGTGCTGGACTCATACTAGGATGACCCCATAAGTCCTATGATACCACCACTAACTCTACCAATTGGGGTCCCACTACCTCAACTCAACAAGTACAATAGTGAAGGGAACCCCAATGCACACTTGGTCACATTTGGATCTAAATGCCTACTCCTACAAGTTTAGCTTCATGCCATCATATGCATTTTCACCATGTCCCTCATTATGAAAGCCCTATATTGGTACTGTGTGCTATGTAGGGCCTGAATCTCCTCTTTGGAGGATCTCCTAAGCCAATTTGTGACATGCTTTAGGTACAACCTAAAACCTAAAGTAACCCTTGACCAGCTTATGCAGGTCAAGCAAGGGCCCCTAGAGCCTATTCCCAAGTTTATCCAATGTTGGAGTGCCTCATTACAAGAAATGAGAGAGCCCATCATAGAAACATACCTTCTAGACATCTTCAAGGGTGCAGCTAATGACTTCATCAAGTTAAAATTGTACTACTTGGCCTCGAAGTCTCTTAGCCAAGCCTTTGCCCAAATAAAGGGCATAGAGGAGGTAGTGCAAGATAGTAATGACCCAAGCTATGTGGCCTAAAGAAACTAGCACACAAAAACCAAATGCAACGGTGGCAACAGTAGCCACACACACCAAAGCCACCAATCGCTAGTAAATGACTGAGGAGCTTGAAGCCTCAATTTACAAAGCTGCCAACTCTGGCACCTAGGTAGCCAACTTGCCTACATTAGCAAGGACCATAGTGCAAGCCACTTAAAGGTCCAACTTTGAGTGTAAGGATCACTCGAAGTATATCGCATTACCATTGCGACCATTACAATTGCTAGAGCAACTATTAAAGGCCAAGCTTATCCAATATAAGCAAGTGTCAGAGAATGCCTACCAATGGCACAATAGGTACTACGAGCTACTGAGGAATCTTGCCTTAGTAGTACAAAATGAACCCTTGGTCCTACAAAAATTTAGGTTGGACCAATTCTATCATTACCACTAGATGTTTGATCACAGTATGAACTTTTGTTAGGTTTTACAAGATGTTTTGAAAAGAATGATAGATAGGAATGAATTGGTGGTTGACGTGGCAAACTAGTCCAACGTAGACAATGCACCTATGTCATCAACACCATCAACATTAGTGCCAAGTTAGCACTAGTAAGGCAATTTTTTGTGATCCATGTACCTCCCAGTAGCACAAAGGTCCCCTTTGTTGCTAAGGTGCCACCTCGAGCATCCACAACACCCTTTGTGGTTAGGGTTTTGTAGCATTTGTCTACTAAGATGTAAACTAATACCCTTCATTCGCTAAGACATTAAAATAGCATGTAAACAACTCATCCACTGCGATGTTAAACTGGCACCCACAAAACTCATTTTCTAAGGTGTTAAACTAACATGTCACAAAAATAATTGCAAAATAGCCCTTTGTCATTAGGGTGTCATAACATGCTGGCCCCTCACTTACCTAAAGCTTGGTAGTAGGCAATGTATCAGTCCCTTCTCCTCCAAGGGCTGGCCCTACCAACAACAAGGATAGACTAACTAGGAGGCAATGTAAGAGGCCAAATGATCAGCTCGTAAATGAAATAGCTAGGCAAGAATGAGACTAAAGAACACTTGGTCAGCTAAAGTTGGTCCCTATCCCTACAATCCCCATGGCCAAAGCAAAGTCCACAACCAACAAGGCAGAACCACACATAGAGGCCCCTAAGCAGGCCAAGCAAACCAAGTGTAAGTCCCCTTCATGAGAGATCCATCTCTTAAGCTACATGGAGGAGGTCTAGGCCAACATAATGGCTGATGACAAGGACTTCGAAAGCACATTAACCTAGGTGAAATAAATTCTCAAGAAGAAAAACATGATGTAGAGGTTGTATGACCTAGTCATGGCCTCATTTTCCCATCGGGAAGCACTAGTTTGGATGTTGGCCTCCGTTCATGTCAAAGAGAACATCCTTGTAGATGAGAACACCATTCGTGGACCGATGTTATCCCCTACACCATAGGAATTGGGTTCAACATCCCTAACATTTTTCAATGAGGCAATCAAGGTCAATCCCAAGATAAGGGGAGGTCATAATAGCTCCACTATCTATTAGCATACATGTTGGGCAATGCATCATCCATAGGGTGTATGTTGATGATGGTGTGGCAAAAAACATAGTTTCATACTCCATCTTCAACAACCTAGGCCTCACAAGCCAGATTAGGCCAACCAAAACCACATGTTTAAAATCCTTTAATGGATCATGCATCACCATCAGGGATATAATAAACATAGCCTTCATGGTAGGGGAGCAGTTCCCCACCTATGCTAAATTCATTATCATAGAGAAAATTCCAAGCTTTAACTTGATCCTAGGCAAGCCCTGGTTGGCCCAACTATAGGCCATTTCCTCTTCCATCCACTAATAAATCCACCTTCCATACGAAGGTGGTTAATGGAACACCACCAAATTTGGGCAATAGCACCTTAATGGCAAATTTATCTAAGTGTTAACATGAGGTGAATTTTTTCTATATGTTTGGCCCATGCTTCCACTACTAGGACTATGCTTTAGAATGTAGTCAGTGTAGCATGCAACATTGAACTAGAATTGCAAAATTTTCTAAGTGTTATCAATAATTGTACAAATTTTTCTAGGTGTTGTGCTACACTCCTATTCTCTCTACTATGCCCTAAAGCGTAGCCACTGTAGCATGCATTTCAGTGGCTAGTTTGCCCAAGTGTTAAGCTAGGAGCTATCAAGCTAGGAAGAAACATTTTGGTATATTTTCTAACTCTTGAGGCTACCCCTCCTGCTATGCTCTAGAGCATAGGTAAGGTAGCCTGGATGAGGACTGCAAGTTTTTCCAATTTTTTCTAAGTGTTAGTGCTATGCTCTCACTTTCCTTTGCTATGCTCAAGAGCATAGCCAACATAGCTTGCATTGGACTTCAAGTTTTGCAAAATTTACCTAACTGTTGGTTTGTTCTCTAGAGCATAGCTAGCGTAGTAATTCAAAATAGCCTCCAAAAGCTTTCAAAGCTCAACACTGGCCTCCATCTCAGCCTAAACACCCATTTGACAAGTAAGATGAGCAATTTTCATCTCTTTTGCATTCCTTATTTGTCCCCAAATTTTACCTACACTTGACCCCATTTGAAAGAGGGGAGAGTGTAGTCCTAGAGCATAGCCTTCAAACTGCACTGTTTTGCACTGTTTGTAGGTAAACCATGGTCTTTTTGACTTTGGCACATGCAACATTAGTAGTGTAGTCATATTCTAGCTATCTCTTGGGGTTTATTGGAGCACACTAGAGTGTAGCACTAGTTGTTGTAGTGGAAGTGTAGTTGGGTTAATGTAGCTCCAAATACCCCTCATGCCATGTGGCACCCAATTCACATTTTACGTCAACCCTAGGCCTATAAATACCCTTGTGGCTCATGTTTTAGGGGCTAGTAATTTCATTCAATGGTTGGAATTTTGAAGCATTTAGTTGGAAAAATTCAAACTTCGAGCACTTAGCACCTTGGCAACATCTTTGCATCACTCCCAACATACTACAACGTGCTGCAACTTGCAAGTCACCCTGGCAGCCAACCTATTAGGCATAGATTTCATAATAGAAATAATTTTTCATAGCCCAAACACCCCAGAGACTATGACTATTGTAGCGACTGAAAACGTTGGTGGCTGAAAAACACCGAGGGATCAATAGGCGCGACAGTTTTGACCCTGTATCCGCAGGAGGGCCATGCTAGGTGTGTGTAGACGTGGGGTGCCCTGAACGGTTTGGTCGATTAGACAGGGACTTATATCAGCATCTATATAGCCTTTTGAAATGTAAACAATGTGAAATGTGATATAATACTTGAAAGTAAATAAAGAAGAAGAGAAACTATGTAAAATGCGACAATAATGCGAAGTAATGCTTAAAGGTGAATAAAAAAGAAAAATAATGCAAAACGAGACAACAAGCAAGAAATGAAGTAAAGTGTAGTTAGAAACATGCACCACTCCGAAGCTACAAGTTTTCTCTATCAAGGTGGATACAATCAGTTACACAGCGTGATGGAGTGCAGAGATCCCGAGAGTAACCAGGACATGTCGAGCAAAAGGGCTATGCGCTTCAACGCAGGTTTGGGTACAAGTAATGTGGGATTCTACCAAGGTGGTAGAATGGAGACGGGACCCCACACCAGGTAAGAAAGACTCACTATTTGTAGTGTCAAACAGATGACTTTGATGTTACAATGCCAGAGAGAGGAGAAGTCTTTGTTTTAGGATTCAAAAGTTCCCATCCCCTAAAAGATGTTTGCTTCAAGGAAAATGCCAACTCTTTAGAAATAGCCAATCTTTTAAAAGAATGTAGACCTCTCTTTTGCATGATATTTTCTGGGGTATTTATAGGACTGAGGGTATGCAAAAGGGGTGGTTCGAATGCTACATGCCTCGGGCCTTCGTTGTCTTGCTAGCACCACTCGTTCCATTTATGACCATTGGTCCTACAAGATCGTTGCAATGCAAACCTGTCATGCAATAATTGTGATCCTACCACACCATAATTATGCCTTCAGTGTCTGGAGACATGTGTCAACGGTTCGATTAGGTGAAGTGCATTGAAGTCGCACAACCACCTGCATGCCATGTTGTGCTTTGTAGCATGCTTGGCGTAGCGTGGCACCTTGTCACACGTTCTGCTATATGTTACATGCTTGCTATGCTAGGCTACGCTACGTAGCGTAGTCTAGCATAGAAACTGGCCTTACTCATGAAACCTTTGCTAATTTGCAAACCTTGTCTCCTACGATGCAAGTATTACGAACTTCGTTGACTCTGCCCTTCGAACTTCCTTTTGTCTCTTCTATAGGATTGCTACGCCTCGTTGTGCCATGTAGCTCAGCATTGCGTAGTAGCAGACATGGTCCGCCACTTCCTGACGGAGAGGGACATCGTTGCAAAACTTGAATTTTGGCGAGGGGAGTGGGTAGTGAAGTCGTTGCCATGCTACGCTGCGTGGCGTAACATAGTGTAGCACTTCGTTTCATCATTGTTTTTCTGAAGCTTCCTGCACTTCAAGGTGTAGCGTAGCATAGCAGACTTTGTGACTTAGAAAACTTGCTGAACTATTTTTTGCACATCCTGTATGCTATTGTCAACTCCGCGCACTGCTTCTGAACAAGATGTCGGTCGTGCAGGCTACTTTGGTGGATAGGCGGGATGATGTAGAGCTTATCATGCCCAAAGTAGAAAATTTGCCTAATTGGCCAGCTTGAACTTAGAACGTTCTCCTCCTGAAGAACTACTGTAGTTTTGTGCGAATTGCCATGCTTGATGAAGTGAGAATGACCTCGCATTTTTTTGGGGTGTTTCATTGACCCCTCTTTGTCGAAGTCTGGAGAATAGGTTTGATAGACGCCGACAAAGAATACGAAACACCGCACCAGGCGAAATGCTAGAGTTGTTGCTTGTTGAGTGTCGAGACGTCGCCTGGCCTCACTTGAGAGTGTTGCGTTTGTTTGGCCAAGGTTAAGGCTGAGAACAAAGATGATGTTTAGCGGAGTCCCTCGTCGGAGTGCTTTGAGGGGCTCGTTTGCATTTTCATCTTTGGCTGGCACTGTTCTTCAACCTCTTGTAGGACAAGTGTTCCCTTCACAAGATGAGTTGTGTTACATCCATGAAGGATTTTGACCTGCCTATAGATACCTTCTGCAGAGTGATTTGTGTTACACACATGCTGGAATTATGCACATGTTGAAATTTGTTGCCATGGCGAGACGTACTCACAGGGGTAAAGGTCTTGCTGGCTGCTGGCATTGTTGTTACTATTGGGTATCGTTGCTGGTGTGAGATGCCCAAAGTAGGAAGGCCAACAGCAGCCTTGGCAGCACCGACATGGAGGAGCTGGCCTCTGAAGTGCCAGGAGTTGTTACAAGCACGGATGCACTGGAATCCCCGCCAAAGGCATGCATGCTCAATTCAGCTATGGGATCAGCTACCACATAGCTAAACGTCATGCAAGCCAAAACATTGGTGGGAGACCAAAGAGAAACAATATTGTGGCTGGTCCACAATACTGCTGGCACCCAGATGCGGGAACTAGCCCAGGAAATACCATCAGGGCAATGGGCCGTGGTGACGTTAGGTTCGAAGGGCTAGTGTGACACCATATAGCATCTTCGAAGGGTTAGCATGATGCCAAGGGTGGCGGCACCATGTATGCTCTAGACCACATTCTCATTACATCGTGAACTACATCCTAGAGCTGCAATGTCCCACCCATGCATCGACATCATGCCCATTCGTTTGATGTGTATTTGGTGGTGGTGCATGCTGAGGATGTGACGTGAACCCAGTTTAAGTTCTTGGTAGACTGTATGCTGGTTTAAGGTCCCAACAGACCGTATATGCCAGTTTATCATCATAGTGGATGGCTGTTGCCAGTTTAACATCGTAGTGGATGCTACATGATGCTGCTAGTTTATTGTTATTGTGGATGCTGCTTGGTGCTATTGCCAGTTTATCATCGTAGCGGATGGTGCCTTTTGTTGTCGTGGTGTTTTAGACGTAGTACAACTTGAGATACGAGTGATTCACTAGGTTGGTGAACTCGTTGCCGTCCATGTCTACCAGCTTGATGGCCCGATTTCCAAAGGCTTTGGTGACCACATAAGGACCTTCCCAGTTGGCTGAGAACTTGCTCACGTGTTCACAGATGACCTTGAGGATGAGGTCTCCCTTTTGTACTAGCTGTCGATGTGGATCTGCACGGTGCTTCTTCTATTATTTTTTCTGATAGCACTTGATGCATCTCAGCATTTGTACGCGTTCTGCCTGTACTAAGTCAAAGTTGATGGTTCGAGACTCATTGTTCTGGCTTCGCTCACGACGTTGAATAGGATCATTCGGTGTGAGGGTACCTACAACTCAAGATGCAATGCTACTTTAGATCCATAAAGAAGACTGTAAAGGATCTTACTTGTCATAGTTCGGCACATCGTTCGATAGGCCCAGAGGACATAGAGTATTTGCTCATGCCACTTCCTCTTGCTGTTGTTAAGCATCCACTTTAGCAAGTTGATGATGGACTTATTTGGAGCCTTCGCCTACCCGTTCTCCTGTGGATAATAAGGGGAAGAAAATGATTATTTAATTTCTATATTGCTATAGAAGGTTCGGGTCTCTGTACTACTAAACTGTGGCCCATTGTTGGTCACAATGGTCATTGGAAGCTCAAACCTGGTTACGATGTTATCAAGAATGAAATGGAAAATTTGCTGAGACATCATTTTCCTCGGGGAAATAGCCTCCACCCACTTGGTAAAATACTCTATGATAGTGATAATGAAGCTATGCCCTGCGGAGGACTTAGGCTTAATAGGCCTAATGAGGTCTAGTCCCCATCGCTAGAAGGACCACGTAGTTTACATTGGGTGCAGATCTATAGGTGCTATGTGTATGAGATTTGCGTATCTCTAGCATGTGTCACACGTCTTGACTTTCAACAGGTAGTCACATTCCATGTAGGGCCAATAGTACCCTAGGCATCTGATTTTTGTAGCCATAGCCCTAGGTGCTATATGCCCATCGCATAGCCCTTCATGGACCTCATTAACTACCTTCTGTGCTTGCTTGCCACCCACGCATGCTAGCAATATCTCGTCATAGAATCGTCAACACAGGGCATCATTTCCCATGGGCATGTATTGCCAAGCATGCTTACTGATTGCATCTCTCTGGGACGATGTCAATTCACTTGGGGATTCGCCATGCGGTAGATAAGCTTTAATGTTATCATACCACTCCGAGGCATCTGCAACATCGACAAAGGCCACATGTTCTGCTTGAGTGATAGGCTCTACGCATTCTATGATCATGGTTGGCAGGTTTGCTAAGGAATGTGATGGGATGTTTAACGCAAGGGTAGCTAAGGTGTCTGCTACGGTGTTCTCATTGTGTGGCACGTGTTGCACATCAGTGGTTGTGAATTGCTTAAGTAGGATTTTTGCTAGGTGATAGTAGGATTGCAGGTGCGGGGCCTTGCAGGCATAGACTTCGGTGATTTGATTCACGACTAGTTGTGAATCTCCCTGGATTTCTAGGTGTTGTATACGTAGCGCTTAGGAAGTTAAGAGGCCTCTGAGTAGCCCCTCGCATTCTTCCATGTTGTTGGTGCAAGGGAACGCGAAACGATAAGAGGATGGGTACATTTCCCCAGAGGGGAATGTGATCATGGCAATGGCACTACCTCCTCGTGTGGTTGAGGCACCATCGAAATGTAAGGTAGCTTCGAAATGCGATAGGATAATATTGACATTGCTAATGTACTCGTCTGGGAACTCTGGGTCTATGGTAGCCTGGTCGTCGACTGGCGAGGCCGTAAGTTGGGTTGCTATGGCTTGACCCTTTGGCAATGATAGAATTACATAGCATAGGTCGAACTCCGTGGTTATTGCTTTCCATCGGGCTATCCTACTACTTTCGTATAGGTTGCTGGTGATAGCCTAGAGTATATTGCTCTTGCAAATGATGTTGGTTAGGCTGCGGAATAGGTAATGCTGCCACTTCTTTAGTGCAAACACTAGGGCTAGAAAATTCCTCTCCACTTCGTTGTATTTCACCTCATATGCTATTAGTGCATGACTCAGGTAATACACTAGTATCTTAGAATCGTCGTCCCACTTCTGACATAGCAGTGCTACTATGGATGTGTCAGAGGTGGCAAGGTATATGAAGAAAGGCTTGTTCCTTTTTGACGACTGCACCGTTGGGAGGTGTGAGAGCTCCTTCTTCAGGTTGTGAAAGGCTTGTTGACACTGGGCTGTCCACTCGAAGTTGACCCCTTCTTTAGAAGATTTTGCATGGGGTGTAACTTGTTAGTCAACCTGGCTATAAACCTTCAAATGAATTGCACTCTACCTTGTAAGGCACGTAATTCCTTAAGGTTTATGGAAGGCACTAGGTTGACGATGGCCTTGACTTTGTCGGGGTCCACCCATATTCCGACCTCCGATACTACGAACCCTAACATACATTTGGTCTTTACCTCGAAGACGCATCTTAGGATTGAGGCGTAGGTCGTGCATTTGGTAGCATTTGAGAACTACCCCTAGATCACGTGGATGATTAACTGCCTTTTTGGAATTGATTGCTATATCATCCATGTAGTCGTTTAGTGTTTCTAGGATGTAGTCACTGAAAATGTAGGTCATGGCTTGCTGGTAGGTTGCTCTAGCATTCATGAGCCCAAAAGGCATCATGGTATAGCAGAAGGTTCCCCATGGGGTCTTGAAGGTTGTTGACAGCTAGTGCTTTGGGTTAATGCAGATTTGGTTGTATTCGGAGAAACCATCCATGAATTATAGTAGAGCATGACCAACCGTGGTGTCGATGAGCTGATCTATGCTTGGAAGTGGAAATTTATCTTTGATCGTTGCCTTGTTCAAATCCTGAAAGTCTATACAGATTCGTATTCCTCCCATTTTCTTCAAAACTACAATGACGTTGGACACCCACTCTGAATAGTCGATCGTGTGGATGAAACTTGCTTGGTATACCTTAGTGATTTCATCCCTCACAGTGAGTGCAATTTCTGGCTTAACTTTATGAGCCTTTTTCTTGACTACCTTTACGTGTGGGTCTAGGACGATATTGTGCTGAATCAGCTATGGATCTAGACCCGGCATGTCACTGTACGACCATGCAAAGACATCGATGTGGTCTTGCATAGTTTTGGCTACGCTTTCATGTGTCTATGTGTCTAGGAGGGAGCTAAGTCTTAATGTCTTTACCTCCCCCTTTGACATGGTCATAGGTGCTTCAACAAGAGGGTCTTTGGTTACATCTCCGGCCTCTAAGTCTAGTGCTTGGACCAGATGCTTGGGCCAATCTGAGGATTCTTTTAAGGCTGCTATAATGCTAGTTATAGTTCACCCCCAGTTGATCATGTCGGGGTTCAACTGTCTTGCAAGCTTGCCATGTGGCCCTGCTAACATTAAACGCATGAAAAGGTAACGATGGATTCTCATCTTTTGCTTAACCTGCCATCATAAAATGAAAGCCTGGGTAAGGGTTGTCAGAGATTGTGTGAAACGCAAATCTACAAAGCAACGCCGAGATGCAACTTGCCAAGTGTGACAATGTGAATATTGAAAGCTTGCTAGTTTAAGGTCGTGGCGGACCACCAAGGCACAAGAGTGTAGAATTGCTAAAGATATAAAATTGTTGATGTGAAGTGTAAAGCTGTGTAACTGTTGATATACGAATGTCAAACTGCTAGTTTAGTGTCATCTTGGACTGCCATATTGCAACACGCAAAATCTTAATATGTAAAATAATATTATATAAGAAAATAAAATTGTGAGTATGAAGAGTATTGAACTGCTAGTGCGAGAATGAAAACATGAAACCGCTAGGAAATGTGATACTGCTTATGTGGAAGACAATGAGATAACTACTGGTGTAAGGATGCGGTTAGTTTAACGTCATTGTGGATTGCAACTGTAATGGGTCAAAATTACTATGTTAGGGTCTTTTCAGACCCTGAGGGGTGCAACTATGCTAGGCTCATTAGTTTAAGGTCTTTTCAGACCCTTAATTGAAAACAAATATTATATTTGTTTGTTTTCAGGAAAGTAAGTAGTTGGCTTGAAGCGTGTCAAGGCCTTCATGCTAATAGTGTTATGATGTTGTGGCGAGCATGCTACGCTGCATGCCGTGCTCTGCATTAATTGGGGAGAGAGAGGTCTAAGTTTCCCCATTTTTCCATTGCTACCATAAATAGGAATTGAACCTTGGTAATTTTGCCATTTTCATCGTAAGAGCGTAGAGACCTCATTGGAGCACATGGTGATTTTGGAGCACGAAGCAATTGTGTTGATCGATTAGCAAGGTGAATTTCTATAGTGAAGGTTGTAAATCTGCAAGCAGGGCCATGGCTCCTAAGACTCATCTGGTGCTTGCAAAGGTCAAGGAGGAGAAAAAAGCCCTGAGACATGTGCCACAAGCATGTGTTTTGGCACGGGAGAGCACACCGTTGACCTAGTGAGTTTTCATGTCTCCTTCGCTCTTTTCATTTTGTGCCTTCTACTATTTTCTGCTCTAGTCTTTTTTTTTGTGGTCACGCTGTTTTAGCCTTTGTTTCTTCGCGGTTGCCTTTCGGTCGTGTCTGATGCGCAAAGGTTTCATTGTGGTTGCATGTAAGGCCGCTAAGACCACCTTCGTCACGGTTGTTGTAACCCCGGGGTTGGGGCAGTTTAAGGTTTTTTTTTACCTTTGCATGCCATAATGTAAAACCATTGGAAGGGTTTGGTCATGTGCGATGCAGCACCATGACTCGTGTTTTGTTTGGGTATGGCTTCAGTTGTTTTGTTGCTATGCTGAGCTATTCACATGTTCTTGCTACACTAGGCTTCCATGCTTTTGCTACACTATGTACGGGCAAAGGGTTTTGCTATGCTATATTTATGGACTACTAGACGCTGCTATGTTGCGCGTGTATTGTGTCCAAGCATGATGCTAATATTTGCTGATTGTGTCATGCAGGGCGGGACCAAGGTCTAGGCTAACCGTTTTGGACCTTGGAGGGGTCTTGTGCCATGTGAGCAAACCTGTGGCCAATGCTCCTCCCCCGATATGTGTGGGAGATCGAGAGGTTTGGTTTAGGGAAGGGGCACGAGACTTCTTGCAATTCCTTCTCAACCACTTTAGTGTGATTGTTTGGTCTTCCTTAGAGAAGACAGAGGCATCCAGCATAATAGAGGCCATGCTGCTAGGGGCAAATCGGGGCATCCTGAGATACCTTTCCGACGAGGCAACCATGAACAGGCAGGGAGGGGGGTCTAGCCAACACTCAATAGGGTTGAGGCATTTAGCCTAGATCTGGGACATGCCGAAATACCAATGCTATCGCCAGTACAACACATTTTTCTTTGCACATCACATGGAGATGTACTTTTAGAACCCACAGGGGACTGTCTATTGTGCTGGCGGGTGAGTTTTGCATCTTTGCTTTTCTTCATTGTGCAACGTCGGCCATACCTGGCCAAATGCTAACAGTGTGTGTTTGTTCACCAGGTTCTACATTGATGATGATGGGGTTCACGACCAACCAGGTCTGCTGGCTACAGTGCAGCAAGCCCTACAGGAGTTTGCTGCTACCAAGAACCTACGAGCGGGCATGATTGGTTAGTGTAGGGGAGAATACCGTACCTACCTACACACGCTCGTCACTTTCTACAATCAGTGTAGGGTGAAGGGTTGGCTGGATAAGGAGTGGAGAGGACCTTTCAAGAAGGTCACGCTTGAAGCAGTTCTGATGGTTAAAATCCCACTATTCCCATTACCGTATAGACCTAGTGGGTCAAAAGGTAGGTGCCACATGCTCAAGTGTTTTTGTAATCTTTGCATTCTCTGCAGTGTTATGCTAAGTGTATTTTGTGAAAATTATTGTAGGGGCGAAGAAGCCTCATGAGGTGATGGTGGTAACCGCTGAGAGGCAGGGGGCAAGCATCTACTTCAAATATGGTAAAGTAGCAATGTGCCAGAGCTGGTTAGAACAAGGGGCTCTAGACTCCTTACTTAAGAAAGTATGAAAGGTTGGGCTTATGGATTTGTTCATGGCTTCGAATCTAGGCGTTTCTGCTACCGAGATGCTCTCCTTGGTCAACTCCTTCTTTGGGAAGGTAAGCCATTTTTGCATGTACGTGCGGGGAGTGCGGGTGGTCATTGACATCAATGACTAGCTGTTTGTGGATTTGTTTGGCATTCTTGTTGATGGTGCTGATGTTGCATCGAAGAGTAAATAGGATTTGACTCTCCAGAAGCAGCATATCAAGGAGTGGATGAGGCTTACCAAGGAGTGAAAAGGGTTCTCCATGGAAAAGCTTAAGGATGGCCTTACCATGGGGATCTAACCGATCTTTCATGCTTGTGCATTCTCTCAGCTACTCACCCAAGGGAAGGTCCTGGGGCTTAAGCAAGCTTGGGTAATGCAGGAGGTTATGGAAGAAGGGACCCATTATAACTGGGCAAATTTTCTATGTAGTGGCTTACAGGTTGAGATTTTGGGACTTCATGAGTAGATGGAGTCCTACTCTAACATACACTATACCTTCTACAAAGGCTGTTTGAAGCACTTCATGGATTTCCTGGTGGTCCAGGAGGATGGAGTCTAGTCCATGCTAGATCGTGACTAGATTCCCAAGCCATGGATTCGGTAGGTCCCCCGAACTATGCGAGCCTAGGATGCCCTAGAGATGATCGGGGAGTCATTGTCCATAATGACTAAAGGTCTGTCAGTTCATAGCATTCGTTGCCAGGACAACGTAGGAGAGATGCCCCCTGTCATTGCCGGTAGCGTGACACAAGGTGAACGTCTCACAGCTGAGACTGTCCCCAAGGAGTTGCAAAGGAAGAGACCTCCCCTAGCTAGGGAAAACCCTCATGAAAAGGAGGGATGAAGACTGCGGCTCAAGCTACGGTGGACGCAACCCCCCATTGGTAAGCATTTTTGTGGAATGCTTACTTTGCTATAGTTTGCTACGCTATGCTGCGTTAGGCAGTACATCATAGTGTAGCATCTATTTTGAGCTAACTTGTTTTGAATTGATGCAAATATGCCCTTTTTCTAATAGAGGAAGAAGAAGATGAAGAAGAAGATGATGAGAAAGTGTCAACCCTTAGGAAGGGGGTGAAAAATAAAGACACGGAGGCCCCAGTTTTGGAGGAAAGGGCACCAGTCAGGAATAAAGGAGCTTCTACCTATAAGGTAGGGGCTCTTGTCATTAGGGAGCCTCTTCCTACCAATGAAGAGGTACCTCCCCTAAATAAAAAAGATGCTGGTCTCTTGAAAGGAAAGGCACCAGCGCATGAGGAAGGGGCTCTTATGGACTTGGCCGGGCCCTCCAGTGAGGCTACCACAATTGTCTTGCATTGGCAAGAAGAAAGACTGTAGCTGGATGTCGGTGAATTGGGCTCTATGTGTACCTTATCATAGTCCACTTTGGCCATTTTGACATGCTTAATCATGTAACAAGTGATATTGTTGATGTCTTAGGACCCCCTCCGCCTCGTGTGGAGTCATGGGCCTAGGTCCCCAACAAGTTTGCGTTTGTTCAGGGACTTGTTGATGACATGATCAAACACCTCCAACAGGTGGACCCTTGTGCGGGTAAGTAGCAGTATTAACTTTCCTTATGTTACTACGCTAAAAATTGTGAGTTTATTGATTAGGCTATGCTAATGCGATTACTACGCTTTGTGCGTCAAATAGCCTCTTGGATCAAGTGGGACCTGATGTGACCTATGAAGGTTGGCATCATGCCTACACTCTCGCTTGACGTGATCAAGGTATCTCATTGCACGTTTAACGAGGCTTATAAGTGTGTCTTGCACTCAGCATGCTCTCTGTGGGAGTGTACGCATGCCAATGAGGACCTGTGGAAATGGGTCCAAAGGGCTAAGTAGAGAGAGGCTGACCTGACTGCTGAGGTGGAGGATCTTAGGTCAAGGAATGATTTTATTATAAATCATAACCCAAACGTTGTTGATTGGAAGAGGGCTGCAGACCACTATGCCAGGTTTTGGACTGTCGTCCATCAAAATGTTAAATCCACCCGCGAGATAGTCAAACAACAAATGCAAATGGACTTGCTAGCCTAGAAGTGCCAAGACATGAAAGACATCAGTGCCAAGGTCTTCAAATGGGGGAAAACCCAGAGAGAGCATAAACATATGTACAAGCTGGAGAATGAGACCCATCAAAAATTGTATAAAGACGCTGTTATGGAAGTGTTCATGTATGAAGCATTCGTGAATTCCATCGGTGCTTCTAAGGCCTATGTTAAGTTTAAAGAGTAGGTGGAGGTCACAAAATCTCCTGACTTGAAGGTGAACCTTCCTACAGGAGAGATCGCAACCATTTCCCTTTCTCTAAAACCTCTAAAATGGATGATCGTGGAAAGGGAGAAAGCTGCTACTGCGAATGCTGAACCTAGCGAAAGTTGTTGGATGGAAATTTCAACTGAGGAGATTTGGCATCACCTCAGGCTTGGTCTAGACCAAATACCCCTTGAGACCACTACAGGCTCTTCTCAGGTTAGCTGCTTTAATGTGTAGATGTTCATGCTATGTTATAACTTGCGTTTATTGCGTTTGTTGCCTTAGCTGACCACTTCATTCTTGCGATGCAGGCTCCAGACGAGGGTGCGAGACTCGTGGAGGGAGGAAATGAAGGACTAGTAGGAGGTAATGTAGGAGTGGGTGATGCACAATTAGGTGAAGCGGAGGAAAACAACGAAGGAGATGCAAATGGAAACAACCCATGATAGCATTGGATTTTCCTTTTTGAATTTTTTTTGCAAATTTTGGAATGCTAGGATTTTGAAAATCTTGCAAACACTGCCAATAGGCAAAAATTTTGAATGAAATGAAAATATTTAGAAAGGAAACCAATTTTATGTTAACTCGTGTACTATGTAAAGTTTTCATGCTCTCGTATGCTAGTTTTAGGCCATCTCAAGCCATTGCTAGTTTTGGGCCATTTCGGGCCGTTGCGTAATAAGTCATAGCGAAAGGAAATAATGCTAGTTTTAGGTGATTTCGGGCTATTAGCGTAGCATGCCACAAGAGTAGCATGTTAATAAAGCGAAAAGCAATGATGCTAGTTTTAGGCCATTCCGAGCCATAGCGTAGCATGTCGAGGGACGACATGCTAACAAAGCGGAAAGCAACGATGCTAGTTTTAGGTCATTCTGGGGCATAACGTAGTGTGACGAAGGGATGGCATGATAATAGGGTGAAGAAACAATGAACGTACAAGGATAGCAACTGGGCGGGAAGCCATAAGGCTGCTACGCTATGCGTTTCTGCCTCTTGACCCATCATGGATTGATCAGAACATAAGGTCAAGGTGTTTCGCCAGGGCCCCCATTCATATCATTGTCCTTCACTTGAAAGGACAACTCAACCCATGTGTTTTTGATTTGAGGTTTGGCTCACTAGACCGATCCTTCTGTTGGATGATTAACACATGCATGAACGGGCACTTCCTCATCAGAGGTTGTAATCTCTGAACCCCGTTCCATGTCTACGTTGCTGATTTCTTATGTCGCCATTTCGTCACCACAGATTACCACCTCTCTACTTGCGTATGGTAAGTGGATTTCCTGGTGTATAGGCAAGGAGATAGCCCTAAGTTGCGCTAGCCATGATCTTCCCAAGATCAAGTTAAACCTGGGCATCTCTTTGACCACGATGAACATTGTGTCTATGGAGAAGTGGTCCCCTACTACGAAGTTTATGTGAACTGTACCTTTCACTAGGACGCATGCCCCCTTGAATGAACTCAAGCATGATGTCTTCATTGTTTTGATCTGGTTGACCAATCCCAACTGGTCCACAATGGGGAAGGAAATGACGTTTGTGGCAGCCCCATCATCAACATGTACCCTCTGGATCTGGTGTTGGCCAACCCAAATTGTGATAAAGAGAGACACTGTAGTCAACTGATCCCCTTCAAGATCTTCCCTAATGGAATCATTACTAAATGTTAATTGAGGTGTTGTGAACTCCACGGGTACAGAGGGAAGTATTACTGAGTGGATTGCTTTCTCCTCCGCTGGCATGTTTTCATTGACCGGAATCATCGTCAACATGTGGACTAGAGCCTCACTGTAGGGTACATATGTCATGATTAGGTCGTACAAGCTTAATATATCATTTTTTTGCTTTAGGGATTACTCGACTTGGGTGAGGGCATCAAAGTAGTCTTGGCCACCTGCCTATTTAACACTTTCCTCCTCTTTGATTTTTCCCAAAAGATAAATCTCTTGGGGAGAGATGACCTCGGACCTAGGTTCAAATCCTCGTTGATAGGGTAATGTGGGTTGCATAATCGCGTCGACCTTCATCTTTGGTGATGAAGGTGCAAATGAGAGGGGTGAAGGCATAGGCTTGGGGATACCTTCGACGGTACTTTTCTTCGACATATCGCCCACTAAGTGGGCTTCTCGCCTTGTGGGGCGAGGAGGTTGTTTAATGATGTTGCACGGGATAAGGGCTGTCGAAGGCATTGGCCCCCTGATGATGAATGGAGCTAGAGGTGTTAACTGACGAGACCACATGGCCTCACCAACAGGCAGCACAAAGGTAGATGCCCGTGGTGGGACTTTCAGGATGAAAGGTGACTGTGGGTTCAGACCAACCATCGGTGGTGTTGGTGCACTATGCTAAGGCACACGGTTCACAAATGGCTAGCGAGGTGGCCTAAGATCATTGTCGATGTCGATGGCATTGATTACATAACTAGTATTATTGGCATTGAGGGGATCCGTGTAGACATACATAGATTGATTTTTAGGGCGTACTGGGTTGCTTTCATCCATCACTAGCTTCCCTAGATCGATCAATCTTTGGATGCCATCCTGCAATGATAGACAATAATCCGTGGTGTGACCACATAGTTGGTGGTAGTCATAAAACTATCTAGCCTGAAACCCCTAGGAACTGGAGGCTCATTGGGCAAGGCCAAAGAGGGATTCCTAAGGAGCTTGCAGTAGCGTTGATGTCTCACTTTTTCTTCTTCTAACATTTGCTTGTGTTCGATGTATCCCACTGCCAATAGTTGCTTTAGGAGTTCTGAAGGTTTAAGAGGCAGTGGGGTGTATTTTGAGTGATCTTTATGCTCAAATTTGGGTTTGGTGTATGCAGATGTCTCAGGCGTAGGTGCAGCAGGTTGCGGTGCTTGGCCCAATGTGGGCGCAGGGTTAGTCGTAGGTAGGGCTGGTTTCTTGTTATTCTTGCTATCGCTGCTACTAATTTTGGGCTTGGCCTTGGTTGCCACAGAGGCCACTGTGGTCTTTGGAGCCTTACCCTTGTCCTTTTTTTATGAAGGTGTTCTTGTAAGCGATGTAGGCCAGGTCTCTGCTTGCCTCGGCCACGTCTTATATGCTTTTAGTCTAAGCAAAAGCTTGACTAAGGGAGCAGGGAGCGAGGTAATACATCTTGGACTTGATGAAGTTGTTTACTGCACCCTTAAAGATGGCTAACAAGTGAGCCTCTATGATGGGCTCACAGATTTTGTTAAGAGTCACGCTCCAACGTTGAATGAATTTTTGGACTGGTTCTAGTGGGTCTTGTTTCATGCTCATCAGCTGATCCAACGTGGTTTCTAGCTGCAAGTTATACTTAAAGCTTGTTACAAATTGGGTCAAGAGTTCTTTCAAAGTTGAAATGGATGAACATGGAAATGCACAGTACCAATCTAGGGCTTTCTAGGCTAGGGACATGGCGAAGACACGAATGATTGTATGTGGCTATTATTGCTATAGCAAAGACTCTGATTGAAAAGTGACAAGATGTGTGTTGGGATCTCCCTCCCCGTTGTACTTTGTGAAGTATGGAAGAGACATTCTGGGTGGTAATGTCAAAGCCAAGATTGCAGGGTTGATGGGGTCATCCTGGTAAAAGTCCATAACTTGTACCGTATTGGACCCCATAGGTTTGAGGTGTTTTATTTCCTTAGTGAGGGTCTGGATGAGTTGAAACGCTTGGTCCATACCCAGCGACATTGTAGATGATTAGGGGACCACAGAGGTGGCTCTCACATGTGGTATGATGGTGGCGGGTTGACCCATCGGTGGTGTTGTTGGGGCCACCCTCGTTAAACGTGTTGCTTACATTGTCCACCACCTAGTGGGTAGTATTGTTGGATATACCGTTTGCGAGCTTGGGAAGATTTGAGGACGAGCATAGTGAGACATTTGCGATGGTTGTAGAACAGACGAAGAAGTGAATGGGGTCCACCACGTGGATGGGCTTGGGCCCGTCATTACGGGTGGAATAGATGCAAGCGTATGAATTAACATAGAAGTTATGTGCAGTTGTGAAGTAGGTACAGTATGAACATGCGGTATGGTAGCCGTGATAGGAGTGTTATTTACTGCAGGAATATGCTGATGAACAATTTGCGGTAACAAAATTACTGCGAACACAACTGGGGAATAAGGGTGATGATATGCCAGGAATGTGGTGTGGCTACCCATTGCATTTGTAGTTGTAGGTTGCTGAAGTGTTGGCGTGATGAAAAAGTGAGCAGTGATAGGTAGCGGGTTGGCCCAGAAGGATTTGGTAGGCAGGATAGGAATGGGGTTGGCTTGACCTCCTTCATCAGATTGGGAATCGAGTTCCTCCTATCCATCCTGAAAGGAATCATCTTGGTTGGACGCGGTGTCCTACTGCTCCCTAAGCCTAGTTAATTAGATTAGTTGATTTAGAAGCATTTGGTATGCTTGTGTCAAAGGAAAGGAAACATTGGGGGTAGGAATGAATTCCTTCCCGTTGTAGTAAGCAAACTCGAAGCTACATTTTTCTTCAAGTTCGTCTAAATCCAAGGGCATATTAGCTTGTACCTTTGCACAAAGGAAACTGTAACACTCATGTTGCTGGGCCAATCCATCAAGTCCTCGATTTTAGATTCTAAGACACTGATGTGCTTCCTACATCAGATTCAATGGTTGTTCGACACTAGTAGTGCCTTGAACCGTGACAGGAACTTCAACGTTGAAGGGAACTTCCACGTTGAAGGAATTGGCAGAGGTAGTTGAAAAAGCCATTGTTAAGCAAGTAATTATGTAAAAAGGAAATGCAAAAGCTATGCCAAAGAGTGCAATCGAACAAGAGAGTCGAAAAAAGTAGTAAAAAGAAGGTTTACATCTTGTCATATTTCGAAGGAACTGTTGGGGCCACCGACTTGCACCACACAAGGCATAAACAACCACAACTGGGTGTCACGTTTCACGCTTGTATGAGCTAGGGTGTAGCACAGATGCAAGACTACTGCAAAAAGGAAAGAAGAGTTAATTGGATGTCACAGGCTTTGTGTCTCGTAGGGTTCCAGAGGAACTGTTGAGGCGACTGACCTACACCGCACAACATGTAAACAACCACAGATGGGTGTCGAGTCTACGCTAATGCATGTCAGGGTGTAGAAGGCTTACGAGACTACTCTAAGATGAGCAAGTTACTCAACAAGGCTTTACGTCTTGCAGGATCCCCTAAGGACCGTCGAAGCAACCGGTCTGTATCACACGAAGCGGGGTATAGAACAAATGCAAGACAATAGTAAGAAGGGAGAGCTAACTAGCGATCAGGTAGGCTTTATGTCTCACAGGATCCTAGAGGGACCCTCGAAGCGACCAGTATGTACCACATGAGATGGGGTGTAGAATGCATGCAAGAAAATTGTAAAACGAGCTAGTTAATTGGCAATCAGAGGCCTTGTGTTCAGTAGGGCTCCTGAGGAACTGTCGAGGTGACCAATTTGCACCGCACAAAGAGCAAACAACTGCAAGAGGGTTGCACATTTACGCTCATGTGTATCATGGTGTAGAAGGCTCATAGAACTACCGTGACACACAGAAAAGGCACCAAAGGCACTCCTTCTAGCGCCAGAAAACTGTAGCAACCGAAAACATCGGTGGTTGGAAAACATCGGGGGGTCGACGAGAGGGACAGTTTTTACCCTATATTCGTGGGAGGGCCGTGCTAGGTGTGTGTAGACATGGGGTGCCCTATATGGTCTAGTCGATTAGATAGGGACTTACATCGGTGTCTACATAGCCTTTTGCAACATAAATAATGCAAAATGCAACATAATACTTGAAAGTAAATAAAGAAGAAGAAAAACTATGTAAAATGCGACAATAATGCAAAGTAATGCTTAAAGGTGAATAAAATAGAAAAATAATGCAAAACAAGACAACAAGCAAGAAATAAAGTAAAGTGTAGTTAGAAAGATGCACCACTCCAAAGCTACAAGTTTTCTCTGTTAGGGTGGATACAATCGGTTGCATAGCTTGACGAAGTGTAGAGATCTCGAGAGTAACCAGGACGTGTTGAGCAAAAGGGCTATGCGCTTGGATGTGGGCTTGGGTACAAGCAATGTGGGATTCTACCAAGGTGGTAGAATGGAGATGGGACCCCACACCAGCTAAGAAAGACTCACTATTTGCAGTGTCAAACAGATGACTTTGATGTTACAATGCCAGAGAGAGGAGAAGTTTAGGATTCAAAAGTTCCCATCCCCTGAAAGCTGTTTACTTCAAGGAAAATGCCAACTCTTTAGAAATAGCCAATCTTTTTACAAAATGTGAACCTCTCTTTTGCATGCTGTTTGCTAGGATATTTATAGCATTGAGGGTATGTGAAAGGGATGGTTTGAATATTACATGCCTCGGGCCTTCATTGTCTTGCTGGCACCACTCGTGCCATCTATGATCATTGGTCCTACAAGATTGTTGTGATGCGAACCTGTCATGCAATAATTGTGATCCTACCATGCCATACTTACACCATCAGCATTTGGAGACATGTGTCAATAGTTCAATTAGGTGAAGTGCATTGAAGTTGCACAACCACTTGTATGTCATGTTGTGCTTTGTAGAATGCTTAGCATAGCTTGGAAGCTTGTCACGCATTCTGCTATATGTTACATGCTTGCTACGCTATGCTACGCTACGTAGCGTAGTAACTGGTCTTAGTTGGGAAAGATTTGTCGATTTGCAAACCTTTTCTCCTGCGATGCAAGTCTTGTGAACTCCGTTGACTCTGCCCTTCGAACTACCTTCTGTCTCTTCTAAAAGATTGCTACACCTTGCTACACCATGTAGCTCAGCGTAGTGTAGCATAGACATGATCCGCCACTTCCTGATGGAGAGGGACATCGTTGCAGAACTTGAATTTGGGTGAGGGGAGTAGGTAGTGAAGCCATTGCCATGCTATGCTACATGGCATAGCATAGCGTAGCACTTCGTTCCATCATCATTTTTCTGAAGCTTGCTACGCTTCAAGATGCAGCGTAGCGTAGTAGACTTCGTGACTTAGAAAACTTGCTAAACTATTTTTTGTGCATCCAGTATGCTGCTGCCAACTCTGTGCACTACTTCTAAATAGGCTATCAGCCAGGCAGGCTACTTTGGTGGATAGGCAGGATGATGTAGAGCTTATCCATGCCCAAAGTAGAAAAGTTTTTGAACTGGCCAGCTTGAACTCAGAATGTTCTCCTCCTGAAGAACTGCCGTAGTGCTACGTGAATTGCCATGCCCGGTGAATCAAGAATGACCTCGCATTTTTTTGGGGTGTTTCAACTATGTTACTAAATGTGCCTGTCTATATGCTACATACCTCCTCACCTATCCTTTGCAATTTCTATGCTCCCTCATTTGGGGCATTACCATGCTTCCTCTCTCAAACTCAGGATTTTCAAGAATTTTCTTTGGTAGTTAGCATCACATTTGCATTTTTGCTATTTTTGCATGGATTTGCACATTTTTGCCATTATTTTTACACCAAGAAACCCTACTACACTCAAGCTTAGTTGACCATAGTATCAATGAAGACACCATGCAAACCCCTAACACTTGTTTGTTGAAACACTCCGTAAGTCCCAGTTTGATTGACAAGATCATCTTGAATGCTCCACCTCTTTATTTCCTCTCCAATGATAGCTCTTTAGATGGGGGTGGGGTTAGGTTTGTATCATGGCTACGTACCCCTCGATGTGATAGTTCTAACCATCGATATTTTAGGTTGCTATAATTTTCTAGCACTAGAAGGAGGGTCGTGCCATTTCCTTCTTCATTTAATGGTAGTCCCGCATGCTCTCTACACCTCTATTACTAGCTTTGAGCTAGCATAGACCCAACACCCCTATGGACCTACCATGGTAGTAGTTGGATCATAGGCTAGTGTAGGAGTTATCTATGAGTCGGTTGGTGTAGATTGGATCTAGTTGTTAGTTCCCCTGGAATCCTGTTAGATGAAAGCCAAAGCATATCTTTCGCACTTAGCCAAAACTATGTGTGCTCAAGAGAGTGTAGTAAGCCTTAGTGTAGCAAGCGTAGCACACTAGAGTTATGCTTTTTTCTTTTAGTAGAATTTTTAGAGTTAGCCATTTTAGCACTTTTTAGCATCTTATTACTTAGCCATTTATTTTAGCATTTTTAACTTTTACATTTTTTTCATAACATCATGAACCTTGACTATCCATTGATCTCTTCCCTAAGCATGGTTTTTGTTCGACCTATTTAGCGAGAGATCACAATTGATCTTCTTGGGGTTGAGGGATCTACTTTGGTAGAGAGGAAATCACTCATAATACACAACCAAGCTCTTGAGTATAAGGTACTCGACAAAGAAAAATATAACCTTTTTTGTATGAAACTCTAGGTGGATCTATCCATAGATCACTGAGAAATGGATGCCAAATGTGGTTACAAAATCATACACTAGAATGGGAGGGAGTACTTCTCTACCTCTCACAATTTAATTCCACTCACTAAAATCTTTCAATGGATGCTTCACCTACTCATTTGACTAAGTGGGTCAAATGAGGACAATGTTGCAATTGACTATGAGGAGCCCTTGCATGATGGGCAAGATGAGTTTGAAGCCCATTCAAAGAACAAGAACTCCTTTTATGCCTCTTTCCAATAGGCTACCTCCAATTTCATCCCTCTACAATCCCAGCCATTCACCTTCTATTAATGGTTATATTCCCTTTATCACCTTCTAAGTCAACCCTTATGGTGGCAAGTCATCAAATGCACATGCATTAGGATGCAGCACCATCTATCATCCCTCCCTTTATACATCACATGCATCCGGGTGTAGGACCATCTACCATCCTCCCCTTCATGACATTGGCATAGCCTATGCAATCCTCTCTCTTGACATTCTTCATGCCCACATAACCTTACATAGACACTATGCAGATGTCCCAATTGATACCTACTTAGGCATCATACATTTCGCCTATCTCGTTGGCACCCCTATAATGGCACAAGCCATGAATCTGTGGTAGGCCCCAACCTCTATGCCCATGGTGTAGCACACATAGTAGTACATGCAACAAGCATTTCACATGGTCACACAACCCACCACGGGGCCATGGATCACTTAAGTAATGTAGCAAATAGTACAACTGGTGTAGCCCACTATGCCTACCTTAAGCTTAGAACAAGTGTTCTAGCTCATTCAGATGCTCATCGAGGAGATGAAGCAACTCAAAATCACCTCCTTTGAAATGGTCCATTTGATGAAATTTTACTCAGATAACCAAATTAGTCCTGTGGTCCCATCACTAACCCTAGCTCTTGGAGTTGAAATTCCCTAGTTCACTAAATACAATGGTGAAGGGGATCCTAATGTCCATCTAGTGACCTTCCATTTTGAATGCCTTCTCTTGTAGGCATGGAAGCATCCAATCATTTGTGTGTTTGCTATGTTCCTGACCAATAAGGCACTAGACTAGTACCACATGCTCCCCAAGGCCTTTATATTCTCTTTGGAGGAATTGTTTAGTGATTTCATCACTTACTTCAAGTACAACTTGAAGCTTGAGGTAACCTTGGATAAACTAATGCAAATGAAGCAGGGCCACTTAGAGCTTGTGCAAAAATTCATGTAGCACTGGAGCGCTACAATAAATGAAATTCATGAGCTCATTGCAGAAACCCACTTACTAGCCATTTTCAAAGGTGTAGTGAACAAGTTCATTAAGTTGAAGCTATACTACCTTGCTCCGCACTCCTTGAGCCAAGTGTTTACTCAAACAAAGAGCATTCAAGATGTGGTGAAGGCTAGTAAGGACTTGACCTATGTGGCTTGCAAAAATATGCATGCAAAGAAAGACAAGAAAAAAGGTAAGATAACCACAACTATTGCAATGGTGGCCAATGAGGTGAAGCCAAATAATGCCAAACCAACAACCAAGGCAGCTAAGGCCCTAGCTAACAATAAGGCATTTGTCTTTGACATTGTGGTGACTAACTAGTCCACATCATCGATGGCCACGAGGCAAGCTACCCCAAGGCCAAACTTTGAGCATAAGTACTGCTCAAAGTATACATCATTTCCCATCAAGCCATTGGAGCTCTTGGGTTATCTACTTAATGCTAGGTGCATCTAGTATAAGAAGATGTTTAAAGATGCTTGCAAGCATCATGAACACTACTATGAACTCCTTAGAAACCCATTAGTAGCTACACTAAATGAGCCTTTTGTCCCTAAACATTTCAAGTTGGAACAGTTCTACTATTACCATTAACTGCCTAGCCATGACATACACTTTTGCATGGCCTTATGGGATGACATACAACACATGATTGATTGAGTTGAACTACTCCTTAATGCAGCCAACCTAGTTCTTCTAGAAAATCAATCAATGAAGACCTACAAAGACCCTCTCAATGCAAGTGGCACATGCTACATTATCAATGCCATCAGTTTTAATGACAACTCAAAACTAGCACAAGAGCCATTCATGGTTTGTATGTCCTTTAGCAACACTAGGGCCTCCTTGGTATCAAACAGTTCAGGATTTCCTTTTGTCATTAGAGAACCACCTTGGGCACACATGACATCCTTTGTGGTCAAGGCCCCATAACATGTTGTGATAATAGTAACCTAGACATTTTTCATCATTAGGGTGCCTCCAGGTGTAGACTCCTCACCTACTTAGAGCCTGGTGGTGGGGGCTGTACTAGGCCCTACCCAGCCAAAGCCTCATCCTACATATAACAATAGGTAGTTTAGGTGGTAGCTCGGGAGGCCTAGTGAGCACCTCACCAACAAAATGATTAGGAAACACATGGAGCTAGGTCTTCCTAAGATCATCGCATTTTCCTCCATTTTTATGGCCATGTCAGCTGACATAGCAACTATGAGCAATCAACAATTGAGCACTAAGGCTCAAAAGTAGACAAAACAAGCTAAGCCCAAATATCCTCCCTAAGAGATCCATCTCTTGGGCTGCATTGAGGAGGTGAAGGTCAAAAAGAAAATTGATAGTGGTAAGGATTTCCTAGATGCATTTTCATAAGTTAAACATGCTTTGAAACAAAAAAAAACACAACCTTGAGCCTATACGACTTAATCATGACCTCCTCCATTCACTATGAAGAATTAGTTTGCATGTTGACCTCTATTCCTATTAAGGAGGACATCCTAGTAGATGAACAAGCCATCCATGTTGTGATTCTTTTCCCTATACCAAAGGAACTAGGTTTAATGGACCTAGAATTTCATGACGAGGTGATCAAAGTTGATCCTAAAAAGGATGAGGTCATCACTACACCAATATTCATAACAATTCGTTTAGGGAAATGCAAGATTCATAGGGTGCATGTCGACAATGAGGTGGAAACTAATGTCATCCCATTCCTAGTCATTGAAAAACTCAGTCTTGCTAAATAAATTAAATTTATGAAGACAATGTGCATGAAGTCCTTTAATGATTGACAAGTTGTTATACTGGGGACACTCACAATAGCTTTCATGGTAGGGGAGTGACTCCCCACTATAGTAGAATTCATTGTCATCGAGAAGATGCCTAACTTCAACCTAAGCCTAGGAAGGCCCTATCTAGCCTAATTGCAAGCCATTTCTTCACCCATCCACAAAGAGATCCACCTTCTATACAAAGGTAGAGAAGTGATCATACATGGTGACAATGTAGCCCCTCCAACCATCAACAACATTGACATAAAACAAGGGTTAGAGATAGAGTTCCTTGATGACATGCCACCCATGAAGGATGAGGGTCAACCTTGTTTGGCAAACCCACCTAAGGGATCAAAAGAAGTTGATGACCTTCCCAAGGAAGCTCTCTTGGCAGAGTTACCCTTCAACATCCCATTTGAAGGTCTAGGAAAATATTGACTCATGTTGCCTAGGCCCTAAGAAGACCCCAACACACATTAAGTTAAGAAGCAACTACATGACAAAGGCATCCCCTTAGTTTAACATGTGCTCGGTGCCTATTTGCCCCTAATCTTCGCATGTGCTATTTGTCTTTTGCTTGTGTAGTTATATTTCACATGGTTACTTGTGTTTTACATCATCTATTTTATTACACATTCATTCATTTTGTTTATGCATTTTCTTTTATTTTTCTTACACAATAAAAAATACTAAAATACATAAAAATCATAAAATTCAAAATTGCAAAAAATATATATGGTTTGCCATGCATTTCCATGGCCCAAAAACGCCGTAAACTAGCATATGACTTGCTATTTGCTAAAACTAGCAACCCTTTTTCTTTCATCGTAATGACTTGAAATGGCCTAAGACTATCACCATGGCCCACCAAGGCCTTAAACTAGCACCTCATGGTCTAAAATGGCCTAAAACTATTGCATG
Organism: Gnetum montanum; assembly: GCA_015680685.1. Taxonomy (NCBI): domain Eukaryota; kingdom Viridiplantae; phylum Streptophyta; class Gnetopsida; order Gnetales; family Gnetaceae; genus Gnetum; species Gnetum montanum. The sequence continues at coordinate 86,027 of MNCI01016979.1, read as the reverse complement.
GACTACTATGGCCTAAAATTGGTAACACCTTTTCTCTTCATCCATGGCTTGAAATGGCCTTAAACTAGTAATCTCCATGGCCCAAAATGGTCCAAAACTAGCAATGGCCCTCCTGCCATTGCCCTAAACTGGCATGGGCCACAAAGGGCCTAAGCACATCAATCCATCACATTATTAACATGTAACACTTTGCAAATAAATGCAAGGCTCTACATAATATGCGACCTACATAAAAAAAATTATTAATCCATCAATAAAATACATGGCATGACTATACAACAAAAAATGTCAGAAAATGCAAGATTGCCCAATAGTAGTGCTACATTAGGATTGCTTAGCTAGTGGTGTTCGGTGGGGGTTGAGGATCCTCTAATTCTTCCTCTATCATTTTGTTGGGACCTACAACATCACCTGGTGCCTGCTCAAGGCAAAAAAAAAATAGTAAACTAGTCAGTGAATGCTCAATATGCAAAACTAATAGAAAAAGCACAAAATAACAAAAAAATAAACTAACCTGAGAAGGTGCTACATCCATCTCTAGAGGAAATCTATCAAGGCCCTCCTCCAATCATTGGAGGATTTTGGCCTCTAATAGCCGTGTCTAGTCCTCCTAGCCAAAGTCAATACCCGCAAGGGTGTTTCCTTTATCTATAGTGGTCCATGTGGGCAGCTCCATTGAAAACATGGCCAAGGAAACCTTTCCTGAGGGCATAGTAATTTGCCTCTCCGAAGACCCACTCACCACTACGTGATGAGTGAACAACTCATAAGCCTGTGTCTTACCAATTGCCTTAAGGAACATATCATAGGAATGACATTTGATGGAGTCCTTCTTGTACCATTTAAGGTATCCATTCTACTCATTCTTGTGATGATGCTTGTGGTTCTTATTTGTTTAGCCCCACTGATACACCTTTACACTATAATCCTTCCAATTCTAGTTTTTTTGGGCAAGCAAGTCCATTTGCAACCTCTACTTGATAATCTCTCTGGTGGCCTCATTCTTGCCCCGAATTACCGACCAGTACCTGGCATTGTCAATCTTAGCTATTGTCTAGGTACTATCCCCTTGTGTGCAAGCCACATGAAAATCATAATGGGATTGTAGGTCCTTCGTCTTAGCATCTTGGATTACTACCCTATCCTGGAGCTCATGCACCTACTTCCATAGGTACTTGTTAGTGTGCTTGTAAACCCATAATGCTTTTGCACATGAAAGTGTGCACTTACTCACTACCTCATACACCTAGTGGGGCACTTGCTCCACTTTAGGAAAAAACCTAGGGACAACATCCACCTTGGCCATGCTGCTTAGATCCTGGTGAAGTTTAGATCTTATTGGCATACAACAAGCAAAATAGCATTAGCCATAGACTAAGCATCAAATTTGTAAAGTAAGACAAGCAAAGAAACATCACAAGCATATTGATTTTGGGATCCACTTGCTATAGGCAGTCCACCATGTCCTCAACTAGACCTTCCATTATTATGAACTTGTCGAGTGCCTCTACCCATGACTCGATGTGGTAGGTAGAGGTGGACGCTAGACTGCTGGCAGGTACCTTAGCAGTTGCAATACAATAACACATTTAGCAATAATCAAATAGCCAAAGATGCAAGAATAGAAAGAGAGTAGTAATAGATGGAAACTCAAAGCACGTACCTAGCAAACCCTCAGGTTTGAAAGTAGGGGGATCACCCACCTACACACCATTGAAGAGGTTATCAAAATCACCCTAATTAGGAGGAAGTAGTCCCTCCTCATCCAACGATTGGAGGACCTCTACAGCCTCACGTAGCTCTTCCTCTTGTGCCTCTCCCTCCTTAGCTTGAGGGGAAACCTCCTTTGCTACTACCTTTGTCACTACTCCAGTGGCCCTCTCACCTAATTCCAACAATTCATACACATATCAAGATTAGCATTTTAACACTTAGCATAACATAGCATAGCCTAAGAAAAAAAATCATAAAAATATAAATACATAAAATTCAAAAGATTCATTTAATAACTCATACTAACTTGCAACATCCATGTGCAAGTTGTGAAACTTCAGGTGGATCTTCTTATCATCCACCTTTTCAACCTCTCACGTAAGCTCCTCTTCAAGATGTGGCCTATTGATCTTTGCCTTAGATGGTTCCACCATCTCGGTAATATAATTCTTTGACCTAGCCACATTCCTAGTACCAGCTAGTGGTGCCTGACCTGCACTCTCATGCAAGTAGTAAGATCGCCCCAAGTGACCTTTAGTTATTACAGAAAATAACTCACCAATCACCTCTAGGGGATCCTGCACTTGTAACGACTAAAAACGTCAGTGGCTGGAAACACTAAGAGGTTGTCAGGCTAAAAATTTTAAACCCAGATCTGTGTGAGGGCTGTGCTAGATAAAAATAGAAACAGGATGCCCTGAACAGTCTGGTTGATCAAACAGGGACTTACTTGGTGTCAATTAATCATTCGTAAATGTGTAATGCAGAAACGATGTTTATAACGTAATATAATAATTATTAAATGTGATGAAGAAAAAAAGAATGTAAAATACAATGATAATAAACAAGAATGTAAAGCAAAATGGAGTTAGAAAAATGCACCACCTCAAGATTGCGACTTTACTTTGCTGAGATGGATACAATCGGTTACGCAACACTGGGAAGCACAGAGATCCCAAAGGTAACTAGAACATTCAAAGTAGGCCAACTATGTTCTTGAATGCAAAATCAAAATCCAACAATGCAAAGTGCTACAAAGGCAACATAAAAGAGCTAACAGAATGTCAAGAGAAAATGCCAACCGCTTAATTTTTCCAATGCTTTGAATTGCTAACTTGACAACTGCTTAAACTGCCAATTTGCTAAATAACAATGTTTGCCAACTTGCCAACAACAAATTCTAACAATGCTTAAAATTGCCAACCAAATTTTCCAACAACCCCAAAATTTTTTCCAACCAACTTTTTTGCCAACAAATGCCCAATTTTACCAACCTCTTGAGCATTTCTCATCGAGGTATTTATAGGGCCAAGAGCACGTGAGAAATAAGGTTTGGATGCCATGTGTCCTGGACCTGCGAGATGCTGACATGTCTATGCTGCATGGACATGCAAAGTTGATTATGAACCTGCCACGCTGCAATCATGCTATCAAAATTGGAGATGCTAGAATCAAATATGCCAACAATGCAGACAAGGAATGAGGCATAGTGAAGTAGCATGGTTACATTCTACGCTATGCTACACTTTGTAGCATATCATGTTGGCATAGCGTAGCAGCTTGCTATGCTATGCTACACTATGTAGCATAGCACAACATAGCCACTAGTTTGAAGAAGAAATCTGCATTGAAGTCAACTGCATTTGCTAGAAGCTTCGTTGTATATTAGGTAAACTTTTTGCATCACTTGGTTTGATATGCATCTTTTGCTATGCTACGCTACACTACATAGCGTAGCTGCTGGCTTCAGTTACGATCCGTGTTGGAGTTGCTAATGCTTGCTTGGAGCTTAGATTATGCTAATAGTTACAACTTTTGTCTTTTGTGAAAGAGAGATTTGTGAACTTGTTGAACTTGCATTTTGAGAGGTTCATTGCTATTTTTGAATCGTCATTATGCTATGCTATGCTATGTAGCGTAGCAGCCAACGTATCCTGCTTTTTGTCCAATTTGCCACTTTCTGATGAGAAACTTTGCTAAGGACTTGAAGTTGAAGAAGGTAACTAGTTTTGAAGGTTGGAGTGCTTACCGAGTGCAATTGGAATCATTAGGTAAGCTGGGCCATTCTATCTTTCCTTTGCTATGCTATGCTACGCTGTGTAGCGTAGAAATTTGTTCTATAATAGTTTGGTCGCTTGAGCAACTATCTTTTGAGGCCTACTACACTACATAGCGTAGCGTAGCATAGCAAACTTCCTCACTAGAAAACTTGCCAATCTATTTTGTAATAGACTGTCAGCTGGGTGAATCACTTAAGTGGGTAGGCCGGAGAGTCCATAAGGCCTATCAACTATGGAGGTAGAAAACTTGCCGAACTAAACAGTCTAGACTCAGTGTATTAATTTCCTGCCAAACTGCCATGATGCTGCACTTGTGGAAATTCCTTGCCTGAATTTCAAGACCTTTGTGAAGTAAGAGGATCTTGAAATTTTAGGGTTTTTCATTGGCCCCTCTTTGTCGATGTCTTGAGGATAGACTTGAGAGACGCTGAAAAAGAATATGAAACACCATGGAAGAGAAGATGCCAACATCACTCTTTGGTAATCACCAAGATTTCGCTTAGCTATGCTTGAGAGTGTTGTATATACAGGAAAAATGGAAGGGTTAAACTTGGGGGAGAAGGAGGTTTAGAAAAATGGTAAAGATGAGGCTTAGCAAGGTCCCTTGTCAGAATGCTTGTGAGGGAGTTGTTTGCGTGGTCATCTTTTCTTTTACTAACCTTTGACCTCTCATCAGAATGCTTAGAGAGGATTAGTGTGAAACAGCTGATGTGCCATTTGTTTTAGGCGTGCTTTTTTTTTGTGTGAGCTTTTGCTCTTTTACACTTTTTCTTTTGCTGTTTTTCCATTTACATTTGAAAACAACCTTGTCATAGGATAGACGTTTCTTTTCCATGATGAATCATGTAACATCTACATGGGGCTTTAACCTGCCTACAAATGCTTCCCATGTGGTGATTTGCGTTATGCGCATCATGGACTATATGGTTGGGCATATGGGAGGGCTTTACAAGCATTAGGAAAATTTGTAAAAGAGGTGAGAGCGAGAATTGCGGGTGTAAGGAATGAGGTAAAAGAGATTAAGGGGGAGGATAGGATATGAACTCCGCAGTGGCTAAGCTAGTCAAGATGACCATCGTGGAATGATGTAGTGTCCTTCCTCCATGGCGAAACACACCTCTGATCGATGCCCCTCCAATACATATCCTACGAACACAATAGAGAGTAAACTAGAAGAAACAACCATGATGCAAACTGAAGGCAAAGGTCTTGCTTGGTTTGAATGCTATTGGAACAACAGACGTTGTTGCTAAGCCATTCGATGTCTAAACTAGAAAGGCCAGCAATAGTTCTGGCAGTATCTATGTGGAAAGGTTGGCACCAAGGCAGCTAGGAATTACGGTGAAGCAAGTGCTCAGGAATCCATGCCCAAGGCAAACATCATGCAGTTCAGCTATGAGATAGGCTACCCAATAGCTGAACATCTTTTGGGCTTGGGTGATGGTGGGGACTGGAGGATAGCAACATTGTGGCTGGGCCACAACACTAATGGAACTCCAATAGTAGGCACTAACTACGAAAGCTACTGCCAGGGAGATGAGCCGTGGTAGTGGTTGCTTTGGAAGGTTAGTAGGATGTCATACAACATCTTTGGAGTATTAGTAAGATGCCAGGGGTAGTGGTGTTGCACATATTGTCAAGGGTGTTTTCTTAGCATTTGTGAACTACATTCAGGAACTACATTATGGGTGAAGAGATAGCCCTAAGTTGTGCTAACCATGACCTCCCCAAGATTAGGTTAAACTCGGGCATCTCTTCCACCATGATGAACATTGCATTAGTGGGGAACTGGTCCCCTGCCACAAAGTCAATGTGGACCATGCCTTTCACTACAACCTATGCCCCATTGAATGACTTTAAGCATGACACCATCATGGGTCTGATCTGGTCAACCAAACCTAGCTTATCCACTATAGGGAATGGGATGACGTTTGTACCAGCCCCATCATCAATGTGTACCCTTTGAATCTTGTGTTGGCTGACCAAAATTGTGATGAAAAGAGGTGTTGTAGTCACCTGACCCTTTTTAGGGTCTTCCCTAATGGAATCATCGTAAAAAGTCAATTGGGATGGCTTTGGTCTTGTAGGCACAGAAGGAAGCATAATTGAGTGCATTGCTTTTTCTTCTGCTGGCATGTTCTCGTCAACTGGGATTATCGTTAACATATGAACCAAAGCCTCACGGTGTGCAGTCGAAGTCATAATCAGGTCATACAAGCTCAAAGTTGTGTTCTTCTACTTCAAAGCCTACTGGACCTGAGTAAGAGCATTTAACAGGTTAGGGACACCTTCCTTTTTACTGCCTTTCTCCTCTTCCATTTGGCCGAGGAGATGAATTTCCTGAGGAGGGACAGTTTTGGGTCTAGGATTAGTTCCTTTCAGGCAAGGTGGCAATGACCATGCATGCGTAGCAACATTATCTCTCGACAATGAGGATGTAGATGTAGAGGATGATGGTGTAGGTTTAGAAGTACTTGGAGCGGTACGTTCCATTGACACCTCACCTATCAAACATTTTTCATGTTTCTTTGGATGAGAAGACTATTGTGCTATCTTATGCAAGATGGAGGCAGTTGAATGACTCGGCCCCCTGATGACAAACTATGCTAACGGTGTTAATGCATGTGGTGGTGGTGTGGTTTTGCTAATAGGTGGTGTATGGGAAGATGTTGAGGGAGGAACTCTCAAGAAAAATGGTTGCTACAGAGTTCTTTTAGTTGCTGGTGGCATTGGTATGCTACGCTGTAGCACATGGACCACAAATAGCTACTGGGGTAGTTTAGGATTACTATCAATGCCGATGGTGTTGATGATGTAACCGACGTTGTTGGCATTAAGAGGATCCATGAAAACATGCAAAGATTGATATTCGGGATGCACTAGGTTGCTTTTGTCTAAAACTAGTTTCCCTTGATCAATCATGCTTTGGATGTCATCTTTTAATGCCATGTAGTAATTTGTGTCATGACCACACTATTGATGGTAGTCATAGAACCACTCCAGTCTAAAATTCTTAGGAATTGGCAGCTCATTGGGCAAGGCCAAGGAGGGGTTTCTATGAAGTTCTTAGTACCGTTGAATCTCATTGGATATACCCTATTGCTAGTAATTGCTTTAGAAGTTCTAAAGGCTTAACGAGCAGTGGGGTATACTTGGAGTGATCTTTACGCTCAAATTTTGGCTTAGGCAGTGCGGATGCTTTGGACGTAGATGTGGAGGGTTGAGCTGTGTTGCCCTGTTTGGGTATGGGGTTAGGTGCTGCTACAACTACTTTTTTGTTGTTCTTGTTGTTGTTTTGTTTGGCTTCATGTGTCACAATGGTCACTATGGCTGTTACAGCATTACCCTTATCCTTCTTTGCAAATGTGTTCTTGTATGCAACATAAGCCGAGTCTTTGCTTGACTTGGTCGCATCTTGTATGCTCTTTGTCTGGGCGAAAGCCTAACTAAGAGTCTAGGGAGCAAGATAGTATAGTTTGGACTTGATGAAGTCATTCACTGCACCCTTAAAGATGGCTAGTAGATGGTCCTCCATGATGGGCTCACGGATCTTGTTAAGTATAGCAATCCACTGCTGTATAAATTTTTGGACTAGTTCCAGTGGATCTTGCTTCATGCTCATTAGTTGATCTAGCGTAACTTCCAGTCTCAAGTTGTACTTGAAATGTGTTAAGAACTGGGTCAGGAGCTCCTCTAGGGTTAAGATGGAGGAGCGTGGAAGCACATGGTACCAGTCTAGGGCTTTCCCCATTAGAGACATAGCAAAGACACAGATGATTGTATGTGGCCATTGTTGCAGAAGAAAGAACTCAGATTTGAATGTGACAAGATGCGTGTTGGGATCATGCTCCTCATTTTATTTTGTGAAATGGGGGAGTGGCATCCTGGGAGTTAAAGTTAGCATGGGGATTTCTTGGCTAATGGGATCATCTTGGTAGAAGTCCATGAGATGTACCTTATCAGAACTGGTAGTCTTGAGGCATTTAATTTCCTCTGTAAGGGTCTGGATATGTTGGAATGCTTGATCTAGACCTGGGGATGATGTAGACAGTTGGGGAGCTACAAGGGTAGCTCCCATCTGTCACACTATGGGGGCAACAACCTAGCCCATAGGAGGTGCTATTGGGATGGCCCCTATAAAAGGTATTGCATGTGCTGTCCACCACCTGGTAGGTGGTGATGTTGGAGCAGTAGCTGTTGGTTGTGCTATGGGGTAAGCCGTTTGTGTAGCCGGTGGGATAGACCATAGTCCCGTGGTTGGTTGTACCATTTGCAAGACTTGGCACGTTTGGTGGCAAACGTAGTGGGACATTTGTGATGGCTGCAAAAAAGAAGGAGAAGTGAATGGGGTCCACCATGTGGATGGGCCTAGGCCCACCACTGATGGTGGGATAAGTGTAGATAGTGGAATGGATGTGGAAGCTACATGCGACTGCAATGTAGGTACAGTGTGAACGTATGGGAAGGTAGCTGTGATGGATGCATGATATGTTGAGGGAACAGATTGGGGAACAATTTGTGGAGTGGTAGTGGCTAAGAATGAGATAGGGGAGTAGGTGTGTTGATATGACGAGGGCATGTCATGGCTACCTGTTGTTGATAAAATCATGGGTTGCAATGAGGAGGAAGTGATCATAAAGGGAGAGGTGGTAGAGATCGGGTTTTTCCAGAAATATGTAGTGGGAGGGATGGTGGCAGGGTTGGTTTGATCCCCACCCTTGGATTGGGAGTCTAGCTCCTCTTGCCCATCTTGGAACGTTTCATCATGGTGAGATGCCATGTCTTGCGGCTCCCTAGGCCTAATGGTCTCTATCAGCTAATCTGTGAGCCACTGATGTATTTGTGTCAAAGGAATAGAAATGCCAAAAGTGGGAATAAATTCCCTCTCAGTATAGTAAGCGAACTCAAAGGCATATTTGTTCTTGAGTTCTTGTGCATCTAAGGGTAGGCTAGCTTCAACCTTAGCACAAAGAAAGTTGTACTACTCGTATTGTTGAGCCAAGCCCTCAGGTCCTCGATTTTGGATCCTGAGAGATCGATGTGGTCCCATCATTGTGCTGGGTAGCTACTTGGAACTTGTGATGTCTTGAACCAAGAGGGGAACCTCAACATTAGAGGTCGTGGCTACGATGTTTGAGGAAATCATTTTTGTAAAGCTGAAAGGGCTTGTAAACAAGGAAAATAAGTAGATCAAGTGATGATCAAAGGCTTTCTATCCTGTAGGATTTCAGAGGAACCATCAGAGCAACCGATCTGCACCACATGATGTGTAAACAACTGGAAAAGAATGTCATGTTTATGCTCATGTGTGACGAGGTACAAAACATGTGTAGGACTACCTTGAAACATGGAAAAGGCACTGAAAGGCCCTCCTTCTAGCACTAGAAAACTATAGCCACCAAAAATATTGATGGCTCAAAACATCGAGAGATTGTTAGGCTAACTGGTTTAATCCTGGCTCTGTGTGAGGGACATGCTAGATAAAAATAGAAATGGGGCACCTTGAACAATCTAGTCAATCAGATAGGGACTTAGTCAGTGTCACTTAACATTTCATAAATGTGTAATGTGGAAATTATGTTTATAATGTAATATAATAATTATCAAATGTGATGAAGCGAAAAACAATGTAAAATGCAATGATAATAAGTAGGAATGTAAAACAAATTGGAGTTAGAAAACTGTACCGCCTCAAGATTGCAATGTTACTTTGCTGAGATGGATATAATTGGTTGCGCAACATTGGGAAGCACAAAGATCCCAAAGGTAACTAGAACATTCAAAGTAGGCCAACTATGTTCTTGAAGGTGAACTCAAAAGCCAACAATGCAAAGTGCTACAAAGGAAATAGAAAAGAGCTAACAAAATGCCACGAGAAAATGCCAACTGCTTAATTTTCCCAACCCTTTGAATTGCTAACTTGCCAATTGCTTAAATTGCCAATTTGCTAAATAACAATGTTTGCCAACTTGACAACAACAAATGATAACAATGCTCAAAATTTCCAACCAAATTTTCCAACAACCCCCAAAATTTTGCCAACCAACATTTTTGCCAAAATATGCCCAATTTTGCCAACCTGTTGAGCGTTGCTCATCAGGGTATTTATAGGGCCAGGAGCATGCGAGAAATGAGGTCTGGATGCCATGTGTCCTGGACCTGCAAGATGTTGACGTGTCCGTGCTACATGGAAAGCTGATTGTGAACTTGCCACACTGCAATCATGCTATTGAAACTGGAGATGCTGGAATCAAATATGCCAACAATGTAGATGAGGAATGAGGCATAGTGAAGTAGTATGGCTACATTCTATGTTGTGCTACGGTTTGTAGCATAGCATGTTGGCGTAGCTTAGCAGCTTGCTACGCTGTGCTACACTATGTAGCATAGCACAGTGTAGCCACTAGTTTGAAGAAGAAATTTGGATTGAAGTCAACTACATTTGCATCACTTGGTTTGATACGCATCTTTTGCTACGCTACGCTATACTACATAGTGTAGCATAGCGTAGCATCTAGCTTCATTTGCAATCTGTGTTGGAGTTGCGAATGTTTGCTTGGAGCTCAGATTATGCTAATAGTTGTAACTTTTTTCTTTTGTGAAAAGAGACCTGTGAACTTGCTGAACTTGCATTTTGAGAGGTTCATTGCTATTTTTAATGTATCCTGCTTTTTGTTCAATCCACCACTTTCTAATTAGAAACTTTGCTAAGGACTTGGAAATTAAACAAGGTAACTAGTTTTGAAGGCTGGAGTGCTTGTCGAGTGCAATTGGAATTACTAGGTAAGCTGGACCTTTCTGTCTTGCCTTTGCTATGTTGTGCTACGCTGCATAGTGTAGCATAGTGTAGTAGTCTGTTTTGCAATAGTTTGATCACCTGAGCAACTATCTTCTGAGGCCTGCTACACTACATAGTGGAGCATAGCGTAGCAAACTTCCTTAGTAGAAAACTTGCTGAACTGTTTTACGCATCCTGAGCACCGCTGACAATCCCAAGCATGGTTTTCTAATAGGCTGTCAATCGGGTGAATCACTGAGGTGGGCAGGCCGGAGAGTCCATCGGGCCTGTTAGCTCTAGAGGTAGAAAACTTGCTAAACTGAACAGTTTAGACTCAATGCATTCATTTCCTACCAAACTTCCATGATGCTACACTTGTGGAAATCCCTTGCCTGAATTCCAAGACCCTGGTGAAGCAAGAGGGTCTTGAAATTTTGGGGTGTTTCAGCACTCACATGATAGTAAATAGGTGCTTGAACCACAGCTTTGAGAGCTTTGTACGGTCTTGCATCACTCATCATCCATCCTTGCAAACCACTAGAAACTCTACAAGCCTTCGTAGGCATCTTGTGAAGAGTATGAAGTGCACATGCAACCTAGATTGAAGGTTGTGGCATAACTTGATGGTCTTGGCATGTAGGCTATCGACAATGTTAGAGGCCAAGCTGTACCTTGTGTCCTCCTCTAGCACGTCCCTAATCACTCAAGCCTACTCCATGCAAGGATTTTCCCTTGGGAGAGGAGCTTCAAAAATACATGGGCAAAAAATAAAGGGTAAAGCTCATGGACCATAGGCACCTACATGTTCTTAACAAGTATGCCTTTGTGAGACCAAGAGGTTCCTAGTAATTTCTTGATATCATCTCAATGGTCCACCTCTCTATTTGTCTTATTAATGACCAATGGGCCATTAGAGGGAAGGCTAAAGAGATCCGTGAAGAAGCCATTAGTAAGGTCCAAGACCACTCTCACACCACATACACACATGACAAAGTGATGAGTGTCATTATTGAAGGAATCAATAATAGCTACTATTTCAACCACCTTAATGCCTAGGCTAAGGGCCATGAAAAGGTCCATCAACCCAACTCAAGTAAGCATATTGGTCTGCTCCACTTGGGCCTGGTGGCACAACCAATGTTGCATATTATCAATATCATCATACTTCATGATAAGGGTGGCCTTAATGCAGCTCATAGTAACCATTGTGACATCTCCCAAAGTGATTGTAGTTGTAATATAGGCAAAAACAATGTTAGCATTATGTAAAAAGGCAAACTAGCAAACACATGAGAGAAAAATGATAAATTACTTATGTGGGACAAAGGCTATGCACGATGGTGGTGGTGGAACCAACACCTCATCAATGCTAGGTACACCATCCACCCACTATGTATCCAACCAATCATGGGTCCAACACCTCTCGTAGGCCTTTGGATATCAATGAAGGTACATTGCCAAGTTGGTTCCAATTTGCCCAATCACCCTTGCATGAATGCTCTCACAGGATGAAAATTCTTATAGGGAAATGTGAGTCAGGTTCAAGGCCCCCTCCTCATCATGCAGGCGATGCTCATTAACACTAAACTTGGCAAAAAAACATGAGTAATTATCACCTTAGTATGAGATAATAGCCAAAGAAATAATGAAAAAATCATAAGAACACTTACCCTCTAGTATAGTACAATGTCCTAGGTGAATTTTGAAATAGGGTGTACAAACTTCAAGCAACAAAGAGGGTGTTGCTCTTGCTATAAGTACTGAATTTTGGAATCTGCCATATCTTGGACAAAGGCCTAACACCCCTAGGGCCTTGAACTAAACCCCTTGCTCTACCATCACTAGTAGTGGTGTCATTAGACATGAACCTCAAAATGATCTGGTTTACCCCAAGCAACAATGTCTTTGTGATGACACTAACAACTTCTACTACTAAGTGTGATCACATCATCACATTGACATGTTGGAGTAGGAATTATAGGAACTCATGTGCTCTTGGCCGAAATTATACTACCTAGTGATCCAACTGCATGTCTGGTGCAAGTGTGTTTGAAATGGATTCACTCATATAGTAGAGGATGCCAATGAGCTTCACCATGATGAGGATTGGTTTCAAAAATACCCTGCAACCTTAAAACCAACAAAAAAGGGCATTAGTATACATTATATGCACAAAAATACATTAAACTACACGTAGCAAAATTAGCAAAGCTAACATAGGGTAGCATAACTTGGCAAGAAAATATATCCTTAGGGTCCCATGTGGGCCCCATGGGCATAGGACATCAATATATATATTTGACATGCCTGATGCTCATTGGGGTACAACACTAACATAACATTAGCATTTTTCTTCACATTCACATGTTGTGCATTGTCTTGGTTTGCATATTTTAGCAATTTGACATGTTCAATTTGCAAGTTTGGCATTTTTGGCAAAGCTTTGGTACACATTGCATTTTGTTTCACATGTGGCATTCTAGCACTTTGCATTTTGACACTTAGCATTCTCGTGTTTGGCATTTTATTTTCACCCTTGGAAAATTCTTCATTTTTGTAAATAGAAAATTTTCAAATTCTTTTCTAACTTCAAGAAACATAGCTCGGAGTGTTCATGAAAAAATTCTAACTCTAGTTTATCCCTCTTCCAGAGCATAACCCAAGTAAATGATAAAAAATATTCTAATTATTAGCTATGCTCCCTAGGGAGTGTAGCCCCCAAAACCATGAAAAGCTTTTTAATTGGTTGCTATGCTCCCTAGAAAACGTAGCTCAAAATATGAAAAATCAAGAAATAAATTCTAATAGGTTGGGGGTGTAGCCCAAAATTATCCCATAATTTCACAAGAAAAAAACTAACTGCTGCTCCCACTACTGCATTGCACCCTTGTCCTAGGCATCATGCCCCGTTCATGACACCATCCAACCCTATTGCACACTAACATCATGTGCTGAAGTGCTTGCCATGGTCATGGCCTATCATGGCTCTCCCTATTCTACTACTTCCCCACAAAAACCATTACGCTCATGGCCATGTTGTTTGCCCTACCCTGGCCTTAAGCCCATGGGAAATACAAAAAGAAATCTCACTTCCTTGTTACCAAGTCTCGATTCCTCCACCAACACAACCATGGGAATAAAATAAACAATCCCCTTTGAATCCCTACCATACTAAATCCTTCTCCCTTACTTCTATTTGCATCACGGACACATGAAAAATTGTGGCATTACACAAACCTGCATCCTCCTTAGTCATCAAAATAAAAAAAATGGGGAAAAAATCCCAAAGTGCTATTGCTCTGCCATCCCTCATCTTATGCACTAGAAAAAGAGAAGGAGACAAGGGGGTCCCATGACCCCTCACTCTTAGGTCATAGTTGCCCTATCTATGGCCACAAAATCCTCATTTTTTCCCTTTCCCCATTATAAAAAAAAGTGCAAGTTGCAAGAAAGAAACCCTCGCTCCCATCCACAGCCATACCTACCATTTCCATGGGCTAAGAGGCATACTCCTTGGGGGTACCCTAGTCATGCAATGCTACACAAGGAAAGAGAAGAAGTGCTAAAGCAAACCCACTACCCATGAACTTGCTCTTCATTCCTAGCTGCAGTGGCCATCATGGTGATAGTGGTGATGGTCCCTACTAAGGTAGGCCACCCAAGCTCCAAATCCCAATGCATAGTGAAAGAAAATACAAAGAAAAAGACTTTGAAAGGGTGGAGTGTAGCAAGGTACCTAGTGGATGGTAGCTTCCTTCATTCCTCCATGTCTGCCTAGGGTAGACATCTCAATGCTCACTCTTCCTCATCTACATTGATGAGTTTTGGGTGCTAACTTTCACTTCGATGTGTCATGTTGATCGCTATGCTCTAGCTGTCATGCTCTAGATGCTACCCTCTGATTGCTACATTCTAGCTTCCACTCCTTGCTCCAACCATGCTACGCTTTGTAACTTCTTGTTTTCATTTTGGAAAATGATAGTTTACCCTTAGTGAAACACACACATATACCCTCTCAGGGTATTTAAATGTGCTACCTAGCAAGATAGTGTTCCACACTGAGGAAAATTTTTCAAGTTTTTTTAAGCATAGCAAGGGTTTGAGCATAACAAGTAGTGAGCATAGAAACTAGAGTTAGAAAAGTTTCAAAATTTTTTGAACTTTCTCTGGTAGTCTCCAAACTTAGAATTTTTTTTTCAATTTTTCTGATTGCCTAGTGAACACCTAGCCTAACTCTGTATCCGAAGCGCTACTAGCCTTGCCTAAACCAATGCTGCTTACATAATTAATGGTCCTATATGACCTTAAATTAGCAAAATGTGGTTTGCTAAGACCTTAAACTAACATTCCATTGCCTATTGAGGCCCAAAATTAGCCTACATACTTGCTTCTCTACCTCCATGTTTGCATACTTAGGTGAATTTTCATTGCATTGCTTTCCTTATTTTATGCATTTTGACTCCATTAAGACAAGTGTGGCCTAACATTCCTTCTAGTTGTTTTGTAGGATACTTGGTAGGATTGCAACATGAGCACATGTGGGGATCTTCATTTACCTCTAGTCCTTACAAAGCCTCATGGTGACCTCAGATGACACATCAATATCAAATGCCTAGACCTTAAGCCTAGGGACCATGATGAAGATATAACATCCATAGAGGCATCACTAGATTGGTTTAACCATTTAGTTAAAGCTCTAGATCTAGAGGTAGGAGATATAATTGAGGATTTCCTCATTGAAGTCCCTATAACAACACTTAGTGGCAAGGTAAAAACACTAAAACTTAGTTTCTTGTTAGAGCCTCAACACACCTAGAACATTGCCAAAGTTCTTAATGATAACATTAAGGCATTTGCATGGTGTTATAAAGACATGTCATGACTAGATCCTCACATAGTGTAGAAAAATATAATTCTTTATCCTCATGTAAAACTAGTTAAGCAAAAAGCTCACAAGGTTAGGCTTGAGGTGGCATTGGCATTTCATGATTAAATCACCAAGATTTACAAAGCTAGTTTTATTTGGGTAGTTGACTATGCAGACTAGTTCTCCAACATCATGTTTGTAGCCAAGAAAAATGGAAGCATATGCATTTGCATAGAATTCTAGGATCTAAATAAGAAAACCATTAAAGATGTTTTTTTGTTGCTTAGTATTGATCAACTAGTTGACACTACAGCTAGCCATGCCTTATTGTCCTTTATGGATAGGTTCTTCTATTATAGCTAAATTTCAGATCAATCCAAAGCACTAGCTTAGTACTACCTTTATGACCCCTTAGGGTACATTCTACTAAAAAATGATGCCTTTTGGACTAAAGAATGTAGAAGAAACCTATCAACACGCTATGGCATGTAATTTTAGTGATTAGTTTCTAGATTTTCTCAATGACTATGTTGATGACATAATAGTGAAGTCCAAGGTGGCACATAACCATGCAAATGAATTAGACCATGTACTCAAACATTACCTAAGACATGACCTTATATTAAATCCTAAGAAGTGTGTCTTCAATGTCAAAATGGGTTACATGCTAGGTTTCATAGTATCAGAAGTAGGCATTCACATAGACCTCGATAAGGTTAAGGCCATCATCTACTTAGCACCATCGGCCAACCTTAAGGAGCTATGTGGGTTACAAGGTAGATTACAATTTATTCATAGGTTTATCACATGCTTGATTGACAAGTTGTTGTCAATGTAATATTTGTTCAAAATGGAGATCTACTTTGAGTGGACACCGTAATGCCAAGTAGCATTTGAAAACTTTAAATAGGAGCTGGCTCAACTCTCTATAGTCTACCTTTCAAGCTCTAACATGTCCATCACTTCTCTACTTTACCAAAAGTGAGATGATGGCTCAGAGGTTCTTATCTACTACCTAAGCCATGCATTAGTGGTTCATGAGGCAAAGTACAAGGATGTGGAGAAGAACTTCATTACCTTATTTTTTGCACTTAAGAAGTAGATGCACTATCTTTTCCACAATAAGGTAAACATCATCTGCAAAAGCAATGTACTTCAAGAAATTACCACGAACATTTACAAAAGTAGTCATATTGCATGGTGTAAATCAATAACCATGGAGTTTAACCTACACTACATAGCACAAGCATTACCTAAAGGTCAAGAAATAGCTGCAAAACTCATGGCTTCACCAATAAATGATCGAGAAATGATAGATCTAAAATTTTGAAATGAGCATGTTAGCAGTATAGGCCAAGTGCCTAGCAGCAATGAGTTAGTCTTACACTTTGATGGTACTTCAACCTCTCAAGGGGGTAGTGGCATTCTGTAATCACATTTCCCTTTAGGGAGATCTAACCCTTCACTTATCACTTTGCATTTCCTTGCACCAACAACGTAGCAGAGTACAAAGGTCTCCTTAGAGGCATCCTAGTGGCCTGTGACCTAGGAATCCAAAACCTAGCAATCCAAGGTAATTCGCAGTTAGTCGTTAACCGAGTTACAGTGGTTTACACTTGTAAAGCACAACATTTACAACCTTACTATGACTTGGCAAAGCACTTTCTCAAGAAATTTGCAACAACAGATATCCAACAGATTCCTTGTAATGAGAACACCATTGCCAATGCATTAGCTATGTTAACCTTAAGCATTGCACCTAACATGTTTCATGCCTTGGCTACCTCAGTAATGGATTACACTAAACCTATTATAAAAAAACTCACATTGCATTCGTAGCCATAACAAGCACAACTCACACACAAAAATGGTATAATGACATTAAGGCATAACCTTCAACAGGGTAAGCCTCTACATCATCTAACCACTGTCCAAGATGATGCAATGCAAAAATGGTCATGATACTATGTCCTCGTAGGTGATAACACACTATGTTGAAGATCCTATGATGGCATACTACTAACTTATGTTAGCAACAATGAAGCACAAACTATCATTGATCAAGTCCACAAGGGACTATGCAGAGGTCACATAGCACCTAGGGAAATGGCATCGAAAATCAGATGCTTAGGCTACTATAGGCGTTACATGGAGCGTGATTGCATTTCGAAGGTTAAGACATGTAATGTGTGTCAATGGCATGACAACTTAATGCACGTGCCACCCATTGATCTACATATCATGCAAATTACATTGCCATTCTAATGTTGGGGGTTGGATATCATAGGACCTATTATGCCTAAGTCTTTCATAGGACATAGCTTCATCATAATCGCAACTCAATACTTTACCAAGTGGAGGTGAAGCTATTTCCCTTAAGAAGAAAACATCACAATAGGTTTGCAAATTCATCCTTGATAACATAGTGACCCAATTTGATCTACCCACGACTATAGTCATAGATAATGGGCCATTGTTTAGCAGTGTAGAAACCAAAGTCTTTTGTGAAAACCTTGGCATTAAGCATTACTTTTTGTTGCCATAATATTTATAGGTGAATGGCCAAGTGGAGTCCACAAATAAGGTCATCATCAATCTTTTGAAGAAGATGCTTAGTAGTAGAAAATAACAATGGCACGAGTAGCTAGTTTATGCACTATGGGTGTACCCCACAATATGTAGAATAGCAACAGGTAAAATGCCATATAGCCTTGTATATGAATCTGCAGAAATTTTTCCTTTTGAATTGTAGGTCCTATTTCTCCTTGTGATCCTCTCAAGCTTCATTACTGAGGCTGAAAACAATGAGTTAAGAATAATTAATCTTGTCTCTATAAAGGAGGAGCACATGTAGACACTTGATCACATCGAATGGTACCAAGAAAAGCAATGGTAAAAGCATTACCACAACCAACATCAATTCCTGATCAAGAAAGGGGACTTACTTCTCAAGGCCATTCACAAATACATAGAAACATTCTTAGCCAACTAGGAAGAGTCTTTCTTAATCATAAAGGCCTATGACAATGCAGCATTTAGACTTTCTATTCTAGATGATAATAAGTTTGCCAATTTAGTCAACCATTTGTACTTGAAGCCATACTATGCCTAGTACATAGTGCTGCATCAAGGACAAAGTAAGGTAAATAAAATTCACTATGAATATAAACTAGTATAGAGAGTCCACTATGATGTTAAACTATCACAGATCATCTACTATGATGTTAAACTATCACAGATCATCTACTATGATGTTAAACTAGCACAACATAGTCTGCTATGACTATAAATAGACATCCCATTGTCCTTGGGCTATGACAGTAAACTAGCACCCATATCATTAATCTACTATGACATTAAATGTGCACAACATAGTCCACTATGACTATAAAATGACATGTCATTTTTCTTGATCTACAACACTAAACTGGCATCCACAACATAGTCTGCTATGACTATAAACTGGTACAACTCGTCCTTGCCTCATGACGTTGAATTGAGACAATATCCATTGTCTACTATGATGTTAAACTAGCACACAATAGTTTTCTAGAACTATAAACTAGCACATCATAATCTACTAGGACCTTAAACTATGTTCATAGTTTAGCACACATGGCTCAACATGCACAGTTCTATAGACAAGCAAGTGCAAATACTTCCGATTCTCTATCATTTGCCCACACCTTGTGGGAAGGTTGGGGTAGGGTGTTACAGTTTTAGAATGGAGTTCATATTGTCAAAAGAGGCCTCTAGAAAATTTTCAGAATTACTGCCCTTGGCATTTTTCTGATCCTCTAGAGATTCCCTTGGACATTTTTCTAACCTTCTAGAGCTCCTGCCACCATCGCTAGTAGTACCACCCTTGGGCCATGCCAATAGCATTACTGGCTTTGGGTACTTCATTATTCATTAGAGCTCTTATTTTTAGTACCACTCATTGGAGTAGTATTAGTATTGTGGCCTAGCCACCTTACTACCATCCTCCAACCCTCACCATTGCCTAGGCTTGGAAGCATGTTTAGCATCTTGGCTCTTTTCCATTTTGCTGGATTTTCAAGATTCTATCCTTGGTGTGGAGTCTTGAGCATTGACATCACCATTGCCCTAGGCCACTTTGGTAGCCTCATTGGGCTACTTGCTTCTAATGTGGCTACTAGAGCTTTTGTCGCCTTCTTTCTCTGGAACCTACACTATCCTTCCTACTTTGGCACTGTAAGCTCTTACAACTAGGCCAACGCATGTGGCACTTATAGAACCCTTGAACCTAGAAATTTTCTCGTATATCATGTGGTGTGATTGTTTTCTTGTTTTCCCTATGTTGTGTTTGTAGGATGAAGCCCCGAAGGTGGTTGTTTAGAGACATTTTTCATCATAGCAACAAGTTGTCACATTGCTCCAATGTACTTGGTCAAACTTGCCAAGCCACTCAAGAGTGCGCATCCTTATTACCCTACTATAGCCTACTTGCCTTTACCACTTTAGCTTACATTTTCCTACCTTCCATGCAAGCTTCTTTGATGAACATGACATCCTTCTATCAGTTGACTACCGAACCCATGATAAACATAATGTAACTTGTCCCATGGAGAACCTCTGTGGGCTAGTCAAAACCTAAGAAGATGTAACACAACTCATCCTAGAGAGGAAACACCTATCCTACAAATGTGATGTGGTTTCCTCTAAGCAAAGTTTATCAAGTAGCACATAGTTCACTTGATGATAAGCAGATTATAAGTAGCTTATAAGTAGCATNGGGGGGGGGGGGGGGGGGGGGGGGGGGGGGGGGGGGGGGGGGGGGGGGGGGGGGGGGGGGGGGGGGGGGGGGGGGTTTAAAACATGTTCTCAAGAAGAATTTAGAAAAGCTGCAATTTTGTAACTACTCTAACCCTAAATTCGCATTGGCCTTCTCATAAGCACTCTAAAGAGAGGTAAACATGTCAAGGGTAATCCATTCTGGTGTTGGGCAATGGCTCTCTCATGAGCATATTGATGAGAGGTCATCATTTTGAGGACAAGCCACCATGGTGCCATGATCATGGTTAGTTGTGTTGACTTTGCATCTTGTAGCATGTACACCATTTGTATCTCATTCCTTCCTTGATATCCTAAGCCAATTCCCTACATCCATTACCTTTAGCATACCATTACCTTTAGCACTCTCAAGCCTAGTGAAGCATCATCTGATTGGGTACTAATGAGCAATGTCAGTGCCACACCTACTATGGTGTTTCAGGTTCTTTGTCAACATCTCTTGGGCCACTCCTCTAGAAGTCAACAAAGAGGGGCCAATGAAACACCACCAAATTTGGGTGACAACACCTTAATGGAAAATTTGTCTAAGTTTCAACACAAGGAAAAATATTTTTTAAGTGTTTGGCCCATGCTTCCATTGTTGGAACTATGCTCTAGAGCATAGTCAGTGTAGCATGTAGCACAGAACCAAAATTGCAAAATTTTCCAAGTGTTGATAACAGTTGCAAAAAGTTTTCGAAGTGTTATGCTATGCTTCCATTTTCTTTGCTATACTCTAGAGCATAGCCATCATAGCATGCATTTTAGTGGCTAGTTTGCCCAAGTGTCAAATTAGGAGTTGTCAAGCTAGAAAGAAGCATTTTTGTAGATTTTATAACTCTTGAAGCTCCAAAGCAAAGCCAGCATAGCCTAGATGAGGATTGCAAGTTTTACTAATTTTTTCTAAGTGTTAATGTTATGCTCTTACTTCTCCTACTATGCACTAGAGTGTAGCCACCACTGGACTTCAATTTTTGTAGAATTTACCTAACTATTGGGCTACAATCCAGAGCGTAGCTAGCATAGCAATGCAAAACAACCTCGAAAAGCTTTTAGAGCTCAAAACTAGCCTCCATATCAGCCTCAACACTTCTCTAGCAAGCAAGATTAACAATTTTCATCTCGTTTGCATCCCCTATTTTCCCCCAAATTTAGTGAAAGAGAGGAGAGCGTAGCCTCCAAACAACACTATTTTGCACTGTTTGCAAGTACATCACAGTCTTTTTGACTTTGGCATATGTAGTCTTGGTAGCGTAGTCATAGTCTAGTAGTCTATTGGGGTACATTGGAGCACACTAGAGTGTAGCACTAGTTGCTCCAGTGGGAGCGTAGTTGGGTTAGTGTAGTCCTAACTACCCCTCATGCCTCGTGGCATCCAATCTGCACTTTACATCAACCCTAGGCTTATAAATACCCCTACACCTCATGTTCTAGGGGTTGGCAATTTCATGTAGGAGTTGGCATTTTGAAGCATTCAATTGGAAAAATTCAAAATTTGAGCACTCAGTACCTTGGCAACATATTTTTGTTACTACCCAACACACCGTAGCATAATGCAGTCCACAAATCAATATGGCCACCAATTCAACAGGCATATATTTCATGGTGGATGTTAGTTTTCATAACTTGGATACCCTAGAGACTATGACTACGCTGCCTACTATGCCTATTTTATACCATGTACCTCCTCACCTCTCCTTTGCAATTGCTACACTCCCTTGTTTGGGGTTGTGCCATTCTTCCTCTCTCAAACTCCTTTACATTTTAAAGCATTTTCTTTAATGGTTAGCATCACTCCCTTGTTTGGGGTTGCTACACTCCCTTCTTTAATGCTATTTTTGCATGAATTTGCATATTTTCATCATCAATTTTATACTAGGAAGCCCTACTATGCTCAGGCTTAGTCAACCCTAGTACCACTGAAGACACTATGCAAACCCCTAGCACGTATTTGTTGAAAAACTTTATAAGTCTTGTTTAATTGACAAGACCATCCCAGGTAGTTCACCTTTGTTTTCTCCCTCCAATGATGGCTCTTTAG
Organism: Gnetum montanum; assembly: GCA_015680685.1. Lineage (NCBI taxonomy): Eukaryota > Viridiplantae > Streptophyta > Gnetopsida > Gnetales > Gnetaceae > Gnetum > Gnetum montanum. The sequence continues at coordinate 63,774 of MNCI01016979.1, read as the reverse complement.
ATCAGGGTGAGGTTAGGGCTATATCACGACAGTAGACCCCTTGATGTAACCATTCTAGCCACTAATATTTTTGATTGCTACAGTCAAGTTATCATCTATGGTGATAATGCCTCCCCTCTGACTCTACACCAAATAGATATGGGATAAGTGTTGGAGGTGGAGTTTCCTAGTGATGCACACCTGATTAGGAAGCAACTACATGACTAAGGAGCCTCCTTATTCTAGAACATGCTAGGTGCCTACCTACCCTCTGGTACCACATACCATGCATTTTTACCTTTTTCTTGTGTTTCATTCATTTACACATTTACATCTGGCCTATTTGCTTAGCTAACGCATCATTTCACTTTGTTTATGGATTTTTGCTTTGTTTATGCATTCATGCACTTAGCTTATGTATGAAAAAATCATAACATCATAAAATCATAAAAGCTAAAATCACAAAAATAATGCATAACCCTCCATGACCTTAAACTGGCAATGCCATGACCTGCCATGGCCTTAAACTAGCACCAGGCGGCTTGTTATGACCTAAAATTTGCAACGCTTTTCCTTGAAATTCATGATTCTAAATGCCCTAAAACTAGCAACCCATGGCCTACCATGGTGTTAAAATAGCAATGCATGACCCACCATGGCCTTAAATTGGCAATGTATGGCCTGAAATGACCAAAAACTAGTAGTTAATACAAGACCTAAAATGGCCCAAAACTAGTAACACATGTAGCTTGGAATGGCCTTAAACTACCACTATGACCTAGAACAGCCCAAAACTATTACTTTTGTCATTGCTTTCCTTTCAATTGTGCATATTAACTTCATTCAAATAAATGTTGCCTGATGTTTTTTTTCTCGTTGACTTTTGTAGGATCTTGTAGGCACACAACATGGCTATGCATGTAGCATTGTACTTCATCAAAGCAAGGTAAGCATTCATCTGTCATGATGCTAAAATTGGAATATCTCATTTGCATTGATGCTAAAACTAGCACAACTTGTTTGCCACGATGCTAAAACTGGCATAACATTTGTCCCCCATGATGTTAAAACTGGCACAACTCGTCCTTGGGTTATGATGTTAAATTGGCATAATAGATCATTTGCTATGATGCTTAAATTGGCACACAGTAATCTACTAGGACTATAAACTAGGATGCCATGGTTGTTTAGGACCTTAAACTAGGTTCATGATTTGCTAGGACCTTAAACTAGCATTTTGCTAATTTTTTGAAGCACTTGTAACATCATCATCCTTGGCATGTTCACTGGCTTCTCAAGCATTTACAATTAGTTTAGTCTTTGATGCATTTATAACATCTTCACATTAGGCATTTGACTTGCATTTCATGTTGTGTGGTTTTCTTGTCTTCTCAAAGTTGTGTTTACAGGATGAAGCCTTGGAGGTGGTCATGCAAAGATGCATCTCATCATAGTGGTAAGTCACCACATCACTCCAATGCGTAGGATTAGACTAGCTAATCCACTTAAGAGTGCACATCACCCTCATCCCATTATATCCTACACACATCCATTCCCACATTCCAATACCCTCTTGCATTCCCCTGCATAGTATAATCAAGATTGCAAACCCCTCTGTTGCATACACACTATGACTATATGACACATCCTTCTCAAGTTCAACTATAGAACCAAAGGTGGACATAACAGAACTTGTCCCATGGGGAGTCTCTATTGGATGGTCAATGACTAGGTGGATGTAACATAACTCATCCCATGGAGGAAACACATGTCCCACAGGTGTTACACAGTTGCATCAAAGCAAATTCTATCTTGTGGCATGTAGTCTACTCCATGACCAACACCTTGTAGCTAATGTTTAGTAATGTGTAGAACCAAATGTAGGTTCACCTCATAGAAAAAGTAGAAAAAAAGAAAGAAAGAAAAAAGGAAAGGAGTACATCCCCAAGCAACTCAACAAGCATTACAATTATGCAACTGCCCCATCCTTGAATCCACATTGACTCCCTCATGAGCACTTTGATGAGAGGTCAACATTTCAGGGGAAAGCCCCTTAGTGCCATGGTCACCATCAACCATGTTGACATTTCATGCTACATCATGACACTCTATTTTCATTTTATCTCTTCTTTTATCCTTAGCACATTACCTACACCCTTGACCCCCAGCATACCACTATTTATGGCACTCTTGAGCATGGTGCAATGACATCTTATTGGGTATCAATGAGTGATATTGATGTCATATCTACTGTGGTGTTTTGTTGTTCTTTGTTGATGTCTCTTAGGCCATTCCTCCAAAGGTCAACAAAGAGGGGCCAATAAAACACCACAAAAATTTGGCTACCACTTCTTGAATGCAAATTTAACTAAGTGTCAAAATGATGACACTTTTTGCAAATTTTTATAAGTGTTGAGACTACGCTCTCCATTGCATAGAGCGTAGTCAACATAGTAGAAAGCATAGTCAGCTCAAACTGCTAGTTTCACAAATTTTTCTAACTATTAGAATGATGACACTTGTTGTATAATTTTTCAAAGTGTTGAGCTTATGCTCTAGAGTGTAGTCAAGTGTAGTTAGCATGAAGAACCAATTTTTGCAAAATTTTTTCTAACTACCATGACTATGCTCAAGAGTGTAGTCAGAGCATAGTTAGCTTGGATGCCTAGTGTTGCAAAAACTTTCTAACTATCAAGATTATGCTTGGGAGTGTAGTAAAGCATAGATATCTTGGAAGCCTAGTTTTGGAAAAATTTTCTAACTGTCGAGACTACGCTCAGGAGCATAGTCAAGCATAGATAGTTTGGAAGCTTAGTTTTTGCAAGATTTTTCCAAGTGCTAGGACTACGGCCTCCACTACAAGGACTATAATCTAGAGCATAGTTAGCCTCCCCTAGAGCATAGTTAGCACTTAGCTACATTTTGCAAGATTTTTCCAAGTGCTAGGACTATGGTCTCCACTACAAGGGCTATAATCTAAAGCATAGTTAGCCTCCCCTGGAGCATAGTCAGCACTTAGCTACATTTTGCAAGATTTTTTCCTAAGGCTAGGACTATGCTTTCCCCTAGTGCAAAGCATAGTTAAGCATAGACATGTAGAACAACCTCCAAAGGCCTTCACAACATAGCATTAACATTCACATCAACTCAAACACATCTCTAGTAGTAACATTTATATTTTTTGCATCCCCCTTCTTTTCAAAACTGTAGCTATGCTTGATTCCACTTCCCATAGTAGATAGTGTAGTTCCAAAATGTAATCTCCAAAAGTTGCATTTTTTGGTATTTTCTTAGGTACATTGTCGTCTTGATGGTACTTACACATGTAGTTGGCAAGCATAGTCATTGTCTCTCAGACTCATAGACTCTGTTAGAGCAAAACAAAACATGACACTACTTACTTCAGTGGAGAGTGTACTTGGGGTACAACATAGTCCCAACTACCACACTACCACATGGCACTCTCCTCGCATTTTGGGCTAACCCTAGCCCTATAAATACCCCTATCTCTCTATGTTTTTGGGGTTGGAAAATATCAAATGTAGTTGGAATTTTTGCATTCCCTTGGCATTTTTCATTGCTTGGACAAACAAGATCCAAAGGCATACCAACACTACAGAGAGTCAGAGTTGCATTCCACAGCCCATCACAGCCCCACCACAAACCTATAGGACACCACAACCCACAATACACCATGACAGCTAACCCATAGGCCTAGACACCATAGTTAGCACCAAATTTCATAGCTTGACACCAATGAGACTATAACTATGCTCTCCACTATGCTTGTTATACATTGCATACCTTCTGAACCCGTTTTGGAGTTAACTACACTCAACCCCAATTGGGGTGGTGTTCCATTTCTTTCTCCTACATTTTCACCTTTTCCTTACATTTTTTTCTCATTTTTAATGCATGGTCAAGTTATAACTATGCTCAGGAGATAGTATCTAGGGGTTGGCACCCCCATTCATGCTTAAACCCTTGACTACACTTTCCTCCACCCATGAATACACTCTACAATTAGAACCACAAAACACCACAAAAACACTTAGGATAATTTCATATTATTTTCATTCACATTTCAGCTAATCACACCATCCGCAATTGCATCCACCGCTGGTTGCAAGTGAAAATGTTCTTGTTTGATCAACAAGACCATTCAAGGCACCTCATCTTTGCTTCTAGTAGGCCCTCACATAGGGTTGTGATTAGGCTATGAACTTGCAAACCCCTTGGTATTCTAGCCACCAATGTTTACAGTTTCCACACTTGATTGTACTCTTTTGATGATTCTATTTTTCTAAATTCCTTTTCCTCTTCGGCCATCTAGTTTATAAAGAATTTAGATTTGATGATCTTTCATTTTTGAAAATTTTCCTTGGTCACATACCTGAAGAGTTTCTCCTTTTTTGTTTCATAATTGATCAACAATGTGTCATAGTTACTCCTTTTGAGAAAAACTATGGCCCAGGCACCTATGTATTAATGAATAATATTTGCCCATTGCTACATTAAGGGATTCATGTATCCCTTTCTTTCATCCTTGAATCTATATTTTCAAATTGTATACTTTTGAATAGGTTTGGTATTTATCATTGAAGAGCTCTAGCATGGTACTCCATCTTCAAATTGATTCTGATTCTAAGGATCTATACTAGCTCCTTACTTCTTTAATAAGTGTTCTAGAAAATAACTTTAATTTCTACCAATCATTTTCAATGTTCTGAATGGCATAAGCATCATGGAATGGTTGGAGGTGATTTTCTTAATCTACATTATATCCACCTTCAAACTTTAGAATTTTTTTCATATTTAGTCACTTGATGAGACTATTCCTTATGTCCCAACTAAGGATATATAGTGCTTCTTTTATATTAATCATGTTATGACGGCTAATAGGGATTCTTCTTAATATTATGGTTCATATAATATTTTGTAATTATGACCCCTTCACTGCTCATAATGCTTTCTTTCTTCATGCTTGATCTTATCTTTTCTTTGTTCATAATTATCCTCTTCATTAACAAAATACCTTATTCAATGTATATTTCTACCATGATTTCTTCATCTTTCCTTGTCATAATCTCTTGGTCTTTGTTTCCTCTTTTTGGACTTCATAGATGAATGTGAGAAGGAAGACAGAGTAGTTGGAGAATGGTGTCACTTGGATCTTCTTTTGTGACTATGTGATTCAGTTTATTTTGGTTGTGTGAAATCTGTAGGCCTTGAGCTCTATCTAAGTTTGGAATCTTCCATATCTCTCCTAGGTGTTTTCATAAGGGTTGAATGCAATTGTATTCTGATAGATTCATCTTGATGGATGATCAATGTTTGTGAATGAGATTCATGAGTTTGGTGGAGTTCTTCCATTATGAATGTATCATCATTTTTTTCTTCTAGGAAAATAGTATGATGCACATTCTCTCCTTTATTATGATCATGTATTGTCTTCATGGTAGCATTCATTTTCACTTGTGCTTTTGTAGGTTGATATGACCTAGTCATGTGTTTAGTGACATGGTATCCTTCTTATGCATGGCTAGGGTTTAGCCTCATCAAGGTTTCTTACAACATTACTAGTGTAGAACATTCGAGAGGCAAAACAATGTTGCCTTGAAAATCTCTCCATCTTTTTTGGTCATCCTAGTGAAAGATAAATGTGAAATCAAGATAGTATGGATCAGTGTGAGAATATAATATTATGGTTTGCATGGGCTCATTTTAATCTTTTTCATCATATCCTTTGTTATGATTCTTATGAGTTTCTTTGGTAGGTGGTGAATTTTCTCTAAGTGTAGAAGCCATATTATGTTTTTGATGCTGTCAAGTATGTGTGTGTGTTAAAAAAAATTAATTCAAGTGTGAAAGATAAACTTTGTGATTCTTAATATAAAGAACTCTATGAAATCAACTACTAAGAAAACATTGATACATCCTGGTAATGACACCAATGTTTAATGGATAGGTATTCCAACACTCCATCATATAAGTCATGAGTGCATGCATGCATCTGGATCATAATCTATGGATAGACAATGTAAATTTTCTAGTGGTTGATAGTTGGTTCATGATCGCTATCTTCTCACTTCGAGCTAGTGAAGTGTAGGTCGCATGATTTAACTAGTGAGGTATATGATATTATGATGTTATGGGCTCAAATTAATCCTAAGTGCTTCTATAATGAAAATGAGGATAAATTATAAATCTAGATGATGACGAAAATATAAATCTATTCTAGCGTATGGTGATAAGTATTCATTCCACACTTTCTATACATGCCATAGATTTATGTAACCATTACTGGGGTTACCAAGTGAGTTTAATATTGAGTGAATCAAATGAAGCCACTACTAGGTTAGCAAAAAATTACATTTAATGCTAAAAAATAGTCATACTTATTCTACTTTACTAATGAACATGAGAAAAGTAAAGTACTTAAGAAATGTAACAAAATAAACTAAAGTAAAAATATTAAAGAAATGAAAATTAAACTAAGGAAAATGACTAAGTAAAAGTAAAGATACTAAGTGTAATGTTGTAATGATGAAAAACAATATCAATTTTTATTTTTCTTCATGAATTATAATCGAGTACAATCCACTTGAACAAAAATTCTATACAACTATTTGACATAATACTATGGGCATTCACTCTATTGCTAAGTCTAAGTTATGAAAACAAACTATAAGAATTTTGCTAAGGGTGGAATGAAAGTTGTTCTATTGATATGACCATGTTTTAGTATTTATAGGGGTGACTAGGATCCTCTACATTGTATTAATGATGACATATGTAGGGATGCAATGTCATAGATATGATATCATAGATGCGATATCATAGATATGATATCATGGCTTATAACAAAAAGGTTTTATCAATGTGAGTATGGCCACTTTGAGCATAGTGTATTAATGCTTGGTAATCCTAGTAGTAGATACTTGCTACACCTAGTAGTATATACTTAGTAACCTAGTTGCATTAATATAAGTTAGGGATGTGTATGGAAAGTAGAAATAGATACCAAAAATTTGGATAGTTAATTAATTAATCCATTAAATATTCCTTTCATCATCAAGAAACTAAGAGAAAAATATTACAAAATAATTATAAAAGTATATATCTTATGTCTCAACCACACTTAACCATGTGCACAATTAAAACACAAGTATGGATTGAGAAGATAATGATTTGCAATTACATAATTTACTATTTAGATATATCAACAACATAGGTAACTAAGTCTATAGAATTTATCCAGATTATGCGTAAATGCTCATGATTTAACCATATGTATCATTGATGCCATTGCTAGGAAAATAGTTTAGCTAAATGCACTAAGTATTACTAAAGATTAAGCCCATATAAAATTGTTGTAAGGAGAAAATAATGAGAAATATTTCATATAAAATACTAATAAAAAAATTATCTTAAGGCATATCCACAACATGTCGATGATTCTAATAAGCAGTAAGAGAGGACTAAATAGGCTATTAGTGAGAAGCCTTTGTAGCTCAGGATAGTCTATAATCATCTAGATTCCTCTTATCAAGATTTCACCTTCATCCATCATTAGCATGGGCATTTATGCAAGGGAAATATCAAAGGCTACATTGTGTTACCTCCCCATCAGTCTATTCCTACCATGATCATCATCCAACTCATGAGATTGTGCATTGAACTAGCAAGAGTAAAGTATGAGGTAGGAAATCAAGCCTCAAAAAATTATTAGTTCATTGAAGCATTGCTTCAGAAATATAAACACTATAAAGCCTTCAAGGGTAAAATAATCTTGACACCATTATTTTTGCAATCATAAAAATAGGACATTGATTTAAGGCTCTCTCAACGCATAGATTATTCTCCTTTTGTTGAGGATGATTCCCTTCACCAATAGGTTGTAGTTAGCCTTGAAGAATTTTGGTAAGAAAAGGATTAAGTTAAAAGGATAAAGAAAATTAAAGCGTAGATCTCCTAGTCATTCATCTAAAGACAAAGAGAAAGATAAGGCCAAAGAGAAGGACCAAGCCAAAGATCATAACAAAAAGACAACTAGGCATTGTTCTCCTAGTTCATATTCACCATCCTCCTCATCATCAAAATTTGATAGGAGGATCCATAATCAAGATAGAAGGAGAAGTAATTGGAATTATGATGGAGATGATAGGATATCCCATCATGATGATAGGAATTAGAAGCATAGACAACCAAGAGAGAAAGAAGAGCATCACTAGAAAAGGAGGCATAGCCAAGATGTGATTCATCATGGATGTGATTACTATGATGAACCATTACTAGTCAACAAAAACCTATTGAATGTTTTAGAGGTAGTTTAGATCTCCACCAAGCATCAAAGGGATAGTAGGATTAAAAGGTTGGATATGAAGAATATTTCCAAATTTGAATGAGAATATAATGCTAATTCACAACATCATCTACAAGATTTACATGATACTTGAGCCTTATAGAACATCAAGAATGAGTGGTAGAAGTTAAAATTATTCCAAAGGATACTCATCAAGGAAGCATAACATTGGTATTAGTCTTTTAGAACTGGAATTTATTTGCAAGTGGAGTAAAATGCTAGTGTTATTTAACTACAAGTATTGGACATACTCCTTAGTGTCCAAGTTGAGGAAAAAAATTCAAGGATGTAAACAAGCCAATGATATTTGGATGTAGCCATGGATAGGTATTATTTCCTCTTTCACCTATGTTAAGGTCATGAGTTTTCTTAAAGGGATAAACTTTACCATATTATAAATGGGCTCTAAAAAAAACCAAAGAAATCTTGTGGTCTATGCCCAAGGGATACTTTTAGAGATGAGAGCTAAGAAAAAAGGATAGCTGAAGAAGAGAGAAAGTATAGAGAAGTATAATAAGGACATTTCCATTCATAAAAGGGAAATGTGATTCTATGATTCAATGAAGGAAGCATAACTAAATAAAGTGATACAAAGAAAAACCTCGATAATCCAAAAATATATTATTGAAATATGAGCTAATGTGGATAAAATGTAGGATTCCTTAGATGAGAAGTTCCAAACTACTCTCAAAATAGTAGAGGAGAAGAAAAAGAAAGATAGTAGTAGAGATAGAATGAGACAAAATAATGTAGGCATGGATCATTATCAACAAAAAGATAAGGTTGTAGTAGTTGATGATGTTTTAGATTTAGGAATAGATGATGAATGTGTCATTTTTCAATATGAACATCTTGACGAATGTTTTCCTATATTGTCACATCTCCAAGAATATGGGATATATACATTAAATTTGAAATTAGTAGGAAAGAAACTACCTAGCAGATTGCCTTATCGATAAGGAAATTATAGGTAATAGTTCCATCAAACAAAATATTATCTAATTGAAGCACCACCTTAGCCTTAAGAGCAAAATCAATAGTGATAAACCTATAGTTGTCGGGGACACCACCACCATGATAGCAATATCCTTATTGATAGCCAAATCCTTATGGATAGTATGTCCAAGAAATTGTATTTCCTTGTGACTCTTCAAACCACACTCCTTTCACTCATCACTACTATCCTTTGGAATATCACTAAACCCTTAATCCAAGAGTTGAGTCTTCCTCTACTTATCCTTCCTTGTATCCATCACATAACCCTGTGTCTTATAATACCACTTCTTTATTAATTGAATCAACATTGCAAGGGGAAATTCCATTATAGCCACAAAAATGAAATGTCACCAACATAGTACACCTATAGTTGAATCATAATTTGAGTGGCTCAAAGAACAAGCCTTAGAAAAGGATTTTCTTTAGTTGAAATAGATCACAAAAGTTCTTGCAAATATTCTTGGCTACTAACCTTGCATCAGTTGCTTTTAGAATTACCATCAAGCCTCTTTCAAATCAAACATCCTTCAATCTATACATTGTCATATTGAGTGATGAAATTATGGATTCAATCAAGGCTAGATACTTTTCCAAGAAATGATTTGATCCTATGAGTTCCCTCATCTATTTGGAAATCAAAGGAAATGATCCATGGAAGGCTTTAAAAGATATGGGTTCTAGGGTAAACTTAATTTCTTAGGCAATGTATAAGATTTGAAAACTATCTTGATTAAAGAAATGTAAGATCAGGTTAGATCTTGTGAATCAGTTCATCACTGATGAGTGGCGAGGTACCCCTACTCTCAACCATACGAATATGAGCATTACACACATGATCTGGTTGAACTTCGTAAACAGACAAGTTGTGGCATCTAGACAGTTAGCATTAGGTCACAGTTTGCTGTCTTCCCTCCTAGACTAGTATTAGTTTTGTCACGTATGGTTTAGTCCAGAGTGAGGTGTATGATGTGTTTCTAATCCTAAGGCTACTCCTAAAGGCAATGGAAAATGATAATATTAACTAAACTAAGAGAGAAGGATGAGAAGGAATCTAGTTAGCCTAAGTGCAATGAGCATCTATTCCTTGATTATCCGTACAAACCTTGGACTTCGTGCACAACTACCACTGGGATTACCAAGTGCAGATCCTAGGTATGCTACTGGGTTACCAAGTAGTCATACTTAAATGCTCGTAATCAGGTTGTACTCATTTTTCATTTAACATGAGTTTAAGGGTGAGAGAGATTAACTAGGAAAGTAGTAAATAAAAATTAATTAAATAATTAATCAAAGTGAATGCTACAATGATAAAGTAATCTCAATCTTTATTACTAGTTATGTGCGTGTCCAAGTACGTCACACTCGAATAAAGGATGTCGTACAATTACAATCACCACACTACGAGCATACACTGGGAGGAAAAGGGTTGAGAGGAAAAACAAGAACTAAAATCAAACATAACTCTAAACTAACTTCATATGCCTAACTGATCTATCTACCTCTAATTTATAGATGAGGGGACAGACTGCGATATTGTGTATGTGATATCGTAGTTGGGCTATGATATCGTGATGACTTATCATACCTCCACGATTGAATGAAAACACGTCCTTGAGTTATAGTGATTACATAGTGGATAGGTATGGGATTATTGGATGGTGAAAATGGGGTTATGCCACAATGTGGAATGAAAAAAAATAAAGACACAACACAAAGAATGTGCTACAAATACAAAATTTGGTGGAACTCATGTAGTTCCTAGTGGTGGTGGCTCCTCCATTGGTGCTTTCCTTTTGTCTTGTGCTCCATGTTTTGAGACTTGATGGTCTTGGAGTATGGGCTAGAGCTTCTCCTCTTTGGTCCAAGGGTCTTGTGCCATCCATGCTAATGTTTCGATGTTTGATGGAGTTAGCACTTCCATGAACAGGATAGTTGAGGAAACATTTGATTGGCCTTTGACATACCAAGCTGCGAATACTAGTTATTCCTCTTCATAGGATTTGGCTTTATCATTGTATTCTTGGAAATTTGCAAGCTGTTGAGCCAAGTATGCTATGACACCTTTTTGGCCTTGGTACCTTGCCTTCACCACCTCAAGTTTAGAATTTGTGATCTCTAATTTTTCCAATAATTTCTTATGTTCTACAAATTCTGCTTCATATTTAACATAGGTGGTTGCTACCTACTATTCGAACTCTATCCTCAGGTGCCCTACTGTTAACATGGAAAGTTTGGCATACCATAGGTTTGTCAAATCCATGTATTCTATCAGATCCTGAATCTGCAGGTCCTGGTTCTTAACTTCCGCTTGGTGGGCAAAAGCATATGTGTCCAATATGGCCTACAGTCAGTGTGTTGAGCACTGATAGCATTGATGTGAGCCTTGGCCATATGGATCTCCTTCTCAAGGATTTTTTTGTACATCCCCACCTGATCTCTGAACTGTCCCTTTAATTTTCATGCCATTTAGCCTTATTTTTCCACATGCTTATTTCAATAGATGTATTTTGGTAGATTGTGTGTACCTCTTCCATTGAGAGGGTTCGATTCTCCCTGGCTAAATGGCTTATGTCTTGGTTCTACCAGATGAATTGTTCTCGCAGCTAATGAAAGTTTTCTTCGAGAACATTCTTCTGCTTCTCCACAACAATCAATCGAAGGTTGTCAGCAACGAGCTGCTTATTTTCCTCCTGTAAGACATTGAGTGCTTTAAGATGCACATGAGTTTGCACCTGTGTTGTAGAGGCATCCCAAACAACCTTCTCTTTTTCTTTAGCCAAATTTTTATTCTTTATGATTAGCTTAGTTAGTTTCTTAGTTCTAAAATTATCTAGCTAGTCTGTAGAAATAAATTGCAAAGGGTCCCGCTATCCTACTTGTAGGACCACGAGCTACTCTTGTAATTTCTTCACCTCTACTTCAGCATGCTCGATAGTCACTTCTGTTAAGACAAGCTTCTCCTTCATGGAAATGAGGTCTGATTGAATATCTGTAACATCCTGAGGGATGTCAAATAGGGATGTCATTACTTGTCCTATTTGGAGCAATCAATCAAGTGCATCCTCATGTTCTGTAGGAGTCATTGAGGTTTTGGCGAAATTTTGAGCATCTCATGCTCTTGTGACATCTTTCGGTGGTACAACAAGTACATTGGATGATTCTTTGATGTGGTCTGTGACCACGTTTGTGGCTCTTGCGGCATCTTAGTGTTGCATGACCACCACAATGGCCCCTTCACCAGTTTATAACTGCACTTGGAAAGATGTCTGTTTCCCAAGATCTGTTGTGACAAAACACTTTCCCCTCATGTGAGAATAGATACTTCACCTCTTATGTGATCCAAAGAAATAGTGGGTTGAATGGCATCATCAATGATGCGGAAGAGATATGTGTCATCACAACTCCCCCAATTGACCATCTCAGCGATGGCCCTGAGATGGCTCATCAATGGTCTATTGTCTTGCAGTAGCTGTGGCTGATCCTGACTTATGCTAGGCCCTACTTCCTGTTATTGGCTGGGTCCTGTACTCAGAGGTTAGCTGGGTCCTACAAGTTGAGTTGCAGTTGGTCTAGTCGTCTGTTCTTCTTCTTATTCTGGCCCCAACGTCTCACCAATGATTTTCCTTATGGCTGGTGGCTTTAACAATTCAGCATATAAAGCATTTTGGGATTTTTGGAGGACATCATTATTATACCCCCTGATACCAGCCCATTGGCAAAGGTTTTTGATAAGACAGGGGAAAGGCAATGTTGTCTTCCCTATCTTCTGTTCCTCGAACTGCCTCAGGATCTCCGTTAAGTATAGATGGGGTAGGTTAGCATTAACCTTCCCCATTAGCACTTCACATCCTCGAGCCACATACATTGATATTCTTTGTAAGTCCTTTGTGGGGAAGAGGTGATAGCTTCCAATTTTGAAGTAGATCCTCTCTTCCATCGTCAACTCACCAAATGTCTTATCTCTACCATACGCCCTTTCCAATCAATCCCGTTGCACATTGGGGTCTAAACAAGTAGATAATTGAGCAACCTTGGGCCTTGAGTTTAGAAGGTTTAATACTTTCAAAATGTCCTGCATGGAGAAATCAACTGACACACCATAAATATTGATGGTAGTCCCTTGCTCTCTATTGTGCCAGAATAGGTACATTTCCCCTAGGTACCAGGCACCACTTTCAGAGAGGGTAGGCCATAAGGGAGACCCTGTGAGGTGATCCTTAACAGCCTTAGGAGTGAATTATATAAAATATTCAAATTTTAATTCCACAATCACTACAATGAATGTGGACTTTTCATGAATGGCCTGAACATAATCTTGGGGCAACGTGAGATGTTGTCTCTGTTCAGGCACTGCAACAACTCCTTTTTCTTGCCTGGACTGTATGGTAGGAGGGTCCTCTTGATGAATACTAAATGATTTTTCCTCCTATTTTTTATGTTTTCTAGCAGGATCTTGTCTTCCACCTCTCCTAGGTTGTTTTCTTCCACCTTGAGCAAGACCTTACTTTTGTCCACGTTTCAGGGCCATCTATAATCACATGGCATCAAGCGTTAGTAAGGTTGTTTTTGAAGTTAAGTTATACCTTACTTATTGCCTTAATTAATTAATTTTTTTAATCTTCATGTGATGTTTCCCAAAAGATTGTAATAATGAGTCCGTTTTACTTAGGTGGTTTCCAATTTTAATTTCCTAGTATACCTAGGTATTAAATTATTTTGGGCACAATTATTCTAAGTGTTATAGTGAATTACCCTGGATAATGTCCTTTGGGTGATGATAAATTCAAAAAATGTTAGGAACTATTTGGCAAGTGTCCCTCCCCCATGACTAAGATGAACACTCTAGGTTCAAGCAGGTTCAAACAGAATTAAAATCGGAGTACCAGTGAGCGAGATAGAGGTTGAAAAGCAAAGGTGTCACACTCTCAAGTTGTAGAGAAAAATTTGAAAAAATCCCCCACGTGATGTGTACAAAATGAAGCTAAGTGTTGCTGGGGGGTCACCTATTTATAGGTTTTGTGGGACGAGATATTGTGTACGATATATCACATCAGCCATGATATCGCATACATAATATCACGACCCTAGTGACATTGGGCACCACAAAAATACTAAATTTTTTAGAGATTTTCTTGAAATCAACATTGTAACTTAGGACATTAGGCTATTGTTAAGGGGTTTGAAGGTAATTATATGGTCTTGAAGGAATGAATAATGATTTGTGGATTTTATCAATAAGGACCTTGGGTTGTAGAGAAAAAGGCAATGTGATGGTACATAGGAATACTATTATTCAGAGGGATAGTAGTAGGGAAAGAAAATCATTAAAAATATACTGAGGATAAGAAATGGTATGTTTGAGCTATGTCGTAAGTGAAAGTTACAAAGGATTACACAAGTGGGTCCTTCCCAAAGTAGGTTTCAACCTATAATTCCCTTGTGTAACCACACTTAAAGTGTCTGTGGGCACTAGAAGGGTTAAATGTAATCTGCACAGACTTCACAAAACACACACATGTAATTATCACCGGAATGAGGTAGGAATTCTATGTTACACACAACACAAGCTACAATTACACAAATAGTGAGATGAGACAACTATAGAAAGGGATTGTAAAGATTGGGACATGAGGTAACTAGCCCAGGGCATAGTGAATCTTGCATGTAAAGCATGATTAACATGTCATTAACCCATTGTTCCAAGATCAGGACCAAGTCCATTCCTCTAATTAGTGACATCACATTATTTCATCCCATGACGAGCAACTATGAGAGTACCATAACAACAAGGCGTACAATCACTTGAAGTTTTATTCAAGGGAGGAGTGATTTTTGTTTTGTGGCACTTTTCTTTTCATTTTTCTTTCTTTTCTCTCTTCTTTTTTGAATACTGAATCCAAAGAAGCCACCAACCTTCAGACATGGATTCATGTCTTTCTAGTGGGACCTCCTATAATAGCATTGGATTTTTGAGTGCCCTTTTGATTACTCTTACTTCAATTTTTTGTTAGATCTACAAGGATCTTAGTATGACCATGTTGCATGACAACTCACACAAATGTCACCAAAGAGAATTCACAAGTTCCCTTGATGTCACACCCTAATCATTCCCTCTTAGTCCATCCTTCTTCATTCTAGGTACAATGAACACAAAATTAATTTTAAGTTTTAAAAATGTCAAGAATATCACCGTACCCTCGAACAGAACCTCTTATTTGTAGAATAGATGAATGGGTGTAATGGGCTCACTGTCCACATAATTCATCGTTTGAGACTCAAAAACATAGAACAAAACTCAACCAACGATCCACATAAGTGTTTTATTAGTAGATGAGATTACTTGTAAAAAGACAAAAAGATAAAATAAGAAGTTGAAAAATGAAAAATTGGAAAACAAAAATTGAAAAATTAAAGAAAATGAAAATATTTATTAATTCCACTTGTTATTAAAATGGGGGGTATCCCCCATAACTAAGTGGTTGAGCATGGTGAGGATTAATAAATGGAAGATGAGGATCCTTGCATGTTGGAAATATTGGAACTTGGACATACTTACCCCATCGGGGTTCACACACTTGATTGTAGTAAGCATAGTGGAGCAATTTGTAAGATGTGGTTCTTGGATAAGGAGTTCATCCACTATGATGTTTGTGACTGTTAGATGGTATGCGAGGATTAGGATGTTGCTTCCCATGGCTATGTTTGTTGGGCCATATTGTTGTTGGAGTGTTAATTGATGGCCCTAATGAAGTAACACGAGGCATTGGGTTTGAAGGTAAGGGTGCACCACAAGGTTGGACTTGTACTAAGTTGGAGGGTGCATTGGCCTTGGAATTGTGTTGTCCCTTCTTACGGTCATGTTTAAAGAAGGGACACTTTTGATGTTGCTGAGGTCTCTCACTGCTGTTGGCAGTAGTAGCACAAGTAATGTTCATGGGTTGTTGTGGTGGTGTAGATACCTTAAACAATTGGTGGCGATGTAGAAGGAGGGAAAGGATGAGAATGTTGAAATTGAGGAGAAGTGTAGGATACATAAGGTGGTGGTTGTGTTGAAGGCATGGGCTGATAGTATTTAGGAGAATAGTAATGTGGTGAGATAGAGTATGTTAACCTAATTGGGGAAATAGGGTATTGGACTAGATAAGCATTTGGGTTTAGATGATACGAAGGGTGTCTCCAGTTTAAGGTTGGTTTCCCTCATGAATGGGATTGTTGCGATTGTGATCAAACAAAATATCTCTGTATGAATTCTAGGTGTAACATGTTTTCCCAATGCTCATACAAATGTTACAAGATTGGGCATTGGCCCTTGGGGTGATCATACAGGCATATGTTGCATTCATATGTATGATTGGTAGTTGAGCTCTTATTTTCCTTATCCCTTCTTTCCGATTGTCTACTAATACTTTGTCCTACTTCTTGGGTTGTCAAAACTCTATCTCCATTGAGATCGATAAATTCTCCACACTTTTTATGTGTCCACTCCAACATCTTATTGATCTTTGCCTCAACTTCTTTTAACAATTGTTGTACTGGCAAAGANTCAACATTTACAAGCCTTCTACGATGCCTGTACATGGAACAACATTGATAATGGTTGGCAAAAACTCAAGCTCTTTCCTATGACACTTGTTGGCCAAGCAAAAGTATGGTATAGATTATTAAAACCAAATTCAATATGATGTTGGTCAACAATGGTAGAACTTTTTAATNCTTGCGTAGGTTTGATATCTCTCATTAAAAAGTTCTACCATTGTTGACCAACATCATATTGAATTTGGTTTTAATAATCTATACCATACTTTTGCTTGGCCAACAAGTGTCATAGGAAAGAGCTTGAGTTTTTGCCAACCATTATCAATGTTGTTCCATGTACAGGCATCGTAGAAGGCTTGTAAATGTTGATGTGGCTCTAAGTCATAGCCTCCTAAGAAATTAGGGAAGTTTTTTAAATCAAGCCTAGGTAGGCGGCTCTCTTTACGATGCTTATGGGAGATTCGAACAACCTCTTGCATTTGCATTAGACTTGTAGTGGCCAGTGGGAGTTCATCGTCATCAGGTAAGTTGTAGTTTTGTGTGTTGGGATGAAATTGCTTTCATTTATGTTTATAAGAAACCCCCACCTCGAGTTGCGTACTCCAATCTTCATTGTCATATAGTTCGTTGGTTCTCCAATGAACTTCCTCACTAGGTTTGGAATTATTGTAATCTTGTAGGAGAGGCATGGTTGTAAAGTTGTGTGTGAAATTACGTGTGACTTTTTATAATTATTTCTTTCATAAAGGATATATATCATTAATTCCTATATAGCAACTTTATATGATATAACTAATCTAGATAACTAGCACTGTCCTTGGCAATGGTGCCAATGATGAGTGGCGAGGTACACCTAGACTCAACCATACGAATATGAGCGTTACATGTACAATCTATTCGAACTCTGCAGATGGACTAGTTGTGGCATCTAGAAAGTTAGCCTTAGGTCGTAGTTCACTATCTTCCTACCTGGACTAGTATTAGCTTTGTCACATATGGTTTAGTCTAGAGTGAGGTGTATGATGTGTTTCTAATCCTAATGCTACTCTTGAAGGCAATGGGAAATGATAATATTAACTAAACTAAGAGAGAAGGATGAGAAGGAATCTAGCTAGCCTAAGTGCGATGAGCATCTATTCCTTGATTATCTGTACACACCTTGGACTTTGTGCACAACTACCATTGGGATTACCAAGTGTAGATCCTAGGTACGCTACTGGGTTACCAAGTAGTCACACTTAAATGCTCGTAATCAAGTTGTATTCATTTCACATTTAACATGAGTTTAAGGGTGAGAGAGATTAACTAGGAAAGTAGTATATAAAAATTAATTAAATAATTAATCAAAGTAAATGCTACAATGATAAAGTAATCTCAATCTTTATTACTAGTCATGTGCATGTCCAAGTACGTCACACTCGAATAAAGGATGTCATACAATTACAATCACCACATTGTGGGCATACACTGGGAGGAAAAGGGTTGAGAGGAAAAACAAGAACTAAAATCAAACTTAACTCTAAACTAACTTCCTGTGCCTAACTGATTTTTCTACCTCCTATTTGTAGATGAGGAGACAGGCTATGATATTACGTATGTGATATTGCAATCTCCCAAACGACGACTCATCAATCACTATTCCATTAGGATTGATAGAGGATATTATGACCATCATCTATGATTGGCCATCCATAACAAATTTTCTAATGATCCACATGGAAAATTGGAAAGGGAACTTTCCCATTATCATGGGTAAGGCTTGGCTTAGTATCATGGATATCAAGATAGGGATTAGAGACCTTTCCTTGAAAATCTCAAAAGAAAAGTATTTTGTAAAGATTAAAAATAAGTCATTGTTGTCCATCACATATAGTAATACAATGAGCTAGTGCATGCAAAGAATATGAGCCATGAAAAGCACATCCATCCAAGCATGTAATTAGTGTGTTGATGCATCAAATGTTCAAAGGTGCATATATACAGTAGCCAAGAAACAAGAAGGTACCTAGTGGCTAACAATAGATAATAGTTTTGATTTTACAATATGCATGTAACTAGTGAAGCTCCTCATAAGTGCCTACATACACAACTTGAATGGACTCAAGAAAATTGATAACCAACTCTTCCATAGAAAATAAGGATATAGATTAGGAAAATTTGGAAATCCTTAATGATTTTAATTAGAAGTCCCTTGAACTTAAGGATTTATTGGTAGCATTAGATTATGTTTTTTTAATAATGACATGCCTATAATAAGTAATGTCAATCTTGCCTAAGGAAAAACAAATGTACTAAAAGTAGTGAAAAAATGGTCAATAGTCTTTGCATGGTCACATCATGAGTTTATAGGGATAGATCCATGGATATGCCAACATTAGATCTATAAAAACCCCTCTATTAATAAGGAGGTAGCCACAGAGGAGATTAAATCCTAAGATTAAGGAAGTTATTAATGATAAAGTTGAATAGATTCTTAAGGGTAGATTCATCTATCTTCTAGTAGAAAGTGAGTGGATAAGCCCAATCATGATTGTGCTAAGAAAATAACGAAAATGGAGAGTCTAGATAGATTTTAGGCTATTGAATATGATAATATTTAAGGATCATTTTTCATTTCCATTTGTGGGCTAGGTATTGAATACAACTATAGGGCATAACTACTATAGTTTTCTTGATTTTCATATTAGTTATAACGAAGTCTAGATAACACTAGAAGATTAGGCCAAGATAACATTAAAAAGTCCCTAGGGAACTTTTACATATAAAAAGATGTCGTTTTGGCCTATGCAATGCCCCTGCAACTTTCCAATGGTTAGTACTTAGCATTTTTAGTAGCAAATTAGTAGTGGTGTGGAAGTCTTCATGGATGAATTCTCCATGTATGATACCAAAATTGAGCAAGCCTTGAACCATATAGAGTAGGTATGAAAATGTTGTGTGGAGGTAAATGTATGACTCAATTAGTAAAAGGCCACTTGATGATTCGAGAAGGCATTGTTCTAGTACATCAATTTCAAGAAAAAAGATTAAGGTGGATCTAAAGAAAGTATGGGTGATCCAAGGAATCACTAAAGAGCTTCCACCTATAAAAGGTATGAGGTTATTCCTTAGACATACTAGTTCCTATAGGTGCTTCATCAAGAATTTCTCTAAGATCACCAAACCACTGGCAGAGCTTACAAAGAAGGATGCATATTTTTACTAGACCAAAGAATGTGAATAAGCATTCCAATAGTTAAAGTAAATGAACTTCAATTCTACATGCTTTATATTGGTTCATACTATTTCACATAATGATGAATGCACCAAAAAATGCTTTGGAGATGGTGCTTACACCATTGGATGATCAAAAATATCCATATTATATCGATTATGAAATTCAAAGCATTTTGAGTGCACAACTTAATTACATCACCACTAAGAAGGAGCTCATGGTAGTGATGTATTCCTTGGAAAAATTCCAATACTATTTATTTGAATATCAAATATTTGTGCACACTAATCAAAGTGCTATCCATTTCCTCATGAATAAGCTAAGAGTGGGTCCTTGTATCACACGGTGATTAGTGATTTTGTAGGAATTTGATTTGACCATGGTGGAAAAGAAAGAAATGGAGAATGTGATTATTGAACACTTTTCTCATTTCTGAAGTAATAGGAAGAAGGATAAGAATCCTTTATCTAATCAATTTCTAGATGAACGCCTCTTTGCTAAATTCATTAATGTTTAAGAACCTAGGGATACTAATTTGTATGATGATTTCTTCTCCTATATTCTCACATAGGAGACTCTAATAGAATGGGATAATAAGAAGAAGCAAGAGTTTATTCACTAGGTTAAGAATTATATGAAGATCCAAGGAAACCTATCAAGGTTTGTGCTAATGTCCTAGTTTGATCTTGTGCACTAGATGATGATTAGTTGCATATCCTTCAAGATGCTTATGAGGATCCTTGTGAGGACCACTATGTAGGAAAGATGATAGCTATGAAGATTCTCATGGAAAGATACCTCTAGCTAATGATCTTTAGAGAGGCCTACCACTTCTCCCTTTTATGTGAGGGCTATCAAAGAAATGGGGGAATGATCGTTCAAATGGAAGAACCTCAATAGTGGATCCAAACATGAGGGCCTTTCAATCTTTAGAGCACTAACTTCATGGGATCCATCACTTTCATTTTAAATGGGAAGACTTGCATCATTGTTGTGGTTGACTACTATACCAAGTTTGTAGAAGCTATAGTAGTATTAGACTATACATCCACCATTGCAACATGGTTTGTACAAAAATAGGTGGTAAACAAGTTTGGTTTTATAAAAGGACTTATTTATGATAAAGGAACCCACTTCAAAAGATCTAAGTTTTAGAAACTAATGCAATATTTGGAGGCACAACATAAACTCACAACCTATTATCACTACTAAGCTAATGGTTAAGCTGAAGTTACCAATAGAAAGATCACTAGGATACTAACATGAGTGATTAGTAGGTACAGGAAGGATTGAAGTACCAAACTTACTAATGATCTTTGGGCATACTTTTTAGCTTCAAAACTTCCTATTATCTACTCTTCTTATGAGTTGATACATGTAAAGTTACCCAAACTTCTAATCCAAGCTGAACTCTACACACTCACAATGACCTTTGAGCTTAACCTCAACATTGATCTAGCATAGAAATAACAACTCATGATACTTAATGTACTAGATGAGAATCAACAAGTAGTCCTAATGATGAATGAAGTACAAAAGGAACATTCCAAAAAATTTCATGATGCATGGATAAGAAGAGTCAAATTTCAACCTAATAATAAGTTTCTTTATTGAAATCCCATGCATTTACCATAATTCAGTAAATTTCAAAAATTATGGGAAGGACCTTATATCATACATGAAACCTTTTCTTCCAAAGCCATAATCATCTATCACCCATTAAACCCTTAGGAAAATTTGTTGGCCAACATACAATAAGTTAAGTCATTCTTGGAAACTAGAGTAAACAACAACACTAACACCTCTACATTAGAATAGGTTCACTCTATTTTTCATATCACCTCCTATCAATATAGTCATGGGAGAGAAGGTCATCTAGACTAATACTTTGATGGAGCTAACCAAAATTTCATCTTTTTCTTACACAGTTATTTATATGTTTTTTATTTTTCTTGAAGATTTTCTTGTTTATTAATATATTTTTCATTTTCCTTTTGCCCTTATTAATTTCCTTTAATTTTATTGGAAATCCTAGATTTTGTTATTGCTGCTAAAATTGTGGAAGGTATTAAAAGAAGCTATCATTATTATGATTGGTTAGAAAGAAGATCAATTTTTATCTTTGGATTATGTTCTTTACTAATACTCTATCAATTTTTTGGTGGCATTTTGTAGTGAGATCTTGACATCCATCCATTCCATATGTTCCCTATGTAATAAGTATCCTAGGAGCATAAGGTTATTTCACATTAAAAATTAACAATTAATCAATGATCATGATACTCAACGAACTAGGAAGGACTAATTGGGAATGGAAAAGGGTATGACCTCAAAGGTATTTGATATGGTTTCTCTCAATAGTATTCTTAAATTCTATAAAATTCCAATGCTATATCATCACTATTATCATCAATCATAAAGGAAAACATATCTTTGCATGGTATGATTCCCATGTAAAAATAATAAAATAAATAAATAAAAAACAACAAGAGAATTCAAAGCATTACCCCATAAATTGAATAATGGACTTCAAGCATTAGGGCTAGAAAGACATGTTACCCATGCCTGAAGACATCCCTTTAACTAAGGCCTTCTTTGCTTCCTTCTCTTTTCTTATTCTCTTAAAGTGATGATTGTCCTTTTGGGTTGCCCTATACTTTTGATAGATGCAAGGTAGGCACATGTCAATGCAAGGTTACTGAAAGAAGAATGAACTTGTTCCCAAAATGGGATGAACTGGTATTAAATAATCCTAATTACATTTTCCACTAGAAATATTATCTCACTAAGGTGCCAGTTATCTCTTTCACATCCTTTCTCCATTTTTTATTTATCATCTTACTACCTCATATCATAGGAAATTGTTTAATTCTATTTCTAGACCACATAACCCATGGATAATTACTTCCATTGGTATGGGATTTAGCTTAACTCAACCATTCATCATTCGTGGGGCCTCCAACTCCTTACAATGAATATATGCAAGGGTACAAGATGGTGATGCCTGCTTTGGGAAGGATTCACTTACATTCCTTTGGTTTACATTGCCTTAAATTCCGTACCTAAGATCCCTTGCTTAATCAATCATTCTAGTAGCATTTCAACATCCAATTTTTCACTATTTGGCATCCTAACTTCATCCACACCTAATTGAATTGCTTCTCTTGGATTTAACCTACTCTCTTTTCATGTTGTTACCATCCTTCTTGATCTTTCTAGCTTCCATTTTGCTCTTGTTTTGTTATAAAACTCATATGAAATTCGTTCATTGCTTAATTTGAAAAATAGCTAAGAATAACTACATCAATGCAGACCCATTGATGCAATATAAGAAGTATATATATATATATATATCTTCGGGATACTTAGCTTATTTTTCATCATTTTCAAACATAGGTAAAGGAGTTTTTATAGTTCTGTAGATCCTAAGAACTTTCTAAGCCTTATAACTCAGATACTAGTTATCCATTTTCATCCATTTTTTGATCCTTGAGCTACCAAAGGTAAGCTTCACATTATGGGGGATATCAAACTTTGGTTTTTTTAGAAAATTTTTCAAAATGGTTCTAACTTCCCATGGTCAATACATTAAAATAATATTAAATTAATCACCAAAAAGGATTAATACTAATGAAAAAATTATGATAGGTAAAGAATAAAAAAATCTTAAAATAATACAATTAGCTAAGATCACAAGCTAGCACTTAAATGATCAAACCTTTATACCCAAAAATTCTGACATTACCTGATCTAATAAAGAAATGTATGCAAAGAATTAGAGATTATGAACTAAAAAAATGATCATGTGTTACGTTTATGATCACATATGATACCCAAATGAGCATCATAAGAAGGAGGACCTTTGTAGCGTAGGGAAAAGTAACCTCAAGAAGAAAGAAGCCAGTAACAAGAATAATTGCAATAGCCCCAAGAGTAAGAAGCTAATGTTAGTCATGCTAGTGGACCTCTTTGGGAGGAACTCAAAGTGAAATTTGTTAGGTACTTTTTGACTAGAAAAACAAGCCAATCTAGGTTGGACAAGGATCTAAGGCCAAGGCCTAACTTGGAGGTCACTCTTATGAAGGCTTGTTTGGAGCATATCAAGACTAAAGAGGTCCAAATTTCTATTCTTCAAGCGTAGAAATTTGGATCCTTCTTAGAGTTAGCACCATCAAAGGTTGAAACATAATTATAACGGTCTTCCTTGTGGTTCATTCTTTCTAACAACAAAGAATGGTAGATGAGGGAGAATTATTTGGTTAAGATAAAGAACATAACCATCTTCCCCTCGATTGAACCATATCAGAGGTTCTTGATTTACCTAACATAGGGGTAATGTTGGCTAAGATATCCACTTAGGAAGACCTATAAGGTAAGAAGGAATATGTTTAGTGATGGCCTAGGGTGAACCATAAGGAGTACAATGCCTTTACAAAGATGGAAAGAGAAAACTTCAAAATTGTAGCCTATTATCTAAACCCAACAATGATGTCCAGTAAGGTGATAGCCTTCTCGACTAGGGCATGTGGTACTCTAAGAAGAAAATTCCTAGTCAACCTACCCAAACTCATTATTTTATATATTGAAAAATGCTTCAAGGGAAGGCTAGGAAGACACTCATATTCCCATGTCTAATTCATAAGTTATGTAAAAGGGGATAAATAGCTCACTATTCTAATGATATGATCCATTGCACTCCTACTACATCTTGGTAGAGGATGATGAAGGATAAGGTAGTGGTAAAGTTGTAAGAAGAGGACTAGCCACCACCACCACTACCTACAATTGTAGAGACTATACTAAAATGGTCGTAGCTATAAAAAAACCTAGAAAACATTGGGAGTAGTATCTGTAGAAATAGTAGGGCTTTATAGGTAGTGGGAAGTCATTAATGTACCATCTAATCATGAGAAATAAGGTCACAAGGATCATAAGTTGGCTAGATAGTGAAACAACCCTACTATTCTTCACACTGATGAATGAGACACCACTAGGTCTAATCCAAGTGTTAGGGAGGTTACAATGTCTATTTCTAGACAAACATTCCCTGAGATTTTAAGAAATACTATGGCCTTATTTGTCATGTTGGATGAAGGTGAGAAAGAAATTATCCTTGTGATGCAACATAAGGGCTATAATATATGGTAGTAGAGATGTTGGTTAACAAGGTAGTAGACGTCCTAAAGACTCCTGTGTATCTATACTATATATCACTATCATGATAGATGTCCATGTCTAAAAGAATTAGAAATAGTTAGATGAGAATTTCCTAGCATGAGAAGTGTTTGGAAAGACTAGTTGGTGATGGGTAACCACTTTTGAAGATCTTTTATCTTCCAAATGAAATCACTATAAACTAGTCACACCTACATAAGATAAGAGACAAATTTTTGATCATCAATGTAAAACTAGAGGAGGCCACTATAACCAATTGAGGATTGGCTACCAAAGTTGCTAAGTTGAGAGCCCATGTCTCTAAACTTGTCATTCTTAGGTTAGAGCTTATACAAGATAAATCTTTTCAACAACTTTAACAAAAGCTTCAAGCAACTAAGAATGCAAAGGAAAGGTAATCTTTGATGCATTCATCTTAGAGGCCATGGCCAGCAACATTGATAAGGACCTATTATAGATTTGCAAGGAGAACTTAGTCCTCACTAAGGATAATCATCACCTATAGAATGTTGAGTAGTAGAAGGACCAATTGGTTGAATTCATACATTAGCACTAGGAGTAGCTTGCCAAGATAAAGTTGGATTTGAGGAGGTTGGTAGAAAAATATTGTAATCTCTTACTAGAGAAAGTCCTTGGCCTTTGCTAGAATATTGTAATTAAGGTAGCAGCCTAGAAAAATAAGGTCTTGAAATCTAAATAAGTGAAGAATCACTATAGTGACTAGGTTGGACTACTTAAGGAGATCAACAAGAATGAGATAAAATTAGTGAAGACAAAGACGAATGAGATTCTCCAACAACTCTAGCAAAGAGATGATGTATGACAACTCAACTTTGATGGATTGAATGCATACAAAAAAGTGAAAATCCACCTAAAGGACTTGAAAATTAAAAAGATGATAGAATATATGAAGCTTC
The DNA here is from genome assembly GCA_015680685.1 of Gnetum montanum. Lineage (NCBI taxonomy): Eukaryota > Viridiplantae > Streptophyta > Gnetopsida > Gnetales > Gnetaceae > Gnetum > Gnetum montanum. The sequence continues at coordinate 37,592 of MNCI01016979.1, read as the reverse complement.
CCAACCTTTATAATGTAAACTTGGTAATGCTAATAATGAGGAGGCTAAGAACTGAGTTAGAAAATTAGGTTACCAAATCCTGCTTTCTCTATGAGACAAAGTTAAAACTCCACAAAGAGACAAAAAAAAGTTAAATATAGTCAAAGTAGAGCTTAATGTTCTTAGATGTAAATTTACTAATCAATGATATGTTTCTCGGAACTTGGTAGCAAGGATGAATGACTACCATGAGTTGTAGAGCCTTGTAAAAATATTTGACATTGAATGTAAAATCTTCATAGCTTGGTTTTTTAACATAAAGAAATTATTTTCCTTAACTTCATGCTCATGGAATATCTCTATACTATCCCATGTCAATGAATTTTCCTAGACCATCTACAATCCATGAAGCAAAGAGGAGAAAATGAAAGGATTTCTAGATGCTTCCAAACTTTTAGCAGTAGTAGTGAGAATAGTAGGATAACCTCAATCACCAGCAACACTGGAACAAGATGAAGGATCATCTAAACCAGAGGAACCTCCACCTCTAGGCATATTCTAAGAATTCATTCCATATTTGATCATTTAACAAGGTAAATATTTATATAAGTGTCCAATATTGTTGTAAAGGATTCTCATTTTTGTAAAATTTGTATAATCCAACACTTAGAGTTACTTAGATTAAGTTATTTAGCTTTTCTATCAATAAATTCCATACTTTTCCAAATTTTTAAGAAACTTGATCCTAATTTTATTCATTGGAGGATGAGTTGTTAGTTAGTTATGGGGTATGATGAATAGTCGATAATATAGGTTGCATTGATGCATGTCAATCGATGTAGCCCTATAAGCATATCCATATCAACATATTCTAGGATGCATTAATGTAGGTATGCCAAAGCTTATGTAGTCATTTTTTATATAAATAAAATTACCCTTCACATTTATGGAAACTTCAATGTTAGTCTTAGCTGAACTCTTGAAGTTTCTTCCTTTGAGAGTTAGAATATTTTTTCTCTAAGCACCTACAGTGTAGATTTATGAGCTTGTATGGAATTTTGTTCAAGTGTAGATGTATGTGGACACATTGGAATGAAAAAAAATAAAATCAATATTTCCTATATCCATTTTGATACTTAGACTATTTTAGTTTTACTTCTAAGCACTCTACTTTACATGTAATTTACATTTATATTCTTAAGTAATTAATGTAGTTAATCATAGGCACATGAGTATGAACACTTCGAGCATAACATATTAACAATTGGTATCCTAGTAGTGGATACTTGGTACATCTAGTAGTATATACTTGGTAACTTGGTAACCTAGTAGTATTAATATATGTTTAGGATATGTGGAACAAGTCGGAATAGATACTTCATGTTAGGATAGTTAATTAATAAAATAGATAATTAGTTCAACCATTAAATCTTCCTTTCATCATTAAATAACTAATAGAAGAATATGGTAAAATAATTATAAAAATAAAGATCTTATGCCTCAATCACACATAACCATATGCATGGTTAGAAAACAAGTGGGGATTGAGAGGAAAATGATTTGCAACTACAAAATTTACTATTTAGGAATATCGGTAACTTAGATAACTAAGTCTATAGAATTCAACCAAATCACATGTAAACACTTTTGATTCATATGATTCGATGTAGGGACTAGCCACTACTCATCATTGATCAATTGGATGAAAGATAATTTCTAATTAAAATTAAAATTAGCAACATAAGAGAAACAAATTTATCATTCCAAATCTTGCTTCAATTGACAATTTATAGTAAATGGAAATCCTAGAGTTCGTTTTGATGCTTTATAGTGTAAATATCTTTGATTGAATATGGGAATGAGAGATTCAAGTCAATTTCTCATAAAACCCTTCAATGATATTGAAACCTTAATAAAAACTATAACTATTGTTTAAACTTCAAATTGAACATGAATAAACATCTAAAACATGTAAGAAACTTGAGAGAAATACATATGAAATATCAATTATATAAAATTGTAAATTAATAAGAAAATATATGAAAATTCATGTGAGAAATTATGTGAATAAATCATAGAAGGAATTTACTTCTTAGTTGGAGAAACCATACTTTTAAAAATGTAAGTATTAACATCAGCATTGTCCATTAATGGGACCTTATCATTCCATGACAAGAGACATAATTAAGCGTACAAAATAATCAAACTAAAAGTAGTGTTCACATCAACTCTAAACTACTAACACTTTCAAATCACACCATTCCAATGCTCTCTTGGTACAATGGTACTACTACCATGATTTTGCTACCATTGCTGCCCTAATGTACTTAGTGCAATGTTGCTCAATTCCTAGTAGCTCCTACTCCTACTACTCCTCCTTTATTGTTCAAACTCATGTATCCATCACAAAATCTCTTTTTATTATCTTTCATAGAACTCTCCCCTCATCTTACTATTTCCATTCTTGAAATCTTCACTCACATCCATATCAAAACCCTCATCAATTAAAACATTATCATGATCCATGAATCATTTCCCCTTCTCTTCATCAAGTGCCTCTAAATATAGAGCTTTTCTAATCTCAAAGATCTACTCTTCTAATGCATTCATGTTGTTGAACCTTCTTAGGTTTCTCATTATATCATCCAATGTTTGGGAAAATTATCAAGTCACAATCTCACTTCCTTCTCCAAGCATAGTCCTTCATTTCTCATTCTTATACCTTCATTTCAAACTATTGATCTCCTCTTTGAATTGCTTCATTATTTTCATAATCTTTGAACCCTAATACTAAGTATTAACATTCTTCACAATCACTTCCTAATCTTTAATCTTGAGGTAATCATTTATCAGTGTAACCATTGCTGTTGTTGCTAAGTTTACATTTTGGGTTTTGTTTTTCTCTCCAAATGTTTTTTTCTTTTTATCATTTTTAATGTAGGTGGTTTGTTTTCCCATGGACAATGCTACTTTTGTTTATGCCTACAATAAAAAAATCCTCTTTGTCATATTCAAGTAATAACAATGATGGTGATGATGATAAAAAGATGAAAGGTGAGAGCATAACTAGGGAAGGTAACCTATGTTTGTTTATGATGTCAATAATAGGAATAAACTAATCTTTATGTTATAGATAAAGAAAAAAACACACAAATAACAAATGACTAAGTGACTATTTAATACACCACACAACAACTAAATTCATAATAATATACCACTTAATAGCTATTATCTATTAACTAGTAAACAACAACTAAACTCCTAATGATATGCCACTTAATAGTCATTATCTCATGAGTAGATGAGGAGTACTATCATGACATGAAATTAGCAACACTCAAGGACTCTACTAAATGATAAAGACTTATAATAAACAGAATAAATCTAGAATTAGACTTACAACCAACATTCTTCCCTTAAACCTGATTCAATAACACTATCATTTCTAACAAACATTTCAACTTGATAAAAGATTCATACTTCAAAGTTTTGGAGAGAATGTCAACCACTTGATTTTCTAACTTGTAATACAAAAACTAAATCTCCTTCTTCTCAACTTGATTTTCTAAGAAAATGAAAGTGTGTGTTATTGTTCTTGCTTCTTCCATGTCTGACTGGGTTCTTTGCCAAGTTGATTGTAAAAATATTATAAAAAAGATCTTGATGAATCCTTCAATGGAAACAAAAATTTGATTCATTATGTTATGTAGCTAGATTTCTTGCCACACACTTGAGGTAGTAGCTACATAGTCTACTTCATAGGTTGACAGTGCAACAATGAACTGTTTCTTTGATGACCATGAATAATTAGTGCCACCAAAAATAAAATAGTATCTATAAGTACTTCTACAATCATCTATATCTCCACCCTAGTCACTATCAGAGTAGCCTAAAATAATACAATTATTAGATGAAGAATAAAATAGGGCATGGTAAAAAGTACCCTTAATATATCATAGGATTCTTTTGGCAACTTGTAGATGAGATTGATGATAGGATTCCAAAAGCTTGCTAATTAACCCAACTTAATAGGAAATATTAGGCCTAGTGCATGTAAGATATCTTAAATTCCCTATGATTTTCTTATAATAGGTGTTGTCAACACATGCTTTATCTTCTTCTTTTGAAAATTTAGTTCCAACCTCCATAGGAGTTCGTATAGGATTACAATCATGCATAAAAAACAATTTTAGAAGTTCAGTAGCATATCTCCTTTGATAGATAAATATCCCATCATTAGTTTGAATTACTTATATTTCTAGAAGAGATGACATTAAGCTAATATTTGTCATTTCAAACTCTTGCAACATGGACTTCTTAAATTTTACAATCATTATGGAATTATTACTTGTAAAGATCAAATCATCAACATAAAGACACAAAAATGATATATTACCAAAATCATTAACCTTCACATATAAGGCATGTTCAGAAGGATACTTTTGAAATCCAGTCTTCTATAGAAAAGAATCAATGAGCTTATTCCAAGCTCTTGGAACTTGTTTCAAATCATATAGTGCTTTCTTCAATTTATACACTTTATCTTGACTTCCCTTCTTTATAAAACTTGGTGGTTCCTTGAAAAACATTCCTCTCCAAGTGGGACATTTAAAAAAGTTAACTTAACATCGATTTGATGGATTTTCCAATGCTTTTGTGTAGCCCAAGCAATTATAGTTTGATGGTTTTAATTCAAGCTATAGAGAAAATACCTCTTGGTAATCATGGCTAGGTATTTTCTCAAAAACCTTTGCCACCATTATTTCTTTATATGTTTCCATTTCACCATTTGACTTTATCTTTGTCTTGAACACCCACTTCACATAGATAACCTTGTGACTATGTGGAACATTAGTAAGCTTCCATGTGTTATTCTTTTCAATTTTTATTATCTCCTTATTCATGGTATTCATCCATTTAGCATCTTGAATAGCTCCCTCTAAAGACACTGGTGCATGCTATGCAAACATAGCAAAGTGTACCAAGTTCCCATCATCATTAACGATAGTATTAGAAAGTACCTCATAATCCCACAAAGTAACTACTTAGTTGTGATGTCTTCTAGGCTTGCCAATTTCTAAGGAAGGTTTTGATGTAGAATCTTATTGAGTAGAGATTGATGAAGTTTATTAATTTGTGATTGGAATTGCACCTTCATTAACTTCATTAATAATTTTAATAAGATTTTTCTAAAATTCATTATTTACAACTACATTCCAATTCCAAGCCTCATCTCTAGCAAAGGTCACATCTCTACTCACCATCACCTTCTCCCCTCAATCATCTAGCTTCATTCTTGTTTCTCTTGGAACATGGGCATAAGCAATAGAGCCAAAAACCTTAAGATGTTTCACATTTGGCTTGAAACCATTCCAAGCTTTTTCAGGGGTGATATTTTGGACATTCCTTATTGGATCTTTATTTAGCAATTAAACAAAACATGAAATAACTTTTGTTCAAAAAGAATTGGGAAATCCTTTAGCCTTGAGCGTTCTCCTCACCATGTCCATGATGGTTCAATTATTTTGCTAAATAACTCCATTATTTTGTGGAGTGTAAGGAATTGTAAATTCATGATCTATTCCTGGCTCTTCACAATACTCAATAAATTCATTAGAATTATATTCACCCCCATCATTAGTTAGAAGTTTAATAGAATAACCACTTTGCCTTTCAACATGAGCTTTGAACTTCTTAAAATAGTCAAAAACTTTAGACTTCATTTTGATAAAATAAACTAATGTATTCTTGGTAAGATCATCAATAATGATAAAGAAGTACCTATTATTACCATTTGATAGGACATTCACGGGGCCACATGTATCAGAATGGATGAGCTCAAGTGGTTGTGCTGTATGTTGATTATTTCTTACTATAAATGACATTCTTGTATGTTTTCCAAGAATGCAAGCTTCACATAACTAGTTAGGATGATGTATGCTAGGAAAGCCTTTCACCATATTTCCTTATGCAAGCAACTTCAAACTATGAAAATTTAGATGACCAAAGAAAAGATGCCATAATCAAGATTCATATTGTATAATAGGATTAAGACAAGCATAAAGTTCACTAGTAATGTTAACTTGGAACATACGATTTTTCATCAAATGAGCTTTAAGAATGAGTGTACCACTTTTATCAAAAACAAAGAGGTGATTGTCATGTCAGTGCATCTCATACCCTTTTTCAAGCAACTGGCCCATGCTAAGTAGATTACTCTTCATATTTGACACATAAAATACATCTAAAATATACTTGTGATCTCCATTTTAAACTAATGAGTATTCATTCTTTACCCATTACTAGTATAGTGTTGTCATCTACAAAGTTGACTTTGGAGTGAATCGACTCATCAAGATCAACAAAAAACTCTTGTTTCCTGTACAGTGATTGGTACAGCTAGTGTCAAGGAATCATGTGTGGTAGTTTGACACTTCAATTGTTGTAGTAACCATAAAAAAATTATGATCTTAATCATCTTATTCTTTTTTTACACAATAAGCCTTTTGATTATTCTCTTTATATCTACACTCATTTGAAAAATGGCCAAGTATTTGACAAGAATAACACTAAAAAGTAGATTTATCATACCTTCCTCTACCATGTCCATGGCCTCGACCTATTCCCTAGCCTTTGTGGTTTGAACTTGAACTCTCTTGATCATTATCTTGGTTGCCTCTACCTCCATGGTTGTTACTGTGACCACCACATCCTCCATGGTTATTACTATGACCACCGTGTCCTTATCCTCTATCTCAAGAACTGTCACTCTATTGATTGTTTTTAGCTTGATCACCTTTGGTAGAGAGTTAACTTTGGAATGCTTTCTCAATTATCTTCTTAGGTTTCTTCTTCTTAATCATTCATTACTCATGAGCTTGTAACTTACTAGACAATATCTCAATTGTAAACTTGGATAGATTACATGCTTCCTCTATTTCCATCACAATATGTTCAAATTTGGGCATGAGAATCCATAAAATCTCTTCCACTTTGATATTATCTTTGTAATCCTCTTCATAATTCTTCATCTGGGTTATCATAACAAGGACTTGACTTATATAGTTGGTGATAGTTTCAAATGATTCCATCAATAATAGCTCATGTTAACGTCATAAGGTCTATAGTTTTGCCTCTTTAACTTTGTCCACTCCTTAGAATGTTATGACTAAAATATCCCAAGATTCCTTTCACAAAGTTTCTTCTCCAATCTTCTCAAAAATCATATCATTGAGTCCTTGATGAATAAAATATAGTGCCTTCTTATCCTTTTTCTTGACTTCATGATGGATGGTCCATTGTACTTCTATTGCATTCTTAGCAATATTTGCAACTCCATCATCCATGACTCCTAGCAACTCATGGTAATCAAATACCACCTTCATTTGGACATTCCACCTATCATAGTTTTTTCCATTCAAAATGGGAATGGAAATCTAAACTAAGCTATTCATAGCTCCAATACCATTGATGTCAATGATATGAATAAACTAATATTTATTTTTCAAATGAAGAAAATAACACACAAAAAACAAAATGAAGTAAGTATCTTATTTTTTGTCTTAGATCTAGACAAATAGAAGGCTATGCTTATAAAGTTAAAAATCTTGTGATTATGAAAATGATGCTTCCTTTAAATATAGGTATGAGATTTTTTGTCATAACATTCTTACTTTCCAAAATTTTTGCATTGAAATAAAATATGCTTTACATGTTAGGGAAATAAAAATGAAAGTTCTTAATAATGAATGCTCTTCTCTCAAGAAGAAAAACTCAGACCTAAGGGCTAATTTTCAAAGACTAACAAATATGTTTGAGTAGATGAACAAGAGCTCTATAAAGAAATCTAAAGACAAAACTAAAAATTATCTATGTTTGGCAAATATTCTATATGAAAAAACTTGAAATGCTTATTTTGTGGAAATATGACCATATTAAAGCTTTTTATTGTCTTAGAATGCATCACTACTCTTGGTCTTTGCAAAACCAACATAGAAAGAAAGCCATGTAGGTTTAGAAAGAAAACGAATTTGATGGCTTAAGTTACTTTCTCCAATGATAATACTAGCACATTTTATATTGATGGTGGGTGTTCAAGGCATTTGATAGGTGACAAATCCTACTTCAACCACTTCATGGAATAAATTTATGGAACAGTCACTTTTGGAGATGACATGGAAGCACCTATAATGGGTGTTGGTACCATAGGAGGTAAAGGTAAGGAATTACCAACTATGAACAAAGTATTTTTAATTTATGGATTAAAATATAATATTCTTAGTGTAAGTTAGCCTTTTGATTTAAATTTTAATGTTATCTTTTCAAAAGAAAGTTGTAGAATTCAAGATTTATCTACTAGAAATGTTGTAATTGATGGATCTAGAAAGGAAATTTGTATACCACTATTTTCTAAAATTCTCCTAACCTTGAATCAAAGTGTTTAGAAAGTTGTGTAGGTAATACATGTCTTCAGCATGGAATGCTAGGCCATATAAATAAGAAAATTCTTTAGACCTTGGTATTAAAAGAAATGGCCTGTCATCTCCCTAAGCTCAAAATTTTAACCTTAATACATGTGAAGCATGTCAAATAGGGAAACAAACAAGGGTAAGATTTGGTAAGCAAAATTATTGTATTTCTATTTCTCATCCCTTAGATCTATTTCATATGGATGTGGTTGGTCATATTCAAACTCTTATCTTAGGAAAGAAAAGATATTTTTTGATCGTTGTTGTTGATTATTCTTGATTTACTTGGGTTGCTTTTTTATATCACAATCATAAGGTATTTGATCAATTTTTGAGAATTATTAGTTAGATCCAACAAGAAAAAGGATATGGTATCAAAGTTATTAGAAGTGATAATGGAGGTGACTTCAAAATCTAAAGTTTGAACAATTTTGTTAGATGAATGAGATTCTACATCAATTCTCTGCTACAATAACTGAACAAAATGATGTAGCTGAACAAAAGAACACAATCTTAAACAACATGAGGAGAATGATATAAAATGATTTAAGTCTTCCTCATCACTTTTGGGCTGAATCCATCAACACTACTTGCTATGTGTCCAATATATTTCTAGTAAGAAGATTCACTTCTAAAACTTCTTATGAATTATGGACTGGTAGAAAACCATCAGTAGATTATTTTCATGTTTTTGATTCAAAATGCTATATTCTAAATGAAAAATATAACTTAAGAAATTTTGATGCTAAAACCAATGAAGGAATTTTCTTAGGATATTCTCTAGCTAGCAGAGCATACAGAGTGTTTAACAAAAGAACTAATATGGTGGAGAAAACCATAAATGTAAAATTAGATGATGATGACATTACCTTCCCTCAACCTAATGACAAAGTTGTTCCTATTCAAAAACTATCTAGCCCATCTCAAGTACAAGATGAAAATAATTAAGATTGTAGTAATGATCATGAAGAAGAAAAAAAGGACAATGATCAAGATATATCCCCCACTCAACCGAAAATGCCTAGACTTAGCAAAACTAATTCTCTTATTGATGGTATTTGAGATGTTCAAAATGGTGTTCATACTAGAAGTCAAATCAAAGAGATTTGTGCCTTTTTTCTCATATCTCTCCAAATGTAACCCAAAACCTTTAAGGAAGATAAATGAGAGAAAGGTTGGATCTTTGCTATGCAAGATGAACTTATTCAATTTACTAGAAATGAAGTAAGGGAATTGACACCTAAATCCATTGATAAACCTATTATTGGAACAAAATAGATCTTTAGGAACAAGACTAATGAAAATGGAAACATGATTAAAATCAAGGATAGATTGGTTACCAAATGATACAATCAACAAGAAGGAATAGATGTTGATGAAACTTTTTCTCCTTTCACTAGGTTGGAATCTATTAGACTTCTTCTAGCCTATGCTAGCATTAACAAACATCAAGCTCTATCAAATGGATGTTAAAAGTGCCTTCTTGAATCGAACCATACAAGGAGAAGTTTACATTGAACAACTTGAATGATTTGTAGATTTTGTCAATATTGTTCATGTTGACAAACTCAAAAAGTCTCTCTATGCCCTTAAACAAGCTCCAAGAGCTTGATATGAAAGGCTCTCTCAACATCTCACATCCAATTACTTTGAAAGAGGTAAAGTTGATGTTACATTATTTCTTAAAAGAGAAAGTAAAGATCTATTAATTGTTAAAATCTATGTTGATGACATTATTTTTGGTTCCACTAATGAAGTTATTTGTGAGAAATGTTTTGATCTCATGTAATTTGAATTTGAAATGTGCATGATGGAAGAGCTCAAGAACTTTCTTGGGTTTCAAATCTATTAAACTGTTGATTGATCCTTTTTATGTCAAACCAAATATGTAAAATATATTATGCTAAAATAAAATCTTGCTAATGTCAAAATTAAAGGTACTCCTATGGCTACAAGCTCTATGTTTATTAAAGGTGACCAAGGTAAGCCAATTGATCTCAAGATTTATAGAGGTATAATTGGTAGTCTTCTTTAATTGATTACTAGTAGACTATATATAGCTTTAAGTGTAGGATTGTACACCAAGTATCAATTAGCTCCAAATAATCCTCATTATCAAGATATTAAATGTATTTCTCACTACTTAAAAGGTACTGCTAACTTGTGCCTTTGGTATTGAAAGGATTCTTTCTTCCTTGATCTTGTTGGTTTTTGTGATTCAAATTGGGTAGGTTGTTTTGATGATCACCATAGCACTAGTGGAAACTATTTCTTCATAGGGTGATGTCTTATTTATTTCACAACTAAGAAACAAAAATTTACAACTCTCTTTACAATAGAATCTAAATATATCTCTGTTGGCAATTGTTATGCTCAGTTACTCTGGTTGAACAAAACTCTCAGAGATTTAGGAGTAACAATTGACTCAACTCCTATTTATCATGACAAAAAGAGCACCATCAACATGACCAAAAATCTGATCCAAAATTCTTGTACCAAACATATTGAGGATTTTCATCACTTCATATGAGAACATACCCAATGTGGCCATGTCTAGTTAGTGTTTATTGGAATGGAGGGTTAGTTTGTTGATGCCTTCACCAAACCTCTAGATGAATGTCAATTAGAATTTCTTTGCAAAGATATGGGGATAGGAACTTGTCCTATCATGTGAGTCTTTTCCCTTTGTATCAAAAATTAAAACAAGAAAAAAAAATAGAAGAAAAACAAAACAAAATAAAATAAAATCACACAACTTTTTATATGCATCTATCTAGGGGAAGCTTACCTTACCTTTTGGTTATGTCCAAAAGAGGAAGAGAGGTTGGTTATATATTATTGTATATTATTGTGTATTACTAACAAATTTTCTTAAGTTTTGAACATCACCAAAAAGGAAGAGATTGTGGACCTTATGGTTTTGGTATGTCAAAATGTTAATAAAAATGGAAAACAAGGTTGTTTGTGTATCTATGTGATTGTTGTGCTTGCAGGACAAGAACCTAGATCAAGATAAGAGGTTTGCAAACATTTGATGAGTATGGATAAGAAATGATGAATTCATCATGCAAAGGTAGTTGAAGAAAGAAATCTCTAAGAAACAACAAATGTCTTGGAAAAATTAGAGTGAACACTGGCAAAGACATCTTCAAGAAATAGCAAACGTCTTTTCTTAGGCAATTCTGTCTTCATAGAATGCAAGAAAATTTTAGAAAGACATCTTTCACGAGACAAAGATGTCTTCTTAGAATGGGGATTTTAGAAAGAAATATTTCCTAGAAAAAAATGTCTTTCTAGAATTAAAGACAAATACAGAAAGACATCTCGATTACAAAGAAGACATCTTTCATGATCATTGGATATTGTTGCCTACCCATTGCATGAGTTTCAAGATTGATTTGGAAACATGGTAGCTATAAGAAGATATCACATGCATTGAAAAATGTGTAATCCTATGTACAATCATTTGTGAATCACTGCAATCTTTGTTGCTCCTCATTGTTCTATCATTTGTTCATTTCTTAAAACATAAGGATCAACAAATGAAGTTGCATTTATCCCTCGTGATTGTCCTCCCTTGTTTCCTTATGGGGTTGATGTGCTTCTTCCAAGAAGGAATCTTACTTGATCTTGTCAGCATCCTATGGGATTGAGTAATTGGTATTGTGGCACAACACTCCAGTGCAAAGCTCAAGATTATGAAATCATGGAAACCACATTTCAAGCCTGGCAAGACCTTGTAGGGTTGAGTGATTAGTGTTGTAGCATAACAATCCAAGTGGGTCTTGAAAATTGTATAGGATGTGGTACACTTCAAATCACATTTTAATAGGAACAAGGTTTTGAGGTGCGTTTGCAATCTAGCCTCCAAATGTGGACTACCCAAGATTGGGAACCACGTTAAATCTTGTGTGTAATTTGTCACAAAAAGTTTGAATTTGGGAAAATTATTCATCCCCCACCCTTCTATGTTTAATGATCCATAGATTCCTCATCATCCAATTCAATTGGATGATCTTGATTGGGAATAAAAGTTGGTAGCCTATTTGCACACTGATATTTTTCCATGAACTTGAACATATCAAGTTTGAGGATATAGCCCAACTCTCATTTGACATAAGATATTTTATAGTTCTCAAAAGTTAATATACATGAAAACCCTTAACTCCTCCTCAAATCCATCAAATTTAGGATCTTGGAAAAGCTTGAAATCGATGATGATGCCATGACATCAATTGTAGAAATGCTATGGTTTTACAAGGATATTACTAGTGCATCAGTTTATTCCTAAAAATAGTTTTACACTTGAAACAAAATATGAGAATATTCTATTTGAATATGAACATTAAAATCACATAGAAATGATGTGATTTTGATATTTTGATATGGAACGTTAGCATAAGTTATTAACGAAAGCCTACTATCAACATTAGATTTACAAAGAAATGATGTGATGTCAATATATTGACACAAGTTAGTAGAATTTAAAACATGAAAGAAAAATGAGGAAACATTAGCATCATAAGAAGTTAAATTAGAGATTCAAACCTAAAAACAACATTTATTTTTGCAGAGGCTCTTCTTCTGGCACCAAAAATATCATGTGATAGTAGTTTTTCTAATAATGACATTTGGCATAACCTAACATGAAAATTGAGCCAAATAATATTATGGCCATCTAACAATATGAAAAAAATAGTTTTTTGAATAATTTCCATCAAATCAAAAGGATACTTTCAAACCATGAAAAAAAACTAAAAATATGAGTTGAATGTTTTTGCCAAATATTAGTAAATTAAAAGAGAAAAACTAGCATATGTGTGGAATAGTCTATAGAAAATGAGTAAGTATGTATGAAAATCTATATGAAATGAAAAATAGCAAGGTGTATGTGGCTAGTAAATAAAGAACATTTTAATCCATTAAAGGGTTAAATTAAGCAAAAATGTGAAGAAAATAGAAACTAAATTTATAGTAAATCTAGATGATACTAGAGATAGAAAGGCTAAAAGGAAAATCCCAAATTACAATGCAAATAGAAGATCAAGAACCTACAAATTAATGTTTTAGAATATGTACTAGCAATTAGAGGCATCTAATGAGGAGTTGTATTCCCCTGTTCTTTCACTATTTCATGCACCTAATGCATATTTGATGAAAGCAATGATAGATTTAGTGGATATAATGCATTAGTAGGAAAATAAAAGAAGATAAACAAAGGATAATTATTCTATAGAGAGGAAAAATCTTTGAAATTTTATTTCCAAATTACCAATCACAAAGAATGTTAACTATGTTGAGGAGTAGAGATGACTGCAAATGTTAAGAAGACCTTTAAAAGTTTAGTGATGTAAAATGCTAATCAAATGTTTGAAAATCCAAGCCCCTCTTATTTAGGGGAATCTTCATATTTATAGGTCAACAATGCTTTGTAGATTATGTAGAAACAATACATTGGAGCTTAGAGAATATTCTAGAAGGTTCTAGAAGCTTCTGGATAAGATAATATAAGTGTAGACAGGAAGATTGACATTAGATGTTAAATGAAAGAATGACATTAGACATCAAGGAGTTGATATGTTGTAAAAGTGAGATATTATGATAGATGTCAAAAGTAGATCTAATGCAAGACACTAAAACATACAGACAGAATCAATACTGAAGTTAACATTGAATGTCTAAACTAAAAGATGAAGAGCCAAAGTGACATTATTGATAACACAAAATGTCATTTTTGGCAATACGATGATAGAGTTCCAAAAAATACATTACAAATAACATAGAATGTCAAATATGAACTATTGAAGATGGCTTTAACATTGAAAATTCATAGAATGTACCAAGGACTCTCACTTAAGAAAAAAAAGCTAAAGTGAGTATAATAGTTGGTATCCTGTCCAAAAGAGAGATAACCTATTAAGAATCAATGGGTCTTTATAACCAAAGTAAAAGATAACATAACACTAAATAAGTACGAGCTAGATTAGTTGCTAAAGGATTCTCGCATTTTAAAGAAATTGGTTATGAAGAGACATTTGCTCCTATTACATGCATGGTGATCTTTTGGATAATTATCTCATTATCTACTAAGATCAAATGGAAAATTCATGAAATAAATATCTCATTAGCATTTTTGTATGAAGATTAATAGGAAGAAATCTATATAGAAAAACTTGTGGGATTCATAAAAGATGAAAACTTGGTATATAGGCTATGAAAGGTTATCTATGTACTTAAAAAAGCACTAATAGTATGGTACCAGAAGGTTAATCAACTCTTGGTCAACTAGGTTTATCAAATCTTAGAAAGATAGAAATATTTATATATTGAAGAATAAAGTAAAGAATTAAATGCTTCTATATTTTCATGTTGATGTTCTATTAATAGCAACAAAGAAAGCATAGATCATAGAGAAGTTCAAGCATTAACTATCATTGCACTTTGATATCTTAGATCTTAGCCTTGTGCACTATTATCTTGAAATGGACTTACAATAGAAGTCTCATGAGATAACTCTATCCTAGATGAAGTATACAACTAATATATTAGAGAACTACAATATGATGAATGTAAAGAATATAATATTTTGATGACCCTTGGATTCAAAATTAGTATTGAAGGAGAAATTATTGATCCCACATAATATCATCAAGTCATAGGAGCTATTATGTATCTTATAAACAAAAGAAAAAATATACAATATGTTATAAATCAATTAACAATGACAATGCAAAGAACAAATTATCATCATATGCAAGTAGCTTTCTTGATCTTATGATATATCAAAAGTACATTGACACATGGTCTAGTATTTAAAGTAGCAACATAAAAGGTAAAGAAAGTATATATACAAACATAAATTAGGCTAATGATACAATAAATAGATATTATTATAACAAATACCTAACTCAAGTTTATAAAAATCTTCTAAGCTAGAAAAGTAGTAAAGGACAAGTTGTCTTTCTCAACCATGAAAGTTGAATATCATGCATTTATGAAAGACTATTCAACATGTAATATGGATTGAGGAGCTTCTTACAAAAACCAATATTAATTTTCCTATTGATGCATAAATTTTGGTCATACCAACACCTAGGGAAAAACTTGTTTGAGGAGACTATCACCTAGGACACCTCTCGCATGGGTATGGAAACCTAGGAATAGTCTCAGCTGGAGAGGACCATGTGATGCTTCAAAATAAAATAAAATAAAATAAAAAGTTGAGAGAATTCAAATTGAACAACTGTCTTAAAATTCAAGAGTTTATGAAAACATAGTACGTAGTCAAAAAATTTAAATTTTTCTTGGTCCAACTGATGTGGTTGATCCGTTGATGCCGATGGTGTCCACTGTTAGGTAGGAAGACCACAACCATAGCCTAAAGAGGGATAGAGAAGAAGCTAGATCCTGCATCACTGAGAGAGACTACCTAATAGCATCATCTATTATTTGAGGATGAGGAGAAAGAAAAATTAAATAAGAAGGCCACTAAGAAGAAGAGATTGCCGAGTTAGGGACTATTGTAGTGAGTCACTTACTGTATGTTGCCATGCACACTCTAGCCACTATTCCATGTGTCATCCAAAAAGAAAATAGAAGAGAGAGATCTGTCCAGTGTTCCTCCACCATGTGTCTCGCTGCCACCTACCACATAGCCTACCATTGGTGGCAGAAAACCCAGAGAGGCCACTTGTTGTAGCTTCATTATTGTTGAAGAGAGGAAGAAGAGAGAACCCTACTACAATTGCTCATTTGGATCTACATAGAGAGGGAGGTTGTATACTGATCCCTTATCCTCTAGCATCATCTTGGCACAACTAAAACTTTGAGAGAGAAAGAGATGTAACTGCTATCTATTCTGCATGGTGTAGACATGTCATTTGTAGCTTTTGTTTCCTACTGCACATGTTGTTTTGTCTGTCGCATGTGTTGTCAGAGACAAGAGAGGTTGGAACTTGATGAGAGAGAGGTAGGCCACAATGTGAGAGAGAGGTTGGCCCCTAATATGAGAGATAAAGGATGCCACCCCTTCCCCCCTATCAACATTTTCTCACCCATTGGCTTTATAGCTGCTCATTTGGGTGTTTAAATGCCAACATCCAACGTTGGTTATGCCCACCACTTGGGCCATTACAAAACTTCCATAACATCCGAGACCACCACGTCATCCACCACCTTTGTAACTTCCATAATCATCACTGTTGGTTATGCCCATCACTTGGGTTGGACATAACTCCTGCCATTATTACAATGGTTACATCCACCACTCAGGCTGTTATGTAACCCATGTTCTATACCACCTAAGCTATTACATCCATGCCATCATGACATGACAACATAACTATTGCCACAAGTTCACCATTATGAATTTTGCCCTAAGACATGCTTGTACAAATTAACTTTCTTTATGCTTAGTTCCAGGGGATTATACTTGTTGATCATGGACCCATGCCTAGATTTGTTGATGATGGTCCCGTGCCTAACATGGGAAATGTTGGCATCAATAGTTTCAAAACCTATTACAATACATTGTAATAACCAAGAGATAATTCAAGCTATTCAGAACTTAGGCTATCATAAGAAGGGTAAACACATTGAGTTAAGTATCCACTTTAACAAATAAAAATATTTAGAGAAATATATTAATGTCTAGTACATATCTACCAAGTCCTAGAAAGTTGATGTCTTTCTGAATGCTCTTGCTAAAAAACCATTAAACACATTTCAAGAATAACTCTCATTGGTATCCTTACCTATTAATCTAAAATTAAGAGGAGAATATAAAGAAATGTGAAGATTATGAAAGGAATTTAATGTTTTTGTTTAAACAGGACATCCTCCAACATCTCTATCAAAAAAAATTTCTTAATTTATAATTTGTCTTTATTTTGATTTCTTTGATCTTTATTTTGATAATCCATACATTGTCTTGATTCATAGGCCATTACTATTATGTCAAGTTAGTTGAAGTCATAAGTATATGTATTACATTGAGTTACTTATGATGATGTATTACGAATTGTAACAAAGTATTAAGTTATTTACGATGATATATTACAAGTGTTAATGAAGTACTATGTTTATTAGGATGAGTTGTGACCCTTCTTCATGTTATAGGTTTACTTTGTACCAATTCAAATAATAAGGAAAGAAAAGGAAAATATGGATTGATAAGAAGTTAAGAGGAAATATAGTTATTCATAATCCAAGAAAAATTGTTACAACCAAAAGGTCTAAGAATACATAATTTTGAAACAAATTTATTTGAAAGAAAACAAAGATTATGAATGACAAAATTAATTTATTGCAGTTATAACTTATTACGAAATCTTGTGAAATGCTTCTAAATGATAGTGCATTAATTTTAATAAGTTGTTTACAAGATTATTACTAAGAATGATTTTATTTATAGAAAATTCAATAAGACTTGAAAAATGCAATTATCATTGCACTTCTGAATGATGAAAATGAAAAATGTTTAGAGAGCTCCTACAATTCCAAAAATTTGTATTTTTATTGTGTCTTTTCCATAAAGGTGTTTCTATTGGTAGTCATCTTAAACATATGCAAAAAGTTTCTCCTCAATTTCCTCTTTACAAAAGCAAAGATTCATTTTCTCACATTGTTTTGAGTGTCGTATTGTTCAAGATACTTGCAAATGGACATCTAGAATTTATAACAACTTTCAACTAAGCTTCAATGAATTCATTCTTGGTGATCAACTTACTTTATCTACATTCTTTCTTTGCATGTGAAATTACATTTAATCTCTTTTCGATTATTCCATTTAAAAGCTTCATTGTGCAATCTTTCAACTAAGCTTTAATGAATTCATTCTTGGTGATCAACTTACTTTATCTACATTCTTTCTTTGCATGTGAAATTACATTTAATCTCCTTTTCATTATTCAATTTAAAAGCTTCATTGTGCAATTAGTTTCTAGTAGCAAGAGCATAAATATGGCCTATTTTTAGGAGCTAAATACTATATTCTTAAAAATGGTCTTTTAGCTATAACTTTAGATAAAAGAACTTCCCATGAAATCTAAACAATTAATTTGTTTTTTTAACAATATCAATATTTTTTTTGTTTTGGAAGCTTAAGGATAGGAAGCTTTCAAATTTTATTGATATTCTTTTTCTTTGTCTCTGATTGATATATTCTTTTATCTTTATTGAGAGTTTTTCATTCTCTTTATAAAATTTTTTTTAGTAAGAATTGAAAACTTTTGAGAGCACTTTTGAATAAGAATAAGGCCTAATTTTTTTCCTACCCTAGAGGAGAGGTATTCTAATATTAGTTGTAAGGATGAAAACCTAAAAAGGAATTCCCAAAACTATTTGGTTTTTCTTTAGACTCTCTCTTTGATGATCTAATGTACTCTAAATTTCTTAATCTTATTAGTAATTCTTTTAGGGTCTCACACCTCTTCCCCTCTCTATCATCTTGTAATACCTATATGTAATCAAGCTTCTATTATTTTATTTTGCATATTAATAAGTGTATTCCTCCGAAATATTCTTATTAAGTTAAGGAAAATTAAATATGAATTGTCTTTCCATATTTTTTATATAGACATATCAATATTTTTTAAAAAATAAAAAAAAAGCAAAACAATTATATGTAGTGATACTAAGAATGTTAGTGTTGATTATTACTATATACATCTTAATTTTCTTAATTGTTGAATACTCGGAGAAATATTTTATTTCTACTTAAAACTCTATCTAAGAAGCAATATTAATTTCTTTTCTTTCTTTTTTATGGACTCAAGTTGGAAATGTTATCAAGATTTATTACAATTTATTTTTCATTTCTAATTATTGTATTCATTTTTTAAAGAATGTTTTATTTCTTCTCTTTATAAGAAACACTATTAGTAAGAAGTAAAAGCCTATGAATGTGTTTATTAAATTGGGTTTGTTATAAAGAGGAAACCTTGTTGGAACTTAGCAAAATGATTATAAGTACATCCCAAGACACACATTAAAAGAATTGGAGGTGGCTTAGAGCATAGTGAAAAATTAATTCTACAACTACCTACGCAACATATAAGGGCTGTACCATTGAGCCAATAGACATCCTTTTGTGAGTCATTTATTATCGCTAGATAATCATTTTGTTGTGAATCAATACCCCCTTTTTGAAATATTGAATCTTACTAGTGTAATATTAGAAATGAAGTGTTTGTTACATAATAATATTAGGATGTATTTGATGCAATGTGGATTTCATGATATAAATTTTAAAACTTGTTTAATTTTTCTTGGGTAAATCCTTGAATTTAAATGTAAACCAACTAGTAAATTTTTTATATTTATTTTTAAATACAAATTTATATATTATAATTTATAAAATTAATGGCTTCAATGAAATATTCATGAGTATATTGAACATTTTTGATTTTCTAAATTCACAAGTTCTTTTATTAATTATGATTTTAAGTCCAAAGATCTTTCAATCTTCAAAAATTACACATTTTCAAGTTAAATTATCATAGAAGGATCTAACTAGGATCAGATGAACTAAGAATCAATAAGGTATTTGAGGATGTAAGCTGGAGTGTATCTCTTAAGGTTGTATAGGTTTCTCATTTTTCTACATGTCCTATACTCTACTCAATGTTGCAAGACTTGGAAAGTTCTAGTGAGTACTTGTTAGGTTTTAAATTTTCCAAACTTGCAAAGTAACAAGTACATAGGCCATGAGTTACATTTAAATAATATTTTATGATTATTTTAAATATAAAATATTATCCACACCAACATTTTCAAGAATTTAGCATGAGTCTTTAACTAAATCATCTAGATAACCTGATGTTGAAGTAGTTGCTATGTCTTTTGTAATGTAGTGACTATACCTTTATTTTGGTGACCTATATTTTATTGATGCCTATTGCATATCTACATTAAAATAGTGCTATCATGATGCTAAATTGGCATACAATATTACTAATTGTAACTTGTGCTAGGAGGTTCAGAATCATGATAGCCTCAAGAAGGTGCTACCACCTAGATTTTTTGCAATCTTTATGAAAAACATTATTATCTTATGATAATATATCTATCTAAGAAATCCCCTAATTAGTGTCAAGAGTTCTGTATGGCCAACGATACAAATCATAAACATGAATGCATAATCTAGTCAAGTTCTATGGAATGTTGAGCTAGTAGTATCATAGATAAATAAACATGATATTGTTGGTCATTATCTTTCTGATCACTACTTGTGTAGCTTAATGGTTATGGTTAAGTTTGATTGAAGAATAAGATATTTCTATTTTTATTATTTTTAAGATTAAAATATTTAAGATAATAAAATGGTTAAAATATTAATTTCTAACTAACTATGAAACTAAAAGTAATCTAAACTAACCTAAGCATTTAGTGTATGTTTGAACTCTCTGTTTATATCTTGAACTTATACTAAAATTGCCAAGGTACCATAAGGTTAAAATTGGATTTACCAAGCATCCAATACTAGAATTACTAAACATTATTATTTTATGTTTCAAGTGGACATACTTATCTTATTATGGAACAAAATATTAATTATTTAAGAATTAATATGTAAAATTTATCATAAATTAAATTTCTAAAAATAAAGTAAAACTATTTCAAGTGCTCCAAAGAAGGAAATTGATCTTAATTTTATTGTCAAAATGCTAAAGTATACATGTAAATCATGCAATCAAATAAACTTTTATTCAATCAATTCTATCCAAGCACTCAAAGGAAAAATTGTCTAAGTCCTATTAAAAGAAACTGTAAGAGTTTGGCTACTAGAATGAAAACAATATCATAAATTCTTATGGTGTATACATTTATATAGTTAAAGCATCATACTATATCAACACATCTTAGGTTGCATTGACATATAAGCATCGATGGCCTTGTGTCAATGTAGTAGACTTAGTCATACTTCATCATACCCCCACGATTGAATAAAGACTCATCCTCGAGTGAACAAAAGTGGAATCAAGTTGTTTACAAAATTAGGAAGTATGGAACCAAATTACTAATTGATTGACATATTAACAAACTCTAAGTATCACATTATAAATTATTTAATTATTTACAATTAAGGACATTAAAATTATGTACAATAAAAAATGGACTAGTCACTGTTGTAGAAAAATGGCTAGGATTGAGGCTTCAAATCATGCTAGGAGGTAGAGACTCATGTGGATCTTGTGGTTTCTCCTCATGTACTAGATCTACTAGTGCCCTTGGCTACTCCACTTGTTACTTCTAAAAAATTAAAGGCATCCACTAGTTTCTTCATCTTCTCTTTCATGCTTCATGGATTATTAATGGTCTATGCAACATTGCCTAGATTGACTAGTATTGGCACATCCCATGAGAAAGGTAGAATTAGACACATTTCCTTTGCCTTTACAAACCAGGCTATGAATTACTTCAATTCTATATTGAATCTTTACACAAGGTTTTCTAGCTCTTATTGGTCATTCATCCTTCTGGTAAGGTTCTTGGAATTTCATATTTGATCTTCAAACTACTTCTTAAGAACTTTAAGCTTCACATTAGCCAATTCTAGCTTTTTCTTTTTCTTTGAGCATTCCAATTTGATTCTTGTAATGATTTGAAACCTTTTTGTACTTCAGGGATTTATTTTTCTAGCTAGCAATCTCATTGATGGTCTTTTGGTAAATGGTCCATACCTCTTCCATCGAGAGATTCCTATTCTTAGTAGCTAACCTCATGACAACTTAATTTACCTTGATAAGTTATTCTTTCTATTGACTGGTGTACTCAAGAAATTATTCTTTTTGAGCCTCAACTTTCTCAACATGCTAGTTCTCCTTAATTAGAATCTTATTTTTCTAGCATGTGTCTGGGTGATCATTATTTTTGGTGGTTAACATGGTGTTTGCCAATGACACATCCTAGATAATGTGCTTCTTATCATCCTTGGCTTCCTTTAATTTTTTTTGAAGCTTCTTAAAAGCTTTGTCCCTTGTAAGCTTCTATAACCTCCACTAACAACCTTTGATTGATGTTAGTAGCTTCTTTAAGTTGCATCTATGTAATGAGAAACTTATCCCTTGTCTCAAGTAGCTATGACTAGGTTACTATTTTAACTTCTGGAATGTCAAAAATCTCTAGAATTGGCTACTAAATCTCAACTAGTTATTCCAACATCTTTGCATGTTGTGTTATGCCTATTTCTTTAATTTTGAGTTCTACGAGTACTTGGATATTTTCCATGGTATTAATATTTGGGATAGATGTTGTAGGAGCACTTGGGGCTTCTCCAACCTTATTAGAAATCACCTTAGTAGCTATTTCTTTGCCCTTGTGTAATATCACTAGGACAATTGTGCCTTCCCCTTTCTTGAACATGACTGACAAAGTTATGACATTCCTAAAACCCAATCTATGTGTCATCTTCAATGAAATGTTTTCTATGTTTCTTGTAATTTTTTAAGTATTTCATATTTGTTTGTAGTATTTCTTTGTGTTTTTGTGTTTTCACATATTTGGTGATGCTTTAAGGCCATTTTGATGAGTTTAAGGGGTTCTACGGATAATGTGGACTTGTTTGAAGGTTTCTAGACATTATAAACATCAAAATGAACATCCTTATTTTTGGCCTTACTATAATAAATGTCTTCTTCAAAGACAAGAAATCTTTTTTAGAGTATAGAAATCTACCATACAAGCTAGACATATCTTATACAAGCTTGTAACTCTGGGAAGACATCTACTCTACCTATGAGACATTTCCTTTGGATCCAAGATGTCTACACCACCTAAAAGATGTCTTCTCTATGAACTGGTTGCTCTTGGGTTGGATGTCCCCAAAGATGTCTTGTCTAACCATGGGATGTTAACTTAACATTTAAATTTTCAATGTCAAGATAGGGAAAGGCCATGAGAAAAGTTAATAAAGGATCCCTTAGACATCCATTTGGTCAAGAGGGAGAGAAGATAGGAGAAAGTGATGTTGAGATTCATTTAAGTATCCATTGTTGTAAGGTTACATAACCATTTTATTTGTGAGTGTGCCATATTACATCTTAAGTATTTGTTTGTCTTAGACATTTTCTTTCAAAATTTTGTATTTCTCATTCATTTTCTGGTAAGAATAAGAAGCTATTTTTTAATTTTGACATGGATGTGTAAGTTTGAAGGGTTTGGTTTCAATTTTGGTTCATTGATGTTGGGTCATCACTAGAATTGCTTCCCAAGGATGGATACCATGACCTCTCGTGTATTGGGATTAGTGTGAACTAGAACAAGACCCTTTATAAAGCTAAGTTCAAACTACAAAAGAAATTTAAGGATAAAATAGAAAAATTTTAATCATTCTAAAAATCCTTAGGGTGATACAATAAAGACTTTGGAGAAGATGAGGAACATGAGAAAATCCCTCATCTTCCACTTGTTGAGTCAAGACCTAATGGATCCAAAATTTCAAGAGGACGAAACAATGGATCTACTTCAAGACCTTAAAGGAACCCAAGTAACCAAATGTAGATTACCCTTACAATGCATTTAGGCATGCCTATAGAATCCCTTATGTAGAAGTGAATACCTTTAATGAAATGGAGGGCGCTAAATCTTTTCTTTTTTGGTCGACGATTTTGAACAAGTATTTTAAACTTGAAGATGTGGAAGAATATCAAAAGGTATCATATACTAAAACCAATCTTGAGGATATGACATAAATTCAGTGAAAGAAAGAAAACTATAATGACCTTGTAATTAATGATTCTCATATTGAAAATTGGTTCTTTATGTAATTTATGCTTGAGTAGAGATTTGAGAAGACTTATCGTAGGTAAGAAGCAATCCAAAGATCATACTAGTATATGATAAAATGTTTTATTGAAAGGGTTGTTTTGCTATATTTTTTTATAATTTAACATTTTTGGGGTTATCATTCACATTAAAGTTCAAATCTATAGGTTTCATGTAAAAAGTTTTAGCTATAACCTAATACTATTGATGATATTTCATAGTTTTCTTTGTTTGATGTGGATAGACATCATTCATTGGATTATCTATATTTCATTATACAAAATGCTATTCAAAAGACCATCATTTTTTTTACTTATGTTTTTAATGCAAGTAAGATAATTCCTTTAGAAAATGAAATATAAGAAAATTTTTGCAATGGAGAAGTGGCCAAAGAATGACAATGCACATTAGCAAGAATGTTAATAAAGAATTTAGTAGAGTTTCCAAATCCATGGCCAAGAAAAACTTCTAATTGCATAATTGATACTATATTTGTAAATAGGTTAAGTGGGTTTTATATGGTGGAACTTTTTATATTTGGATTTATAACTTTTTAGTTGATTCCTTTTTTTTCATGTTAAGAAGGCACCTAAAGAGGACCTGATATTTAATTTAATATTATCTAATAGAGAGTCTGCATAAGCTATTTTCTGAAGATTATTATTCTATTCACTTATTTGAATGCTCAACTAAAAGAGAACTCATTTTAACATTGATAAATAAGTCTATTGTTTGAGCTCTAATTTGAGAATTATAACACTATTACTTATCAAAGCTAACAAACTTATCATGGTAATCAACTCATTTTTATTCATCATAAAGCTTTTTAGAGTAGTATTAGGTAATTGTAAATAAAGATTATTATTTAGACTAATGTTAAGATGCTTAAGTCATAGAACATAAGTCATGCTTCAAGGAATGAGTCTTATTATTAGGTAACTATAATATTTGTTTAAAAGTTATAATTAATTTGTAACTTTATATGATTTTTTGGTAAGAGTAGCTTCAAAATTACCATTAGTACATCATCAAAATCAAATTCAAAATACTACTACTTTTGAATACAAATATCTAATACAATATCATAACTACATGCTACTTTGTCCTTAACTTTTCCTGCTAAACCATTAGCATTTACATCTTGACTATCAATTACAATACGAGTTTGTAAACATATATGTCATGAAAAGGATGTCAAAGGAACCACAAGCTCTATGAAAATAACAAATGCATTACTTGAAGGTAAGATATATTCAGACATAGAAAGGTGATCATGTAGATGCTTACTTCCATGATAAAATATTACTCTTACTTGGAACATACAACATAAGAATGAAATAAATTGTTATTCTTGCTTTCTGAAAAGAAAGTAGCTTGTGATTTTGTGAAGTGGCAAATTAGTAACAATGTGTATTCATCACATGTTGAAGCTAAAATGGCTAATATGATAGTAATACAATGCCAAGTAATTACAAATACAAATATAAACTACCAACATCACTAAACTATGAAATAGAAGAAATCATAGGAAAAAGTGTGTTCTTTATATGTTCTCTTGAAAATACATTATCACATGATACTACTAATGAGAAGAGGTTAAAGTTTTTTCATGTTATCTTTAGTGGAGAGATGGTTGAGATTCTAAGATTTCTATAATTTCTTCTAAATTTCATGGCACTGCTCTATGATTTGTCATGTTATCATTGCTAATTACTAGATTTGTCATGTTATCATTGCTAATTACTAGAAAAATTGATTCGATTTCTTTTGTGTCAAGACTTACTGAAGCGCTATGGCAAATGTATCTTAAAGCTACCATTAAAACACAAAATCAAAAATAAAATATAAAAAATAACAAAAATGATTCACAAGTCTTTTGAATAGCTTAAAATTTACCCCATCTTATCGTTTTATTCTATAGCTTCTAAATTTTCAATTTATTTTCTAACACAGTGGCACAAACAGAAATCATGCTTTTGTTAATGTAGAATCAAAATTTTCATTGAAAATGAATGTGCATAGAGATCTATGGAAAATCTTCAATAACGAAATGCAACTTACGATTGAAGCGTATTTAAATCTAAATGCCACGTCCGTCATTCATATATGCAATTCCAATGCACAATTGGAGTGGATTTGAATCTAAATGCCACATCCGTCAATCAGATATGCATATCCCCCGAACCATAAATTAGAAGCATAATTTGAGAAATGTATGATTAGTAAGCTGACTTAATATATGCTTGGTAATGTAATCTTACATGCGGTAAATTTTTCAGTACTAGTGCAGAACAGGGGACGCCACCAGCATTGATCAGCCGGACCCATGTTTATTTAGAACAATAGATTATTTCCGTCCTTATGCCATCGTTACTTGGAACAATAGATTATTTTCATCCTTACGCCATTTATGATGCATGGATCGTGCATATTTTCGGATGGTCTTGCTTCTTTTGTTCTTTTCTTTTTTGAACATATTTGGCATTATGCATTCTTCTTTTCTTTTTGGAAAAGGTTAGCCCTAGGAGCGTTTTGGTTCCACTATGCTTTTTCTAGTTTTTGATTTTTCCTATTAAAAATGTATTTAGGAAACTTTAGACTTTTATATATGTATGGGCAAAATAAAATCCTTTTTACTTTTGAATTTAATGCATATATATTTTCATCTTTTTCAATTTTATCGGATGTATATTATTATTTTTATTATATCTAAAATTGTGGCATTGAGATATTTTGAACCATGTATCTTCAAGTAAAAATATATTCATTTTTAAATCTTTATTTATGGTTCTTAATTGCTAAGAGGCTAATGAGCGGTGAGGTACCCCTATGCTCAACGATACAAATACGAGCGTTTCACGCACAATTCGATCGAATTCCAAGGAATAAGTGCTTATGCGTCCTTGTGGAATAAGGACGGGTTGATTAATTGTTCTCTTCCCAAACTTATTTGTATGTCACGATTGTATGTTTAAGTAAGCTTGAAGCATATGATTTTTATATCTTTTATGTTTTTATGTCCTATGCTAATAGGGAAAGAGAGAGATAACTACGTGACTAATTTAACTTAACTACTCATTAACTAAGTTTTAACTAATCCTAACACAAGCAATTGTTTCCACTTTCTGTACACATCCTAAACGAGTGCAAACACTGCTAGGCTATCAAACGCTAGTCATTTCTAAGCTACCAAGTGTCACACGTATGCTCGAAGGGGTTATGCTTGTGTAATTTAATGATTTGCTTAATTGATCAAAATAAATTGTTGTGATAATAACAGAAATGTAAAGTGCATAAATTAAAATAAGTGCATAAGAAAATAAAATAAAAGAAATGCATAAGAAAACAAATCTCAAGTGCTGCAAGGATGAATCAAAGAGCTCATCTTTATTGCGATACACAAGGTGTGCTCAAGTACACAATGCTTGAATAAAGATCCGTCCACACTTAGATCTCCTATTGTGGACACTTGGAAAATACTCTAACTTTCAAATAGACTATAAGAGTTTCGCTACTTGACTACTCAAAGACTTCTCTCAATTGTGTGCCTGGGCACTATATTTATAGGCTTGGGAGCAACTACTTTAATAACTAGAGTAACCACTCTAATAATTAGAACAACTGCTAAAGTCACTGCTAGAGTAACCACTCTAATAATTAGAATAACTACTAGAGTAATTGCTAGAGTAACCACTCTAATAATTAGAGTAACTGCTAGAGTAACCACTCTAATAATTAGAATAAGTGCTAGAGTAATTGCTCTCATCATACCCCCACAACTGAATGAAAACTCATCCTCAAGTTCTTTATAAAATATTGGGAAGGTATGAGATTATTGACTAATTGACAATTGACAGTTTAATGAGATGATAGACTCAACGTGCCCAGTGAATAGATCAATAAGCATATTACAACATTAGTGTTCATGATCATTGTGGTGAACAATCATACATAAATGACATCCAAGCCTTTATTTGATAGCTTGAAGAGAAAGAAAGAGAGAGAAAGAGAGAGAGAGAAAGAAGATGGAGTGTGCTGCCACAAATGCTGAGATTGCACCTTCCATTGTTTATCCATAGCTATGCCACCAAACTTGCTCCTTTCGTAAATGCTCCAGTTCTGATCCATCTTGAATGCTTCCTTCAAGCCCAATCCATTGATTGTATGATTGCCATCTACACACACAACATAGTCATAAATGAGCAAGGATAGTGATGAGACACAATATCGCATGGGCCACGATATTGCGTACGCAATATCGCGGCCGTTGCAATATCACATCCCATGCGATATCACGTCATCCCCTGCGATATTGCATACACGATATCATGGTACACCACAAAATCTATAAATAAGAGGCGACTCTTCCTTATTTCCTCATCCTAGGCTAGAATGTAGGAAAACACTGGTAGATTGATCACTCCAAAGATAGAATATTTTCCATGTGCCCGCAGTAGGAGTCCTAAAGTGAACAGATCTTTATTCGAGCAACATTGTATCTGAACACAAGTTGTGTATGGCAATAAAGAAGAACTTCCTGGATAAACCTTGCAGTGCATGGAATAGGATTTTATTTAATGTTATTTATTGCTTTCTCTCTCACCCTTATCTCCTAGTAACGCGGAATGAGTACGACTTGATTACGAGCATTTAAGGATGTGTACGGATGATCAAGGAATGTATGCTCATCGCACTTAGGCTAGATTAGATTCTCTTACCCTCTCCTCCTAGTTAAGTGCCTCAGTACAACCACTTCGAGCACGTGCATTACACGTGGTAATCCCAGCAACGATTAGTGTTTGGTAGCCATGGTTGCATCGGTTCACGTTGTGTATGGTAAGTGGGAATGCATGCTGACGCTAGGTTAATTTAGACTTAGTTAGTTAGTTAGTTAAAGTTAGGAATTAGTCTTCTCAACCTTTCACCTCAATAGCATAGGAGATAAAATGTAAAAAGCTATAAAAATCATATATCGCAAACTTACTTAACCATACACTGTGACAACTACAAGTAAGTTTGGGAAGATAACGAATGGTTAACCTTAAGTGTTCCATGAGGCATGTAGGCATTTAGTCTGTGGAGTTCGATTAGATCACACGTACTACGCTCGTATTTGTATGGTTGAGTGTAGGGGTACCTTGCCACTCATCATAGGTGTCGTTGCTGGGGACTAAGTGTTTGTGTGCTAAGTAGAACATAAGAGATCATTTACATCGTTGGGAGCTTAAACAAACCTTAGGGTTAATCAAATAAGAAAAATATAAATAACAGTTAAATAGCATACCGAATAAGACATAATGTCTTCTTCTTCTTCTCACAAGAGCACATCACCTAAGGATCATATAAGGAATAGTCGGCAATCAAAAACACATAACCTAAATCAGTCGATTCCTCAAAAATATAGGATGAAATATACTCATCCCGATGAGTATATCCCAAACTTTACTTTTATTCTTCATCAAGATGAATAGATGTGCCAAATAGTCTTACCTCTAGATCAATCAGTCCCTAACATGCTTCACCATGCCTTAGCACAGATCAACATGACTCAGCTTTATGCTGAATACATTATGGAAGATTTTGACATGAGGGATTACCATCCCACAACTTTACAATGTATGAGGGACTCAAGGTAGGAGAGCCAACATACATTGTTGAAGGACAAAGAGGGCCTGCACGTCCTAAGTAAAGCTAGAGATGGTGAACCACTTACAATGGGTTCTCTATCAAAAGATGTTCCTCCTCCTAACAATGGTGAGAAGGTTAGGTATTAGAACCTATGCTCAACGATACATAACCCTAGTTCTGATTCCCGTGAACACCAACTGTTCACAGAGGGAACAACAAATAACAAGGATGGACACTTAGATCGTCATCACGATTGGGGATGGAGCCACAGAAAAGAAGGCAAGAAGCATTATCATGGCGATGGTTCTCCTTCTTCTTCCCCTTCTTCACATCATTCACCCTCTCCTTCCACATCAGGGTGCAATCATGAAGAGCATAATGGAGAGGATAAAAGTAAGAAAAATGAGAGACCTTAATGAGAGAGTCGAGAGAGAGGATAAGGGCATGAACGAAGGGAAAGTAGGAAGTAACGTAGACATCATAGACTTCATGAAAGAGATGATTATAAAGAACCTCTAATTTCCACCTGAAGCATGTTAAATATAATGAAGGCAGTGAGAATCCCAACAAAGCATTTAAAAGATAGTCGGATCAAGCACTTAGACATGAACAATATCCAATGCCTTGAGGGGGGATACAACGCTAATCTACAGCATCATTTACACGCATTCCACGATGCCTATGCCTTGTAGAACATAGAGAATGAGTGGTAGAAACTTAAGTTGTTTCCCAAGACATTCATCAAGGCAGCAGAGAGTTGGTACCAGTCTTTAGAACCGGAAACCATTAGGAGGTGGACTACGATGCTAGAACTCTTCAATGATAAGTATCAAATGTACTCCAGAGTGTCCAATTTACGTAAGTAGATCCAAGGATGGAAGCAAGGAAATCATGAACCCTTGGATGCTGCCATGGGTCACTACTACACATTGTTACATCGTTGCCCAGGCCATGGTCATGCACAGCAGGATCAACTCCGCCACATCATAGATAGGCTAAGGTATGAGACTAGGAGAACACTTGGGACTTATGCCCAAGGGTAATTATCAGAACTTAGATCCCATGAAGTACATCGCTTGTTGGAACAAATAGCAAAAGAAGAAGGGGAGCTATGAAAAAGGAAAAGTGCAGAAGAATATAACTGTGATCCCTCTCTTCGAAAGAAGGGAGTGAGATTTTACGATGAAGAGGATGAGTCACGAATCGAAGAGTTGGTGAACAGAAAGACCTTGCCACTTCAGAAACTAACTACTGAAGTATCAACTAAGGTGGATCAATTGTGGGATTCCTTAGACTCTAGACTTGAAACTATCCTGAGAATTATAGAAGAGTCTAAGATGGAACAAAGTATTGACAAAGGTAAGACAACGCTAAGAGATTTAGGCCCTGTACATAACAAGGGTAACAGGAAAATGAATATCTCCAATGAGGTTGTGGATTCAGATACAAATGATGATGGTGGATGTGAGATCTGCTACTGTGACCATCCTAAGGGATGTTGTCCAATTATCTTACATCTACAAGAGTCTGGGGTGTATGCTCTCAACACGAGACTCAACAAACGGTAGACATCCCATAGGTTACCTTATCCCTGAGGTAACCCAAGATAGTTTCACCAATCCTTAATGTATTATCCAAGTGGAACTCCACCATAGCCTTTTGGACAACATCAAAAGTGGCAATACCCAAAGTCATGGGGGATGCGACCGCCAAAACAACAATACCCTTACCAGCAGCCGATCCCTCCAAGTGACCCTATGGGTTACGCAATCCCATAATGTCACTACTCAGTTTGAGAATATTACCAGACTTTCCCTCTGAGAAGGGACACTCCACATGTATACCATCCTCCAAATCCATCTGCACCTCTCATGCTGGTAGCTCCAGCACCAACTGCTCCAACAATGCCAAGGGTATTTCCCACTCAACCGCAACAACCTAATGTCATGAGGGCTTCCAATCCTCAATTCTCAGTTGGCCCTAACAGTTTTATGCTGAAACAACCTTTCTTCAGAGCCAACAATACAACTAAGCCCTCACCCTCACAAGTGGTTAAACATCAAAACATTGTTGTACCAAATAAGGATTCAAGAACTTCTTCAAAAATTAAGACACACCCAATGCACACGGTTATGTTAACACATACCGTAATAGACTGGATCAAGGTAGGCCACCTTCCCAAGAAATTATCCAATCCTAGGAGCCCCTTAATCTACCTTCAGGTAGCTAGAAATGAACCACATAAGGCTCTTCTTGACTCAGGTTCCATAGTCAACTTTATCTTGCAAGAATTGTATAAAGCCTGGAACCTACCTCTGCTCAAGAAGAGCAATATTCTCTTAGAGCTGGCTGACCAGTCCATCACTGTTCCTTTGGGATAGGTTGAGGATGTTGTTACCACCATGGGTGGTTGGTCATACCTAGCTAATTTCTTGGTGATCCAAATAAATAATGACAAGGGGGATTTGCCAATAATAATGGAAAGGCCATGGCTTAGCACAATTGATGCATGGCTGGGAATCCACAATCTTTCCCTAGAAATATCCAAGAAAAATACTTTTGGGAAGATTGAGAGGAAGAGAGTTCCATGCATCGCATATGGTGACAAAGGGTGCCATTGTGTATAGAAATCATGGGTAATGCGAAGCTTAACATTGCCTGCATGCAATCGGTGTGCACAAGATATTGACATACAAAAGTACCTATATGCAGCAGCCACACAACAAGAAGACACCCAGTGGCTGATGGCTGATCCAGGGAGCAACTCAATAACATGCATGGAACTAACTGAGGGGATAACTAGTGCTTACATTAAAAGTACAGATGTATTAGAGCAAGTCCATTGCCAACTTCTAGCCCTTAACTCCGAAAACATTAACTAGGGGAAGTTGGAGATTCCTAAGGAATTTAAACAAGAGCCCGTGGACCTAAAACCATTGCCCACCGGTTTGGAATACATGACCCTTGAAAATGGAAAATTGGTAATTGTTAATGCAAAACTTGTCCTCAAGCAGAAGAAAAGCCTATTAAAGGTCATCGATAAATTGTCAGAAGCCTTTGCTTGGTCATACCCCAAGATAACTGGAATAGATCCTAGGATATGCCAGCATAGGATTTACACGGACCCCTCCATGAAGCCTTGCAAGCAACCATAGAGGCGATTGAACCTAAAGTTAAAACAAATAGTGAAAGAGGAGATAGAGTAACTTCTCAAGGCTGGGTTTATTTACCCCATTGCTGATAGCAAGTGGGTTAGTCCTCTTGTAATCATACCAAAAAAAGGAGGAAAATGGAGGGTATGTATAGACTTTAGACTATTGAATATGGCAACATTCAAAGATCACTTCCCATTACCATTTGTTGACCAAGTCTTAGATACTATAGTAGGGCATCACTATTACATTTTTATGGATGGGTATAGTGGGCATAACCAAATACAAATTGCACTAGAAGACCAAGCCAAAACAACGTTCACCAATCCTTGGGGAATGTTTGCATACAAATAAATGCC
This sequence comes from Gnetum montanum, assembly GCA_015680685.1. Classification (NCBI taxonomy): domain Eukaryota; kingdom Viridiplantae; phylum Streptophyta; class Gnetopsida; order Gnetales; family Gnetaceae; genus Gnetum; species Gnetum montanum. The sequence goes on along the minus strand of MNCI01016979.1, from coordinate 4,241 downwards.
TTTTGGGTTGTGCAATGCCCCTACCACATTCCAACGATTAGTTCTAAGCATATTTCAATAGCAAATAGATAATAGAGTAGAAGTCTTTATGGATGATTTCTCCACTTATGGGACAAGCTTTGATCAAGCCCTCGACCTATTAGAGAAAGTATTGAAATAATGTGTTGAAACCAACCTAAAGATTAACTGGCAGAAGATCCATTTGATGGTTCAAGAGGGCATAGTACTAGGGCATAAAATTTCACAATCAGGAATAGAGGTGGATTTGGAGAAAATTAGAGTCATCCAAGGAATTACCCAACAACCAGAAACTGTCAAAGACATTCGATCATTCCTTTGAGACACTAGCTACTACAAGAGATTTATCGAGAACTTCTCCAAAATTTCCAAGATGTTGGTGGAATTAACGAAAAAAGATGCACCATTCAAATGGACCAGGGAATGTGAATGAGCATTCCAAACTCTAAAACAGAATCTTGTGGAAACTCCCATTCTACAAGCCCCTGACTAGTCTAGGCCATTCCATATCATGACCGATGCATTTAATTATGCCTTAGGATCCTTACTGATACAATTAGATGAACAAAAATAACCTTATTACATCCACTATGCTAGTAAGAGTATCACTGGTGTACAACTCAACTACATGACTACGGAAAAGGAATTAATGATTGTAGTGTTTGCATTGGACAAATTTAGGCACTATGTATTGGGCTACAAAGTATACATCCATATAGATCATTATGCAATTAGGTTCCTTATGAACAAGCCAACGGTTAGCCCACATATCATACGTTGGCTGATAATTCTTAAAGAGTTCGATTTAACAATTGTAGACCACAAAGGCACCGAGAATGTAGTCACAGATCACCTATCTCGGTTGTGTTGGGACAGGAAAGAGGATGAATATGCTGTATCTGACCATTTTCCTGATGAAACCCTCTTTTCTGGTGTAGTAAATGATCAACCCATGGAAATAAATTGGTATAGTAGCATTCTTACTTATCTCATTTCCCAATAAATACCACAGGGGTTGGACTTTAGGAAGAAACAATAGTTTCTTTACAAAACCAAGTACTTCATGGAAATCAAGGGACAACTCTATAAAGTTTGTTCTGATGGCTTGGTTCAATGGTGCGTGCCCAATAAGAATCAATTAAAAGTTCTCTAGGATGCTCATGAGGGCCCCTATGGGGGTCACTATGCTGGGAGACGAATAGCTACCAAGGTCCTGCTTGCAGGATATTATTGGCCGACACTATTCTAGGATGCCCATCATTTTTCCCAATCCTATGAACGCTGCCAACATGATGGTGGAATGACTGCTAGAATGGAGGATCTACAACAATGGATTCAACCTTTGGAATCCTTCGATATTTGGGGCATAGATTTTATGGGGCCTATTACACCGATGTCCAATGGAAAAGCATATATCATTGTTGCTATTGATTACTTAACTAAATGGGTTGAAGAAGCTGCGGTAAGAGGCTACACCTCATCTATGGCTACACGATTTGTCCAACAACAAATCATAAATAGGTTTGGTGTGCCACGTGCACTCATCTCTGATAATGGAACATATTTTATAGGTGCAACCTTTCGTAAATTGATGCAATGCTTAGGGGTTGAGCATAAATTGACCACAGCTTACCACCCCCAAGCTAATGGCCAAGCCGAGGTTACTAACCGAGAGATTACAAGAATATTAATGAGAATGATTAACAAATTTAGGCAAGACTAGAGCATGAAACTGAACAATGCTCTCTAGGTATACTGCTCCACTTGGAAGCTCCCTACAGGCTATTCTCCCTATGAGTTAGTGTACGGGAAACTACCAAAGCTCCCCATACAGAATGTGCTCTACACACTATCCATGGCTTGCGACCTTCACCTAGACCTTGACCTAGGATGAAAACAATGGTTGGCAACTCTGAACGTGTTAGACGAGAATAGATTGGTTGCACTATCGTTGAATGAGTTGCATAAGGTATATAGTAAACAACATCATGACTTAAGAATTCAAAGGTTTAGGTACCAACCTGGCGACAAGGTCCTTTACTGGAATCCTACGCATGTACCACAGTGTACAAAATTTTAAACATTGTGGGAAGGACCCTATATTATTCATACAACCTTCCCCTTTGGAGCCATGATGATATAAAAACCTAATAGCCTGGATAAAAGATTGTGCCGACCGAAATCGTCGGTGCAAGGCTGGAACGTGACGAGCACCGAAGGAGATGCGGGCGAGCACAGTTGACCCTGCCTCGGCTTGAGGGCAAGCTGGAAAGGACGAAGGCAGAGTGCCTCGAATGGTCCGCACACGGATCAAACGATGACTTCCCCGAGCGCCGCCGAAGCATTGTACGTTGGGTTATACGTAAACAGGGCGTAAGCTACGGATCGGGCGTGCACGGCGTAAACAGCGTAAACAGAAGTGACTAATGTGGGCGTGTGAATGTGACAGCGTAAACTGAAATGTGCACAGCGTGAGCGTACAGGCGTGACAGCGTAAACAGTGAAATGTACACAGCGTGGGCGTGCAGGCGTGACAGCGTAAACAGTGAATGGATGTGGGGCGTGAGTAGGCAAATGGCGTGAACAGTGGGCGTATACAAACGGTGACAGAGCGAGAATGCAAATGAGTGTGGGCGAGGAGTGGGCCAAATTGACGTAAAACTGAGAAAGTACAAACAACAAGTGTAAACGGTGGTCGTTTTCGTATACGGCCCGAGTGCAGAACGCGAACGTAAACAGGCGTAAACAAAGCGCGGGCGAAATTAACATAAAACTGTAAGAAGAACTTGCTGTAAGTGTAAACAATAAATTATGGAATTAAAGTTTTGTGCACCGGTCTAACGCAGTTGTGTGGGGGACACAAGGCGGACGTAAAGCCCCGNGCGTGCAGCGTGCAGCGTGCGGCGTGCAGCGTGCAGCGTACAACGTGCAGCGTGGGAGTAGAGGGTTTCAACAGCGTAATTGCTCTGGGTCGGCTCTGGTAAATTTTCGCGCGCCCTGTAAATGTGAAAAGACGGGCTATTTATAGGGGTGGGATTACCGGGAATATTGGACG